>JBAMCG010000121.1:3710000-4025000 GCA_037075325.1 Drosophila mayaguana | reverse complement strand
TTAAGAACATAAAAAATTATTTTAAAAATATTTAATTATATTTTATAACTAAATATTTTCATAAAAAAATATAAAAAATATATTTTTAACTGTGGTAAATTTCTGAATATATATACATGAATTCATTTAACTCAATTTTAAATTTTGTTTCGGTTTTTGAAGTTTCACTTTAAATAATAAATATGTTAATATATATAATTAAGTTGTAAAAGTATGCAGGTCTAATTGATTTGCTCGTGCTCGTACTTGTAGACCAGCCATTTCCACAGCAGTTGCATCAGTCGCACGTCGTCGCAGATGAAGAGGAGCAGCGATCTCAGTTGTTGGGCGATCAGTTGATTCGCGGCGATTGCCTTTGGCAGGCACTGTGCCCAATTCAGACCCTCCACCGAATACATGGCCGAGCGCAACGGTGAACTTAAGTGAATGAAACCAGCTAATCAACTGGCAGTTGTACTTATAGCCAATTCAATTGCCTCCACATCGATCCATTAACTATTTACGAGCAGTTGGTCGCAGGTTCAGATTGGGTTTTCATAACACTTATTGCCAACTTGGCTATAAAGCTGCATCGATAATCGACTTTTATCGATTCCGCTCGAGCTCTGCCTCCCTCTCTCTCAGTCTCTCTATATCGCTCTCCCTTTGTCTCTTTCTTGTTGGCTTCAAATGTCAAATGCCACAAGATCTTAAAGCCTGTTGCCTCATATATCGATACAGATAATATATATGATATATATTTATATATGCACATACATACATATATACGTACATATGTATATATACAGACATATTTATCTGCTTGCCTTTGCGTTCATTCATTAATAATTCATCAAATAAAATGCGCAGTAAAATTCAATTGATTATGAAAATATATTCCTTAGTATGAAAAGAGATAAATTAATTAAAAACAATATAAAAAAAAGTAATAAAAATAAAGACGAAAGAATTGATAACAAAAGGAAATCAAAAATAAATTCCAAAGTGTTTTCTTTTTTTCATTCAAACGATGAGAAATGTGAAATGAAAATGAGAACTCAAACTCGAATCCTTGATATCCTGTCGCAACATTGATAAATGTCCTCGTCTTCCTGCCTGCGTGCGCATGTGTGTGTGTGTGTGTGTGTGCCAGCTATGCAACAGATTGAAATCAACTGGAGTCGTATAGAGTACATTCCAGGAATTAAAAAACAAAACATATACATACATATGTATGTCTATCTATGTATGTATTCGTAAGCCCTACAAAATTGTTGTTTTTTACAAATGTTTGTAATACCCTGAAATCATTGCAAGTAGAAAATGGGTTGAGTTGGGCGTCTATAGTTTTGCAACAGACAGATCATAAGGAATGAGCCGGTAAAAGCCGATTTGCCACGCCCTTGGTGGGCGTATCGGAAATATATGCTACAAATTTCAAGTCTCTAGCTTCCATAGCGGCGAAATCGAATAGACGGACAGACGACTGAACGGACGGACAGCAAAACAAACATTGCACAAAACCAATATGCTCATTTCACCTTCGTGAATGAGTATACCAAAAATAAATAATTTTAAACAAACATATGTAAATAAAACAAAGTAAAAGAGGCTGAAATCAAATCTTAATCAACAAATTTTAGAAATGTTTTCGCAAATTTTAAAATGATTTTTCTTTTCTCTTTTATTTATTTATTTTATTTATTTATTTATTTATTTTGTACACATTTTTAACTTGATTTAAATAAAATCATAAATTGCATACGCATCTTTGCGTCCTCAATAATTTTTATAGGGTATTTAGTGTTCGTCTATCACTCAAAAGCGCATCGAGCTGCATGAATATTACGTATACGCAGCGCTTGCTCTGGCTGGCAGCCGCAACAATATTTGGGCACTAGCCTACAAAATCGTGAATTGGCCAGCTTAGCCATAAATGTAGCTGGTGTTTTGCGGCTAAATATATTCTACAGGCGGCTGCCACGCCCACACGCTGGCCTAGACAACTTCTTGCAAATTTTAATTAACCACAAAATGTTCAAATATTCCAGAAGCAAAAACAGATGAGAAAAAAATAGAATGATATATATCTATATATATATATATGAGTGTGTGTGTGTGTGTGTGTGTGTTGCTAAATGTGCAATGCACATAAACGAAACAACTTGTAAAAACAAACAACAACGAGCAGAAGTAGCCTGAGCCTAGCCTCAGGTTAAATGTATGCAAATATAAACAGCGTGTGAATCCTTGAGCCAGCGGCACTGTGTGTACGCGTGTGTGTGTGTGTGTGATTGCCAGCGAATGCCCAACGACCATGCCCACGCGTCACGCCGCACGCCCACTTGCCGACGCCTGCAGCGGTACTTATGCCAATGTTTTGGACTCTAGCTGAAGCTCACGCCACTCTCCCTCTCTCTCTCCCTCTCTCTCACACACACATACTCTTTCCCCCTCAGTGCCCCCCTCTCTGGCCCTGCTCTGTTTGCCCCGCAGTGCTGGCACTTCATTGTTACACTTGTTACATGGCTGCTGCCCGGCCTTTTCCATTAACTTGCCCCAAAGTGTTGTGTTGGCCCCAGCATTTCTGATTGCCAAGCCACCTGAAATAGATGCCACACCCGCTGCTGGCCCCCGGGCTAACCAATCGAGCGCATAGCTCGAAAAATTAAACAATAACAAAGCCATGGCCCAGAGACGCTCGCAATGGGCCAAACTGAAATCTTCCAATTGGATTTTCTCCAATACAATTAGTCCGCCCGACTTATGGCCAGCGGATGATGATTTTTGGTCCCTTTTACTTGCGGCACGTCTCTTTTTTTTATCAAATATAATTAGGCTTAAATAGAATTGAGCGCAGAGTTTTCCCTTTCACTTGCTATCACAGTATTTCGTCCAACCTCAGATTATGACTCCATAAATCTGAATTGTGTAATTAAAAGAAAATTAAAAAGCCAAATCAAGTAATTGAAAGTAAAAATCGGCTGAAAACGGAATTTCTTCTAGGTTGCTTGAGCTTTACTATTATTTAGTCATCAATTACTTAGTCATCATGAAAGTTTCAGCTCGTGTATTTGATAGGAATAAAGCAATTCAAAGTGGAGACTGCTCGAAACCTTGGAGGACTCCTATTCCAATAACTCTTCGCCTCTTTTGCATAAACAAGTTAAGTGGGATATACGATGGGTATACTATACTATACTATACTAATAATAATAATGATAATGATATTCATATGGATATATTTATTTCTTAAGCCCCAAGTATCTAAAATACTTTTTTGCGAATTCGGGTAGGGATTGACTTAGAGGCGTATCCAAAATTAAACAAAAATCAAAATTGTATAAGCTGCAGATGAATTTATGTGTAAAATTTGAAGACTCTAGCTCTAAAGATGAACAAGGTGCAATTATACAATTATATATTATGCTGCAATTATATATTATATAATGTTTAAATCGAAAATATTAAAACAAGAATCGTTATCGAATTTTTCAAACTATTTCCATCTGCGCGTAATGTAAGCGGACAAAAAAAAAGTGTTCCAGTCTCTAGCTCGATCGAGCTCGTCGCCCTGGTCAGCCTTATAGATACTTTATGGGGTCTGCGCCATATCGACCTCTCCTGCCTGATACATACAAATATATCAAGCCCAAATCAAGAGCTGATTATCAATTTAAAATGGCTATAAATGGGTATATAGAGTCATGCTCTGACTGTTTCTGTTGCAGATCCATGCTTCCTCCATTTACTCATCAGTCTTGTCTGCACTCTAGATATTTATCAAAGAAGTTTTCTACATTTTATACTTTCAACTAGTTAAGTGAATATTTTGTTGTCTCAATTTTTGTAGGTCGGCCAACAATTATGGATAAATACATATGTATATATGTATATATTCTTTCCTTGCATTAAATCAATCAAATAATCCTCATCCACTTTAGGATTAGTCAGATGGCTCAAGCTTTCTCTACTCGACTTGCACACGAAAAGAAATGCAAAATAGTTGAAATTAATTTAGTTAGCAAAACATTTCAATTTGGCTTTGGGTTTTTCGAATCATTTGTGGAACATTAATCAAGGACGCTTAGCACACCTTTTTGTGCGCTTCATCAAAGCAATTTCACGTGACATTTTGGGGAATGGAAGAAAATTTACATAATTTGACCATAAAACAAAAGAAAATATTAACAAAAAATACACAAAAAAAAAAAAAAAAAGAAGGCCTTTAAGCACTTCATTTATCAAGGCAACAATTTCGCTAACGTCTAATGATAAATGAATGAATCTGGCCGGGTCGAAGCAGCAGCGGACAGTTTGATCCATGGCTTGTGTCCAGGCTGGACCACATGTCGTATGATTGACGTGTGCGCTAAATGCTTCACAGTTCAGCTATGCTTCGCTAACTATGCACAATCACAGCAACTCTCTCTCTCTCTCTCTCTCTCCCTGTTCCGCCCTCCGTCCTGCCATCTTCCTCCACCTATTAACTATGCAGGCTGCTGCGTTGATGAGAAAATGCAAATTAGTTTGCCAGACAAACTGCAAACTTTTGCTCCGGCTTCTGCACTCGGAGTAAATAAATAATATAAAAAAAGAAGTAGTATTAACTACCTAGCAGTTGGCGACTGTACGGACTGTTTCCTAGTGGGGCTGGGCAACCACCCACCCCAACCCAACCGGGTCAGAGGGTATCATGAGGCCTGGCATCACCTGCGCTTCATCAGTGTCAGCCGAAAAGTATGCAAGCATTTTTCGCACTTTATAATTAAACAAGTGGCGAAAGACAAAAAGCTGACTTGAGCTTGCGAAAGCAGCGAAGGCATCTGCCTTCCCCTCCCCCTCTGGTCTGGTGACAATCTAGCAACATTTGCACTGTAATGAACTTTTGCAATAAACTGCGCCGCAATTTTTCGCTGACAAAAACTTTGCTCTCGTCGCCTTTATATTTTGTTCTTTTTCGGCCAGCCGCCCCCCCCCCCGCAGCAACAACTGCTGTAGTGGGGCGTGGCATTGCGAAATATTTCGCAGCCCGGCTTGCTTATTTGTTTTGCAGCATCTCTCATTTCCGCAAAGCTAGCTGCGCATTTTTATTGCACTCCAAATGCTGACTGCAAGTTCAAATGTCAAACTACTTAAAAACTTATTGTTAGCACAAAGTGCGACAGGCCAGCCAGACAGAGATAGCTACACAGCCAGCGACAGAGACAGAGACAGAGACAAAGCCAGGCGCCGGCCAAAGCGGAGCGCAGCAGCAGCAACAAATGCGCGTTGGAGATACAAGATACAAGATTTAACAGCTACATATATACATACGCACAGATACTCTGCGAGCCTTTGAAAAACTCGATATACATTACAATTCATATATATGACATATTATAATACAGAACCTAGCTATGCAGAAATATATATATATAGTTTACAATATAAATAAGAAATTAATTAATTAAATGTTCCACCATGAAATGATTTATGATGTTTAGTGATTCAATGCCTTTTTTTTTTTTTTATAAAGAAATTGAATTTAAAACTTTTTTGAGCAACTAAAATATATTTGAAATTACATAGACCTAATCATCATTTGCACAAGTTTAAGAGATTCCTATATCCATGTAGGCCATAAAATTCCCCTAAGCTGTGCAGCACGTTCTTACGTATTTAGCCCGCTATGAATTTTAATTAAATGATAACCTTATAGCTAATTTAGACAACGAAATTTAGTCACCTCCGACCGCAATCACCAACCAGAATTATGATCTTCATCAGGAGTTGAGAATTTCATATTAAGATTCCCAGCCATTGCATCGCCTGCATTCCCAGAATATGTTCCCAATGATTTTAGCTTGAAGTTTTCCTCCTCTCCTCCAATGAGGAAATGCCCATATCGTGCATACGCTACTTGGCCGGAAAACCTCTTCAGGTAAATGTATAATTCGTGTTTTCGTGCCTTCGTCAATACGTGCAGCTTGTCAAGTCCGATAAAGAACTCTCCGTCCAAAGTGCCAAATCCCAAACGATATTCTCGCATTGTGCGATTGAAGTCCACAGATCCATCTTGACGACGCTGAATTACTGTCCAGCCAGAACCAGCCAGACTCGAATCACAGGACACGTTAAAGGGCCTCGATCCAGAAACTTTAATTTCGTATATACCTGTCTCTTTACCTAAGCAGCTAGAAAGATTATTGCTTTCCTTTACGTATATCTCCATATATGAATTCAAAAGAAAACTCCACTTAACTGTATAAATATTGAATATATCAAGAAAGATCTTCAAGTCTGAGCTGCATTGTCGTTTGTCTATATGTGGTTTAAATAAATAAAATTAAAATAGTTTACAGAATAAATGAAATGGTAATAATTATAGCATGTTCTCAATATGAAAGTTACAGTTTTTAATTTTTATTTAATGTGTATATAATTATTTATATTTTACTTTATATGTATTATAACTTATTTTGCCAATATTAATATTATAATATTATTATTATTATTATTATAATTATTATTAATATTATTATAATTATTGTTAATATTATTATTATTATTATTATGATTATTATTATTATTATTATTATTATTATTATTATTATTATTATTATTATTATGATTATGATTATTATTATTATTATTATTATTATTATTATTATTATTATTATTATTAATATTATTATCATTATTATTACTATTATGATTATTATTATTATTATTATTATTATTATTATTATTATCATTATTATTATTATTATTATTATTATTATTATTATTATTATAATTATTATTAATATTATTATAATTATTGTTAATATTATTATTATTATTATTATGATTATTATTATTATTATTATTATTATTATTATTATTATTATTATTATTATTATTATTATTATTATTATTATTATCATTATTATTATTATTATTATTATTATTATTAATATTATTATCATTATTATTATTATTATTATTATTATAATTATTATTTTTACTATCATTATTATTATTATTCTGTTTTAAATTCCTTCGGGCAATTGTTAACCAACTTAAGAAATTTATTGTGATATTAATTGTTGTATTTAGCATTGGTAAGCATTACTTCATTAGTAAATTGGATTTTGCAATGTCAACGAGGCCCTCCTTGTGCTGTCGAGGACAATAAGGAACTACCAGGCTCTCGCAGCTTGTTGGCGACTAAAACTCAAACATTTTCAATCAAACTGCAAAAATATTTGTCATTCACACTGCCGAAAGGCATCCCAAAAATGTTGTCAAGAAAATATGGTTTTTGCTGTGTGGGCTCCTGCTCAGGATGTGGGCTAAGATGGTGAGTAGTTCATGAAATCTGGCTTCCCGTTGCTTATGCACGTTTCATGTTCTCTCTTTAACTGCACATCAAAATGTATTTAAATGCATTTCTGGCCGCAAAACGCATCATATTTGCAGCTGCCACTTAGCCCCGCCCCGTCCCAGGCGGCGCCACCCTGAGCCTCGTCCGTGCACCTTTTTTGGTGGCACAACTAGACATTGTTGACTTTGCATAATAATTGAGTTTAACTACAGCCAAAACGTAGGCAACTGACTCCAAGTGGGGAGCGAGCGGCGCGTTAGCTGCTTGGTTGGGCTTCTGTTTGGGGAAGTCAAATCAAGCCAAGTGCTGGACAGGCTTGTCTTTCTCTCTGTGTGTGTGTGTGTGAGAGAGTGTGTGTGTGTTTGGGTTCTTCATTGGAATTTTTGGCAATTTGCATAGACTGCTGCACATAGCGCCAGTCATACACACACACACACACACACCCACACACACGCAGAGTGCTCAAGCACCATCCACTGTTGCTGCCGTTGCCATATATCGACATGTATAGGCCGCAGTTAGACAGTGAACACCCAGTGCAAAGTCCAGCCAGCTGCCCAGGCAAGCGCCAACTGCAATTAGATGTGTCGCAATGATCCCAACAACAAGTTGCAATATCGAAAGCAACAAATCAGCTATTGACTAGAATTAGATTATAAACATCTCTATCTCTCTCTATATATATATTCGTTTTCACTGCCTTTACAGAAATGTAATGCGATTTGACAATATCTATATTATATATAATTTAATAAAAATTATATAAATTTATATAAATAGCTAAGAAAATATAGGATATAAGAAAATACATAAAACTGTAGAAATAATTTTAAAAATATAATAAAAGATAAATATTTCGAAATCAAAAAGAGAATAGAAAATGTATATACAACATGCAAAAATTGTAAATAAATAAATAAACTAAAAAACAATTCATAAGAACATAACAAGATAGCAATATCAAATTGTTTATCTCAAAGCAATAAATATATGTGCCTTCAAATGTTTGGTATTAACTGGTTTAAATCAAGTGATTTAAGCCAAGTATGTTATAGCCCTAGAATAGCTAACTCAGTATTTCAATAGTTATTCACAAACAATTTAATTTTCAACTAATTTAAAACGCAAATAAAGCTATATTTATGTGCAAAACCTAATTAAATTTAAAATTAAAAAATGGTAGTGCTTTGATACGGAAAGTTAAAAAAAAGGTAAGAGTGAATTAAGTAGTTATTTCCATACTTTTATTTCCATATACAAATATATCGGCAATCATTTATTCGTTTAATCATTTATTATTAAATAGGAATAATTTCGTGTTAGTTTAAACAAAAAGCATGGGCAAAATGCATTTATTAAATATGTATTAAGCTATTTAGAAATATGTTTTCTTATTTCATAATGACCAACAATAATAGATTACAATTTGGTTTATTATACTTTGTTAACAATAATGTGAAAATATATTATATACTATAATTATTTTTATGTTTATTAATATTTTTATTTATCCCATTAAAAGCAATCATATTTAATGTATTTGTATTTTTTGTTTGCTTGTCGCTTCAATTTTTATAATGTAATTTTTTTTTTTTTTAGCAAATCTATTATATTTTATTTTAACTGATATTTATGCTTATTCATAAATAGTTTTTAAAGTTGAAAATTATTTATTTTTCTATTAAAGAAATAATCGAATTGAATTTTATTTGAAAAGTTCTTAAATATTGTAAAGAATTGAACAAATCATTATATAAGGTAATTAAGGTATAATATGCTAATTTCGATTTTTATTCACATATATTTCATGGTTCTACTTGACCCTTATTACCCTGAATCCATTGAAAATGGGAAATTAGAGTATAATGTTTTTGTTAGATATTAAAAATTAAAAACTCCATCTAATTAAGAAAAAATTCAAACAAGTTCCCAAATAATTGTTCTTAAATGATATATTTAATATTATATATAAATATTTTTTCAACTCAATTAAATGCAAGCTTTTTGTATTTTTTGTAGTTCATATTTTATTGATATTTTTATTTTTTATATTATTTATTTAAATAATTTATTTATAGATAGATTTTTTTCGAGCTTAGTTTCTTATAGAAATACAAAAAGTGAATTTGAAAACTTTTCAGCCTGACTGTAGTTTAATATAAACCAAGGCTTATGGCTCTCAGCAGGCACACACAATTATAAGGCTGTGTAGACTTTGTGGCAGTGGTAGATGAGTGTGTGCATTGGTGTGTGTGTTTCTGTGACCAGAGTAAGGAGTTGTCAACAAAAACATAGAGACGCACTTATACGCAAATGAGTGCCACCGCTGTGAGAGTTGGCGAGGAGCTGCTGCAGGAGACTAAACAAAAAGTTCAGACAACCTGATGCTATGGCCGCTCGCTCCGGTTGCTGCTGTGAGGCACTTGTTTCTCTAGCCCTTGTCGACGCTGGGCCTATTCCTATCGACATGGCCTCTTGTCCAACTGAATGCCATTCCCCCTCCCCCCTCTCTATCTCTTCCTCCCACTCTGTCTCACCCATTTGCTGTGTGTGTTTGCGAACTTTATTAGCAAAATTGTGTTAGTACCGAAATATCCATTAGCCCAATTACGTGTACTTTTGTATCTACGAGCACAGCCTGCTGCCCAGGAGCTCAGAGCTCGCTCTAGTTGCTGCACAGCCCTCTGCCATTGCACCAACAAAAAAAGAAAGCAAAGATATATATGTATATATATAAGTCTGTGTGTGTGTGTAAAAGAAAAGTGCAGGCAAATCTGATGACAACTATGCTCAAGTTTCAAGGCTCGTTTTCAATATATATTTTTTTTATAATTTAAAAAAAAAAACAAGCATTTTAATTCAACTTTTTTTATGTATTAAAAAGCTAAGAATCTTTTAATTTGATTAGCTAAGAGCGAATATTGTATATGTCCGTATTTCATATTTTATAAATATTTTTTATTTTTCATATATTTATATCTTATTAAGTATATACCAAGGCATATACAAATTTTTATATAAGTTAAAAAATTATATGATATTTTTAAAATAGTAGAATATTTAAACAAATTTTTTAGGATTTATACATTTCATAAACAGAAACTGGGTTGCTTTTGTAAGAAAGTAATTTTTGAGTCTTTTTTTTAAATATAATAATACAATATATTCCTTATTATAATTTTATTTTTATATATAATTTATTATAGATTTATATTTTCATTTACACATTTTTTCCCCAATTTATTTCATTACATACAAAGGGAAAACACTCTTAATTTTTAATTTTTCAGAGACTTTATTATATTGAAATCTTGTCGTGTAGGAGATTTGTTGTCGATCATTTATTCCGATTTATTCTTCATGCCTTTCTGTTCTTATTTGCATAGTTCCAGCACTTGTATATGTGTATATATATATATTGCATATTTGAAACTGATAATGAGTTTGTGTTTCGCTTGAATATAGATAGATTATTATTATAAGTATAGTTAGACATAATATTCCCAATAATCATCTATATATGCCAAACACGATTGAGATTTTCCCATTTAATAACTCCATATACACATATATATTATTTCTCTTTGTTTATACAACAAATATTTAGCCAGTCGATATTTGAGAAATAGATTATGTGTGGGTGCTCTCGATGTGGAATGCCGATTGCCGAAATTAAGATATTTGAGGCTCGAGTGCATTTGATTATTATGAAGTGGTTCGCATGCGCTGTGTGTGTGTGTGTGTGCATAGAGAAAAGCATTAAAGAATTGAATTAAATGAATCCAGCTCGAGCGAGAATTTGTCAATGCAATGGGAGGCATAAAATGCAAAAGTAATTGCACAGCTCAACAAAAACTTTTTGAAGTTGATAACGATAAAACTTGAAAAATGTTGATAGCTTTAAATCCACAATAATAATTTAATAAATAGATAAAATTAAATATGTCTTACTTTTATTTATCAATTAAAGCGTAAAGCCTTGGCTAAGACCCATAAATCCATAAATCTAACTACTTAAATCTAATTCGATAACAGTCGATGTTAAAAAATGTTAAACGGTTTTCACAAGGTAGAAGAAACCTTATAACAGAAGAAAAAAAAAATTAAAATTAAAAACAAAGCTAATAACAGGGAGCGATTGTCTTTACTAGCTTTTGTTGGTCAGTGTAATTTATTCGTTGCATTTCTTTATGTGGATTTACTTCCGTTTGCTGTTTGCGGTCGAGCAGTTGCATTCCATTTGGGTTAAATTGTATGGCTTGCGGCCGAAGTAGAAGCAAAATCTGATTGTCATTTGTCTTTGCTCTTTGTCAATTTTGAAAATTTTGCCAGACAGCCAAAATATATATTCGTACATTGATTTACTATTGCTATTTTCAATTGTCAACTTCAATGGAGTCTGTTAAGGGCTTGGTTATTGGTCGTCAAGTGTGAAGCATGCATCATTTGAGCGGACAGCAACTGGACAGACTTGTCAATACCCTGCTTAATGAACTGCATAAATGAACCTGGCTCAGGCTTACTACATATGGCTGAGTGTGCAAGACTTAGCACTGGTCAATTGTTTATTCTTATGTGGATTCGATTCCCAAACACAGTTCACTTTCATTAGCTGAATACACCTCATTATTCCTGCAGGACTAGCATTAGCTTTTGGCTTATATTCCCTTTAAATGTTAAGATTATATCTCAGCTCTGAATTCTAATCAATCTAAGACTGAGCTGTGAAGCCTCTCTCTTATAGTGTGTAAATAATAAAGTTAAAATATGTATATCTTGTACAACGTCAGTATCAGGCTCCTGCAACTCCTGCATAGCTCGGCATATGGGGGGATTTGCTGCAAATCGTATATGAGTTACCTATTGCGATTATTTTCTTACAATTACGCAAAAGCAACCACAAAAGCGCCGCAAAGCAAAGCCCAAATTTTGATATTCATTCACTTTTGTATTCATTTACTCATAATGAATTCAATCTCGTACTGGGGTACATTGGTTTCAAAGTACGTAACAGGCAGCAGCAGTTATGATTTCCCGCTTGTCAGGATTCGTGGCACGATAAATTTCGTATTTCGATAAGTATCGATAATTTAATTCATTTTGCCAATGCAGAATGCCTAGCCTAACAGCATTTTCAAACGAAGCGAAGGGTATATTTCAATCAGGCATTGCCAAATTGGGGACTCTTACCTATTATTATATTTTTTTTTTGCTTGGTTTTCACACCATTTTCGTGGCGCAAGAGAGAGAAACAAAAAGCTTGGAAGAGCGAGAGCGTACTTAAAAAGCGGAAAGATAGATGAACAGCAGAAGTCTGGAGGAGGAGCTGGTTATTGCGGTGGAGGTGGAAGTAAAAGCCTGCGAGGCAGCTTGAATGCTTAGCGCTTATGTATTATGAATAATTTTACACAATTTTCCTTTTACGAGCAACTCTTTCGCTTGCCTTTCTTCAACTGCTGGCGCACGCTGGGCTAGTTTGTCCTTTTATGAACGCTGCTGCTGCTGCTGCTGCTGCCCCTGCCGCTGCTGCTGCAATGTCGTAAATAGCGGAAAATTCAATTAAAAAGCTTCAGCCACTAGAAAAATATCGTCGCCATGGCAATGGCTGTGACATAGGTACTGTCCAGGACGATGCGACGCGACCCGCCCTCGAGAGGACGACGACAGCGAACAAGTGAATAGGCGCACACAACGGGCTACTCAAGGGACAGTGAGAGGCGGGTGGGCGGTGGACGAACGTATTGCTGTCTCTCCCCATCCCTCTCTCTCCCCCCCCCCTCTCTCTCTCTCTCTCTCTGCCTCTCTCTCTCTCTCTCTCGCTCTCGGCGTCATTATAACAGTCTTCAACCGAGCCGCTCAGACTGTCCTGGCTCCAGTTGAGCAATCACGTGACAGGTTTGTCAGGCTTTCGCTGAAAAACAAACCGAGCCTGCCAACTGCTCCAGCATCCACATCCCACTCATCCATCGTCGCTTTCGCAACTAAAGACAAAAAAAAAAAAAAAAACAAAAATAAGGAGTAGTATAGCTAGAGTAGCTGTGGAAATCGTGGAAAATATTCCCAGTACGTTTGTCTTTTTCAGCTTTTCATTTGCTGTGCCTTCCCTTTTGCAATATTTTTTCCTTCTTCTTCCTATTTCTTCGGCTTCTTTGGCCAGCTGTTGCCAGGAGGCAGAGCATATAGCCGCCTGGTTGAAGTCCAAGCCAGGAATCAATTTACAGCATATGCTGATGGTAGAGTATACGCGCTGTCATTATGAAAATTATGAAAAGCAGTTTTCCGAATATGAAATCATCCAAAGCTTCAGATTGAATGAACAAATTGAATATTGAACTGATTGAATAAAATTAACTTGGTATTATAATCATCATTATCATTGTAGTTAGGCTATCAAACATACCTCTAATTTTGTAAGTTCGTCAATATATTTAATTAATTAAATAAATAAATTATCATTATCAATTGATTTTACTGATTTCGTACTTTGAATTTGCTCAAGCTTAGATTCAAGAAATTTGATTAATTTTACTTTATTCAGAAGGCAAAATATGTTAGTGTTCTTTCATATGGATATACCCTATCAATGTATATTTTATAGGGAGTATTCATATATATATAGATGTGAGGAATCTTAAAGATTTGCTCAGAATAAATTCTGAAAATATTTTTTGTTACAATATTTTATTTAAATGTTAGCTGCCTTTTAATCAATTTATAATATATTTATATACATATATATATATATATATATATATATATATATATATATATATATATATATATATATATATATATATATATATATATATATATATTTATTTATTTATTTATTTTTTTTTTTATTTATGCTTTGTTATTCGATTTGATTGAATGGAGGTGAGCAATTTAACAAGAGGCTGAGCTGATGTATTGCTCTGCCACCGTAAATTGAATATTTGATATATGTATATAGAAAAATCGTTCAGTTTTCTGAGCTCATCATTCCTCTCATTCGTTAAGAGTTGCTTTTATTTCAGCGCATTTATCTAAACACCTAGCTGAATCTCGCTCGTTTCAATATGAATGAATTTCAAATGTGAGCCGCCAGGAGGCAGTGGCATGTGTCAACCTCAAAATACCTCATTTCATTGAACTGACCCTCTCCTAGGAAGCTACGTGTGCCATGCCCTCACTGCCAGTTGCTGGCGATTGCAATCGACGATTTGTTTGTTTGTTTTCGTTCGCATTGGCTCGTTTCCCTGCGCCTCTGGACTCCGTGTGATAGACATGCTTTTGCGCTTTTCTTACTGGTAATTGACAGATTTTTCCATCGTAATGGCAGACAAAATGGTAACGACTTGACCAACACCAGACACCAGCCAGCCCTTCCCATCTCGGATCCATGCCCATATCAAAACCATCCTAAGCCCACTCGCCGCTCTGCTCCGACGTGCAAAGCCAACGACACAAACTTTGGCCTAGAGTAAACAATGAACCACGATTTGATTGAATACACTGCACTTGAGTATTAGGACTAAATGCATCAGTGAATTAATAATTTAATTTTTTTTAGTTAAATACACTCAAATATATATATGTGTATTAACCTTAAAAAAAATCTTTTAAAAAGTCTTAAAAATAAATAAATTGAAAATAGTAAAACTATATAAAGAATTGCTCTTTACACTAGAGTAATACCATTTACCACAACTATAAACTGTTATATAACATGATTTAAATATACTTTTTAGCAATGTTAGTTCCCACTTAATTGCCATCAATTGAAGAAGAACATATATACTCGCATTGAAAAGAATCCAGAAATAGTCACAGAGGTAATCCAAGTAGATCTAGAGAGCTCAGATAAGCAATCAGTATATAAGCTATGATAATATTAACTAAAACTCGAAAAAGTCGATTTTAAAGTTGACTAGATTGAAGATACAAATATAAATTAATTGAATAATTTAATAGAATTTCCTTATTATAATACTCGTTCGCTTATAGAAGAGTTGAACAGAAAAGATATTATTCTTTCATTTTTGTTTTTAATGTTCGTAATGATGGAACTATTGATATTTATTACTATTTGATATTTATTAAATAGAGTATGGCAAATATATATATAAATCTACACACACATATATATAGACAGATTGTTAGTATGGAGTGAAGTTTGGTAAAGTGAGAAATTATTATAGGCAAAATTTTGTATTAATATTTAAAAAATTTTTAAAATATTTATTTATTATATTTTCTGGACTTAAAAAAAATATATTATTGCAGACAGACTGAAATAGAAGAATAGAAATATAGGGTATATAATGTATAATCAACAACGAAAAGATTTATTATTATTATTATTAATTATTATTATTATTATTATTTAATTAACTATAATTATTATAAGCAAGCAAGAGAGAGAGAGGGAGATAATGTAAATGTCGCTGAGCGTAGTCCGCTTCGCTACCGACAGAGTGAGCGAGATGACTATTGCGGCTACTCAGCTAGGTCCACTCTGATTGTCAGTGGATGAATGGAATTAAAATAGAATTTGTGGCCAAACAGACACAAGAAGAAGCAGCACATCGGAAATAAATATATACATATATAGTATGTATGTATGCATTTACAGCTCCGCTCAACTGAATAGACTTCTTTCAAAATACATTTTTAAAAGTAAAATTTGAATTACACAAATTAATTACTCATGACAAAGAACAGCTCCGGGTCTGTAAATTTGCATTTATAATTTTTCTAAAAATTCATGGATGCTTAAACTATTTTTCAAATACTATAAGAAGCACAAACGTTAGATCAATAACTAAGAGGATACTCTCTTTTTTCCCAATATTAAATGCTTTGCTTATATTTGATAATCATTAAATTATTTAATAATCTTAAATTCAGTGTACTAAATGTTCGTCTACGGCTTGCTCTGTTTTCCCGTAGAGAGTCGACAGTTGAGAGTCTTTGTTTGTGCTGGCAGACGCCGTCTGCGTTTGATTTGTTGGCACCGACTCGCCTCGATATATGAATATTAATAGACACATCGGCCTCAGGTCTTGCAGCTCCAGCTCCAGCTCCAGCTCCAAGCTACAACAATTTTTTATAGCTCGACTTGGACTTGGATTTGTGCCTGGAGTCTTTGTCTCTATTTGCAGCTCTCTCACTCTCTGGCAGAGTAGTCGTAATATTTATTTTTCATTTTGCAAACTGTGATTTCATATACACACACACACACACACACACACACACCTTTTGGCATACCTTCGGCTTGTGCCCTTTGCTCAGTTGTCGCCAAACGGCAAGGACAACGATAGCGCCGTCTTTTGCCTTGCCAATTTTTCACTTTAGTGCATAAATATTTATTGCAACTCAATTTCGCAGGCAATAGAAATGCCATTTGCACCATTAATTCAATGCAACACCTGCCAGCAACACCTCTTTGGCATAGACTCACACACACATGCACACGCACAAGCCCTGGAATTTGAAAAATGAAGTCGGACTCGAGCGCTTTTGTGTGTTTATAAAGATGAAACGCGCCCTTTCTCTCAATCTCTCACAGACACCTATATATATTTCTCTCTCTTTCTCTCTCTCTCTTTCTCTCTCTCTCTCTATATATATATATATATATATATATATATATATATGACACATATATAGGCTATATTATAGCTATAGGCTAGCCGTTGTTGTTGTTGTTGCTGCTGCTCCTGCTGATGCTGCTGCTGCTCTTGCCATATTCCATTCATGGTCTTTATCGTTTGTGGCAACAGCTGTTGCCAGAATTATGCCAAAATTTATGCCGCAGCCAGCCAACGAGAGCCCATCATCACACCCCAGCCCCCAGCCCCCAGCCTCCAGCAGCCACCCCATCCTGTCCATTCGACTGCTGCCGCTATTTCGGTTATTTTTAAGTGATTTTTAATAAAGTTGGCTTCGGTTTTGGTGGCCAAAAGCCGCAAGTGTGAAGCGTGGAGTGGAGTGTGAACTGTGTGTGCGTTGGCCAGTTTTACGATTATAGCCAAGTTTTTTCCTGTTCGCTTTCTGGCCCTCTATTTTTCTGTCTAGGATTTTCCTTCTTTTTTTTTTTTGGAAAAATCTACGTTGGCATTTATGATAATATGTTGTGGTTTTAGTTTAATTACATTCATTTGACGCTTCACTAGCCAAATCTGTTTGGCTCTTCGTTTTTATACTCATTCACGAAGGTAAATTGGTATATTGGTTTTGTGCATCCCTCGGTCTGTCCGTCCGCCTGCTCGGGAGAGCCTTGAACTTCGGAGTATGTATTCGTGCATGTTATTGGATTATAAAGTATCAACATTTTCCCAATCAGGAAATCCAGTATCTCAGAAACCATGCTGAAATCTGATATAAGTTCAATAAGATATGGTGGATATATCGGTTGCAGTTTCGAATCTCCAATTTTAAACGATTTAATTGCTGTTGGCCTCCGCTATTTCATAAAATAAGAAACTAAAATATAAAAACTAAATAAAGTAAAATAATATATGTCATATATTATAATATATATACATAGATATTACATAATGTATAACCATCAATTGAATGAGCACTCTAAATGAGTATTCTGCAGTCGGTAACGCCCCACTCCAACAACCTTACGTGTTTTTTTTTTTTTGATGCGTTTGTGTGTGGTGTGTGCTTTGTGTTTCTGTGTTAAGTTTTCCAATCAGCAGCTCAGCGGTTAAATTGTTAACCCACAGATATAAATCACCTCTATATATATGTATATACATATATATATATATATATATATATATATATATATATATATATATATATATATATATATATATATTGTAACGAGCCTTCGGCTCTCCCGAGTCCAAACTAATTGTTGAGCACCCGCGAATACTGCTTATGATATTTGTGGAGTTTATACCTACTGAGCGTCTTTCATCTTGGCAAACTTTTCTCTCTTTTTCCCTGTATGGAGCAGCGGGTGCGTTTTTATAGCCCACCGCAGGCCCGGCTAGGTGCCTTAGAGAACGGTAAAGTGGCGGGATCTGGGGAGACGCCAGTTTCCTGCCGAATTCCGTGGCAGCCTCCCATTGGCCAAAGTACCGTTGTTGCCCTGCCAGTGAGAGTGTCCACTACTATCGCCTCAGTCCGAACGGTACGTAATTTATATATTTATATATATTATATATTAATTTATATATATTATATATTATATATTTGAGTACGTTTATACAAACACACATATATTTATATTGTTATTTGAAAACAGAAGCAAATTTCGCTCATAAATGAACTCCATTTAAAAATCTCCTTTGCTCTGCTTGTGAGGGGAATATTACGGGAAATTAATTTATGCACAGCAATTCAGTTGGGAACTCCACTGCTATAGGGGTAGCTGCAATACAAATGCGGCAGTTCTAAAATATAAATGTATATCAGTTTCGTTTTCAGTAGTAGTATAAGATAGATTTGCTCTGTTATACTTGCTTATATGCACATAGCTATAATTTCCCTCATTGAATCAGTTGTGTATAACAGTGCGGACAATATGTGTCACATTTCTAATTATCCTTATGCCATAACTTGTAGCAAACTTGTTATAATTGCAATATCCCTTATATATTTTGTGTGTACAACAATTTTGTTATACATCTTCCTAATTTCACAACCCTACAGTATAACTGTTTAACAGCGAAACAATCGCAGCAAATGGCATAAAAAAGCTTTTTCCTAAAGTCTACAAGCGGTGTAAAAGCTTTGTGAGCATATTTAGACCAGGCTATAAGATTCTATGTTTCTGTTTAGTTGTAAGACTTTTATATAAACTTTGTCGTCTTATACTGATGTAAAAATTATTGATATATCTCTAAGTAAAAGTTTATCTTACAAACTGCCAAATACGTTCTGATTTTAATATACACATAAAATTTAAGACATTCGCAAAAATTGCAATGCTTTGACTATGTATATAAATATATTTGATAATATATATACATAAAAAGAAATCGGTGCTTGATAGATGAACAGATGAATATTAAGAATGATAGCGACAAAGAGAGAGAGAGAGAGAGAGAGAGAGAGAGAGAGAGAGAGGGAGAGAGAGAGGGAGAGAGAGAGAGAGAGAGAAAGAGAATAAGGGGCATAGCGGGCAACAAATGCAAAATAGAAAACAATGCAATGATAAAAATATATAAATATATAAATAAAAATATATATGGAATATGAAGTCGCACAGGTCACACACAGTTGATGAAACAGTGAGTGAGAAAGTGAGGGAGAGAGAGCGACTGTCGCACATATAAAACAAATGATAAGCAAATAAAAAAAAGTAAGTTATATATATATATAGCTTAGAAAAACGGTTTCTTAGGAATGGGCCCAAATACCACAAGCCGAGTTTAAAAAAACTATTGATTCGATGCCAAATCGGGTTTTTGAAGTAATTCAAAAATCTGGGGGATGGACACATTATTAATTAACATTCTGGAGTTTTTATGAAGTTTGTTTTCAATTTTGTGATATGTTAGAACAAAGTGCCTTTAATTTAATTTCGCGCTTTATTTTTGAAAATTTATGTTTTTCTTACATTATAAGTGTCTTGTTTACAAAATATATAAAAAAATTGTTGCGTTTAACATAAATCTAATAGAAATATACGATTCAACAAAAAAAAACTATACCCTATTTCTAAAAAAAAACTATACCATATTTCTAAAAAAAAACTAAAAAAACTGAGTGCTTTTAATTTAATTTCGGTGAGTGTATATATATATATATATATATATATATATATATATATATATATATATATATTATATCAAATTCACTCAAATTAATATATATACACATTATTTACACATGTATACACATTGTTTTATTTCAGTTTAATTATTTAAATCATAAAAATTGTACATACACCGCAAAATTTTAATTATATATGTATATTTGTATGCATAAATATAATTATGTTGAAATGAACTGTAATATTATTTACATTTATGCTCAAGCAAATAATTGATCATGAGTTTGAACAGATTCAAATAAATATATTAATAATTTGCTATAATAATACATACAAATATAATTTTGTAAATAATAATAGTTGTTCCTGAAAGTTCGTTCGATTTCAATGGGACTTTTTGTTCTTATTTTGGTGTTGCAAATATCTAAAAAAAAGGAAAAAAAGAAAAACACGAAAAGTGAAAATATGCATGGTTTCTTCAACTCTTTCTTGATGTTTGTTGCTCTTCTCGTTTTTCTTGGGCACAGTGAGGCAATGCTATGCGCGCGGCTAACACGGCACAGTTTACTGACAGTTTACGGGGCGCGGCACAGTGGGCGTGCCGATAGAGGGGCGTGGAGGTCGTTTTCTGGGTTTTGCTTACGGCGAGTTGGGCAGGCAAATCTGCACAAAATTCAACGTAAATGAAATGTGTTTGCGTGCCGCACCAGCTGCAGCTGTGTGTGTGTGTGTGTTAGTGTGTCAACTAAAAAACCGCACGCTTACACAGCCACACATAGAGAGGAAGGGAGGGAGTCACGGAGTGAGAGAGAGAGAGAGAGGGAGAGTCAGTGAGGCGCATGCCAAAGCTAGCAGCGTGTAACAAGAAATTGCAAATTAAATGCAAAGAAAAACAGAGCGAACTGGAAATGCTCTAGGCAAAAGAATTGAAAGGAAATTTCACATATTTTAAATTGATATATAAATAAGCAACATTTATATTGATGGATACTTTCAGATGCCAGCAACTTCACGTCCTCCCTCTACATACATACTGGTATTATTCACATAGTGTTTGCAATTGTGTTACCAACTGATTGCAATAGCTGTGATGCCCCTGCAGTGCCGCCAACACAAATGTCACATGCAACAATTTCCTGAGCGCATTTTTAAAGACGCTTTTTATGCGCCGCCATTTTGTGAGTGAGTGCCAAAGTGAGTGCGTGTGTGTGTGTGTGTGTGTGTGTGTGCTTGTGTTTGTGTAGCGCAAAATTTTATTTGACTTGCGTGTAATGTTGGCACACACGCACACACACGCACACACACGCGCACACACAACTATGCTGTGCCTAAGCCTTTGCGCACATTTTCAAGGATTGCTAAAGCGAGTCAATGGCAACGACATGGGCTAGAGGCGGATTGGGGGCGGCAGGGGGCATGGCAGCTTGGGTAAAATTACTTTGAGCAACAAATGTCAAAAATAAAGCCAGCCAGCTGCAGTGTAGCACGAATTATCCATTCAAAACTGCAATTGACATGTGTGCATATCTCACGGGTTGTCAGTCGTAGTTGTATCTGTGAGTACACTAGCTACTGTATGTGTGTGTGTGTGTGTGTGGGCGTGTGTGAGGCAAAAGCTTAAGCAGCTTTGGCAGCAACTGCAATTATGTTGTTTTTTCTTTGATTTTTCTCAGCTTAATAATTGGAACTTCTTTGAGCTGAACCAAAAATGCAGACAGCTGGAAAATCGTAAACTAAAAAAACATATCCAAAGTGCGTAAAATTTAGTTGAAGCATTATTATCTGCATTTTATAACGAATAAATTCTCCAAAACAAGCTCAGTAACAGTTTATAGTTTGGGTTATAATAAATAATTAATAACAAATAAAATAAAATAAACAATAAATAAAATGGATACTTTATTAAATGATTTATTAAATGAATAATGCACTTATTTTATGCATAAGCGCTTTATAACTGCATTTCATAAAAAGCTTAAAGCTCCCATACTGAATCAAAAATACATTTAACAGATTAATTTACACTAATTCAATTGGCACGGCAATTGCAGCTGAAGGGCCAAACCCAGGGTCGATGCAATTAGGCCTAATAGCTAATATATTTGCAAAGCCACAAACGGCTTAAAAGCCTCCATTCAAGTGCATGTCCCGAGGCAAGCAGCAGGCAGCAGGCAGCAGCAACTGGGGAGAGGAAACATTTGAGCAGAGACAGCGAGTGGGGCACAGGACCGGATAGCTATGATGACCCATTTAGAGAGAGGGAAGAAGGGAGATATATATGTATATGATATGTATATATACTATGTAGATATTATGTATATACGTATTTTTACAAATGCTAAGCAAAAAAAAAATTAATTAAAATAAAAACAGAATCAAACTGGAAATAAAAACTGGAAGCAAAAAAGTTAACAAAGCGTGCTCCACTGGCTGGCCCAGCTAATGTGGGCTACATTTATTTGCATAGGCGACATTGTTGTCGCTCCATTAAATTTAATGAACAACCAGTCCTCTCCTCTCTCACAAGCACGCACTCACCTTCACTGCAAATACATTGTTGCTGTCCACTTCCTTAAGAGATAGTGAAACTCTTTATCTCACTTCAGAGGGTATAACAATTTTGTCATACATTCTTTCCAGTATATTTATATACATCAAATGTGCTTATATATATATAGGTATATAACCTCTTCTGCCATAATTGCTTTATTGATATTCTCTACTTAACAGCATACTAATTCGCACATATAATCAACCACTCTCTCCCTCACATGCATATACCACGATGCTCTCTTTTTCCGCAATATAACTATTCCAGGCAGGATCAAACGCAAGAGCACGAACGAGAGCGAGAGTGTTGACAATGTACTCGTCCCACTCGCCCTTATGTAAATGTACCACTCTCCTTGGGCAATAACATGATACAACGGGATCGCCAAAGAGAACATCTATTGTGAGTGTAACTTGAGTTAGCGCTCAACCAGTTGCTACAAACGCTGCAATCCCCGACCGCATCTAACTCATTTGTGCGCAAAAGTTGCTCTGCAACATAATGACACTATAGATGACAGTGCTTTTTTTCATACTCAAAATAGTAATGGCCGTTTTTTCTGTTAGTGTTCTGCTAGGTGTTTACTCGCTCGCACTCGCTACCCAGGGGCGTAGCGAGGCCGTCGATAATCGGGCAATTCTTATTGAGCTTCTACTTGCCTTGTGTATTTGGCGCCAGCATAAAGTTATTATAAATTCATATAACATATATATATATTAATTTTAATATTCGTTAAAAATGCTATTTTAAAATTTGTGCTCAACTTTACTAAAACTACAGCTTTCTTTTTAGCGGATGTGTGTGAGTGCCGTTCCCCTCGGCTGGAGCTCTGGAAGCGTACAGCCGTTATGATCGCTCTTACGATTAGATTTTATGTATGCATATATCTACATATATGTATGTATGTTTTTAAGGAGAGCAACTAATTACATGTATGTGTGCATGGGTTTATTGTACTATTTACTGTACTGTACATAAATAGTACAGGGCAGGCAGACTCCACCCATACTAACTCAATTTAGTGCTGCCTAAAATAACTGACAAACATACATACATGTAAGCTGCATTTGAATAATATGTACATATACATACATATGTATGTATGCCCAGAGACTAGTCACAATGTAGAGTAGTAACCAGACCTACTGGCCTGAGCGGGAGCGGTAGTTATTAGTCCGTTCATTTATTGCTGATCCCGTTGTGTTGGTGAGAGCAGTACAGCTAGGAGAATTATCTTAATTGCTCGCTCTAAGCGCACATAGTACGTACACACATAAACACACAATTTGTGTCGGGAGAACTGTTCTAAAAACTGTCCTATGCAAGTATGCATTGGCTTCTGTAGGCCGATTATGTTTGCCTGGTAATCAACAGCAGGTTTTCATGATATTTTAGACTCTTCCCAATCTGAAATGAACTAAAAAAAAAATTAAATTAAATAAAAAAATGTTGTTATTTAATTTTTGGCATTATTTTTCTCTATTCTTTCTGAGTGCACTTCTGAGGACACCGCTCAATTTTATTTATCTGCAGTATAACAGTTACCGCTGTTTAACTCAACTGTTCGTTAACTGCTCTCTGTTAAACAACATTTCTCTTTCTGCTATGCATTTCTGTTCGCCTGATACCTCAGCCGAATATGCAACTGATGCACGAAGAAGAATCGCGTCTTAACATTAACATTATTCGGCTATGCTATTTAACATTACTATTTTAGTTTGATGTCACCTGCTGAATTTTTTACACCATTTTTATTTTTTTATTTTAATTAAATGAAAGTAGGAAACGATTTAATTTTAAAATAATTTTATTAGTAGTTTACATAATGTTTGACTGCTTACATATTCAAATCAGAAATCAAAGTTAATAGAAATTTCTTCTTTTTCAAAACTATTTTTAGATATGTCTCGGGTGTACGTGCCTCAATCCTTTGTGTCGTGTCCGCGGCAAACACGGAACAGTAGATGCTGTTACACGGCTTTGATGATTTAGGAAGTTTACCCGAATTTGCTTCACCTGTTTAGGATGAAAATATAAATGAAAATCGAATGAAATATTAATAAAATTTCGCGTAATTATTATTTTATGTTTGTAAATAAATATCTAAGTAAAAAAGGCCTATTTCTTAGTCTTAACTCTTGTAGTTATAACAAAGCTATAACAAAGAAGTGAAATAAATTGAGTTGAATAATTTTTTAATTTTTTTTTTTAAATTTTTAAATCTAAATTTCTTTCCTCGTTACTTCTGTTAACAATTAATTTTCAGTGTATGTTACGATATCAACGAGCAAGGAGCCTGGAGTCCTGAATACTGAACAGATCTTTGACTGGGCCACACGATTACACGGAAAGCAATTAAATTCAAATAAATGAACTTAATTGAAGCAGATTAACTCGGCAGCAGCCGACGCGCGGGCAAGAGTATATATTTATATATTTGTGTGTGTGTGTGTGTGTGTGTGTGTGTGCTGAATGTCCTTGTCTGTCGAGAGTCGGCGATATGTGCACTGCTTTCACTTCCGCAATCATATCCGTCGCCACCTCTTCCTCTTCCGGCTCGCTCTCTTCCGTCGCTCAAGTGCTATTGGCTTTCGTTTATATTTCGAGTTGCGCTTTTCATTTACAGCATTTTCACGGGGCCGCAAGAGTAACTAACTGAATCCCATTTTATTTACTGCACATGCAGTCACAGTGCGCGTGTTAAAATCGAGGTTAATCGTATGCTAGACCCAACTGCAAGCTTCACGATTAACTTACTCAAGCAATCGCTCATATTGCACTTATATTAGATGGCAGGGCCTGAGAGCTTCGCCTTGCGTCAGAAGAAATTTAACATAATTCCCAATAAAATCTCGCAACTCTCTCCAAATTATCATGGCACAAGAACAAACTAATGCTTATCTATCCGTTGGTACTCTATAATAATTGTATAAATCGAAATCAAATTTCTTGTTATCAGACATACAATCATATTCTTGAAGGTATCTTCTAGTTATACATATATTCAATTACTATACAAATATTGTACATATGTATATCTTTTGTTTTAGTTGTTACTATTATTTATTAATTGGATTTTGTATCAGCTCTATGCTAATCTTATATATTTATAAATTAATAAAATAAAATCGAACAGAACGATCCTGCTTTCAGTATTTGAGACTTTGAGCAGGGTTGTCGTTGCGTGTAAAAAGAAGCTTAATTGAAAGCAGAAACAACAACCAATAAAGTGCTTTAAATAAAGCTTATTTACTGTGCATCCCTAAAGCACAAACGTTCCATATTGAGTTGAGCTTTGTAAGCTATTAAGCTAATTTCTGGCAGAATCGTAGCTGGGCTTTAGTTAAACTTCAAAAGCAAAGTCTTCAAAGCTTAACTAACTAAAAAGCTTTTAAAGCTGTTGGGATGTGTGTTGAAATAGAGGAAAAATAATCCTCTGCTCCCCGTGAAAACTTATTGAAAATAGAGTAGGAAGCTTTATTCGGTTTTGAGTATGTTTAGTTGGGAATAACAGAAATATTTATTTGCCCAATTTTATAGATTTTAGAATGAATACTAAATAAGTAAGTGAACGATTAAAATGCATTATTATTGAAGTGAAAGTAAGTGCAAATATTCGGAGTCTTTCGGCCAAAATATTATTAGTTCTCTTATAAATTTTGACAAACTCTTAAGTTGCATAGCAATAAGCATTTGTTGAATATGCTTATCTGGCAGCCAACAGCAATATATACAGCAGAGCAACAACAACAACAACTATCGATTGGGCAGGCTACAAATTGTCAGCTATAACGCGAGCTGCTGCCTTTTGAGGATAATTCGACTTTGCTGCACTCGATGTTAGATTCCAAATGCATCGAGAGAGTCTCACAATCAGAGCAACTGAGGGAAAAACACGAAAAGTGAAACTGACATAAGCAGAAAAGTTTTATAGAACGTCTGCTGCTACTGTCGATGGTGTTGCTGTTGTTGGTGTTGCTGTTGCTGCTGTTGTAGGTGTTGCTGTTGTTGTTGCAGCTGTTGTTGCTCTCAGCTATGCGCGACGCTTTGGCTACAGACAGTTCAAGGTCGTCATCTCAAGTAAAAGGGCTCCAAATTGTGATTTCTGCCTGCCTGCCCCTCTAATTAGAAGCTCCGCTAATAAAGTAAAAGACGCGGTAGACCTTACAGAGTTCATCGACCTCCAAGCAGATGGCCAAGGATTAGCAAGCAGCCCAGAAGCGTCAGTTGCAGCAGCTATGCCAAAAAAGGATTCATCAAGGATTAACAGTCACCCGACACATTTTGTGGAATAGTTCACAATATATAGATATATACACAGATATATATATATATATATTTACATATATCCTTATGTATATCTCCTTAAAATTCCTGTGCTTAATTAGAGCTGACAGGTGTTGTCGCTGGGCCCACAAGGCGCTCAGCACTAACCGCAAGACAGCTTTGTATCTGCACAGCTTTGTCAATATGCTTATATACTTACAATGCCATACATACATACACTCATACATATATATTTCCAATGAGGGGGTTCACGACTAAGTATTAAATTAAATAAGAGCAAAGGTGACCTGAATTTAAAGCTTCCAATAATTTGGAACCGATAGATTTTTGTATTTAGTATATTTATATTTATATTTATATTTATATTTTGTAATTGCTGCTATTTTGATGAGCAGCACAAGATGTCCTCTTTCCCCTTGTTCCCCTTGCTCATTTCTGAAAATGGGGGGCATTGTATTCAGCCCAAAATGTTTGTTGTTTATATAAAATAAATATAAGTTATGCTCTTTTCAATAAGATTTATCAACTTGGAAGTCAAGGGCGCTGCTATTTATGTAAACTTATTTTAATACCGACTCGTATGCAGGTATAATATTTTATAATTACAGGGTATATTTCAATTGGTCATGAGGGTGCCAAAGACGCATTGAGGTTATTTTTCGTTTCTCGGCGGCGGAGGTCACCAGAAACTGAATTAAATGATTTAATTTTAGTTTCCAGCGCTGCAATTTATAAATATATATTATTTGCTGACTTGACACGCCCTGCAAATGCATATTGGTAAAATCTGAACATTATATAAGACTAACTAGCGAGGTACTACTAGTGAGTATAAATGCCAAACGGAAAGAAAGACAAAACTAATACACTCTGTTTTCTTTGTGAACAGAGTATTAAAGCAGACGATTAGAGGACATTTGAAACCAGCCCAAAGTCGGGACTGGATTATGGAATCTCTAATCTTACACATTTCCAACTGGACTTATGCGGTTCGGAGCGATGTTAGTGCTTATGGATTTAATAATAGGTGTTGTTGAAATGTATGTAACAAGCAGAAGGAGGCGTCAGTCAAATACCAAAGACTTGTGCTGTGGCAAATACATTCATTTCAATGTTATAATTATGATATAAAGCTTCATGAAGATAGTACATCGACAAGTAAAGTTATTAAACAATTAAGTTCCCATAGTAAGTCCAGAGGATCAGAGGATTTCGTAGTCGTTCAGTCTCGACTAGAGCTTTCTTACTTGTTTTAATTTCAGAGTCAATTCATTAATTTGATCCACACTAGCTGTGACATTATAACACTTTCTTCAGCTACACAGTAATCATTCTAATTCATTCTAATCTAAGATCATTATAAAGATATATTTAGCTGGTTTTGTTTTACTCCTGGTTGTTGCCACACTTCATTCCATCCGTTGACTTGGGACACATCTCAATTGCCTTTCAATCAGCGTAAGCTGAGACAAAGCCACGCCCACCAGACACACTCCACACTCTTCAGAGCGATGAGCTAAGGAAATTCCCATCATGATGCTGATTTGCGCTTAGAAACTTCCAGGTGGCAGGAGGCAACAGCTCGTGGTTCCTTTATGTCCACATTATTAACCCGAAATGTATGCATTAGCTGCTTGTGTCTGTGTGTGTGTGTATTTTCATTACCACCACGCGTGCAATTATTAATATTTTATGCACTGTATACACAAAGAGAGTGAGAGCGAGACGGAGAGATAGATGCAGATACTTAAACATTGGCTCGACATGAGACAGCAGAAGGAAAGTCGCGCTGCTCGCAAGCATCAAGGACGAGAAGCGGAGCAGACGTTAAATACGAAAAATAAAACAAAAAGCCGGTGTGGAAATTGCAGGAGACGTGCAAGAAATTATTACAAGTAACATTTATTTTTATTAAAGCCCATGCAGGACGCCGTTCAACAGGACACACAGGCTGGCAGGCTGGCAGGCTGGCAGGCAGACAGACAGCAAGCCAGGAGGCGGAACAGCTTGGGTCCTGCCAGCCAGTCAGCCAGCCAGCACGTCACATAAAGTGATCTCATAATCATACTCTGTGCGTTTACCTTGCCAAAGCGCCAAAGAAGGAGCATAATTTTTACAAAAGGCTTCCCGCATTTACCTTCGCCTTTGCACCGCCCACGCCGCCCACTGCTCATCTTTGTTTTGTTGGAGTTCGTGGTGCAAGTTGCTGCTGCTGCTGCTGCTGTTGCTGTTCCCTGTTAAGTTTGAGCGCGTGTCTGTGTGTGCAGATTAAATGTTTGTCGTATGCCTCGGATACCCGAGAGACGGGGTGCCTGCCCTTACAGCTGTATAGGTGTATGGGTGTTTGGGTGTTTGGGTGTTTGGGTGGTGCTACATGTTCTAAACACGAACTCAAAACGTAGCAGACAGCCAGAGGATGGCAGTTTATTACGGTTTATTAGCGAGCGTAGCGGCATTTCTTTTCATGTACTGTGGCTGCCTTGCCTTAACCTTGCCAGCACTCATTACCTCCTGCTGCCTCAGTCACATCTAATCTCTCGCTCACTCTGTAAGGCAGGTGCCTGCACATATTGGCTAAGCCTGGCAGCAAGCCAGTACATGTACATGTACATGTACATGCTTGTGTGTGTGTGCTGCTATAGGCCTAGTCCGTAGAGATGTGCGTGGAATAGCTTTACATGCTTATATAAATACATATAAATGTAAACTAATTATAGCATATAATTCAGTTAATTATAAATATAAATTAGAGAAAGTTTATTTATTTATTTTGTCCAAAATAAATTACTTTAAGATCAAGCTCTGTTCAAGTAAATAGAACTTTTGCACATAAATGGCAGAATAATCACACAAATTTTTGAATGAATTTTGTGTTTTAGCTTTTGAAACGCATTAAATTTCCATTTTGGCCGCTTTGCTTAACAATTGCAATGGGCCAGAAGCAACGAATGCGGCCATGTTGTGGCTATAATGCTGCTCTTGGTATGAGCTAAAGTAATTAGAAGTCGATTAGATAGGCGAAGACGTGGGCGCATTGCACTTGCATTTGGCAAGACTTGGCAAAACAAGTCGGGCAGCATTGAAGGACCAAGACTATTGCCAAAAAGCAGCTGCCGGAGCAGAGCGCTCTGAGTGGGCTGTCGGCTGTCCGCGGCTGTGTTTTCCAGCTTAAGTTCATGCAAAATGCAGAATGCAGAATGCGAAAATCCTGGCAATTAAAACAAAAAAAAAAAAAAAAAACTGTAAAAAGTGGGTGGGCCAAAGCCGTTGACAGCTGGCAGCAGGAAGGCACACACACGCACACACATACACATATATGCACACACACACAATGACCGCAAAGCTGCCGCGAGCGCTGCAACAATTAGCTGAGCCCCGCAATTGGCCTCCTCCAGCCAAAAGCTTGTCGAGTGCTGCAACTGTTTGCACACATGTTCTGCTTGTGTGTGTGCGTGTGTGTGAGTATATGCGTGTTAGTTTAGGCCACGACAAATTGCGCACAATTCGTGCCTAATTTTTTTTAGCCAACATTTGTGTCGCCCTTTTCACCTCGCGCTTTTCAGTTTAAATTTTGACTTTAAAACGCACAACAAAAGTATATTTTATGCATAAAAAAATGATGCAATGATTATTCAATGGAGCCTGCTCGATTTCTATATCTTAAATATAAAGTTCTTCAATCTCTTTGACTAGAAAAATATATTTGCAAACTTATTTCAATTAGTTTGCTTAATTTAGCCTACTAACTTATCAAATGAAATGCATGGAATATATGTAAAGCAAAGGCAGAAACAAAATAAACGAATACGAACAAAACGCACAACAATTAGCAGTAAATGCTGCCTTAATTCTAATTTTAAAATCAAAATAACAAAGCTGAAATAAAATGTTTTTAATGATGCATTAAAAGTATAAAAAAAAAAACACAATTTTGATTTCCAGAACAAAAAATTCATTCTTTTTGGGCAAAGAAATAGCATGAAATGCAAAATAATACATAACATAACAAAAATATATTACAGTTCCAAGGAAAATAAATAAATACAAAACATATAAATAATTGTCGAGCTTCTTTAAATAAATTCAAAAAATGCAAAAAGCTGATGGTAAAAATATAAATGCATTCTACAATATTGAAAGAAGTTTTATTCGAACTTAAATGAACTTTTGAGAATATAAAACTCAAGCTAAATATATGCTCTGAAATGTATAAACAAAGCAGCAAACAAAAAGGAGGAAAATGCCTTGAGGTAGATTTGCAGGGAAAAGTGAAAAGCTTTTATCGACAACGCAAGCCAATCAAATAAATAGACAAACCGAGCTGAACACTAAATAAATTTAACTTTTTGTTAACAGCAGCAGCAATAACAACACAAACTGCAAAGAAATACAAAAAATAAAAATAAAATACAAAAAAAAGTAAAAAAGAGCCAAAGGCATTCGACAGGAGAGCAAAGGGTCGAAGTCGAAAGTTCCACCAACAACAATTGCTGTTGATTCATCGCAAATAAAGCACAAAGGAAATTCGCAAATGGAATGAGGTGAAAATTTCGAATGAGCCTTAAGCAAGTTTTTCAATTAAATTTATGAAAATCTGCGCAAATAGCCGCCGTCAGGACATGTCTGTCTAGATAAATGAAAAATAAACAATATGCATATGCAACTTCCTCTTAATCTTCATTTTGGTCGTATTTCATTTCTTCTTTTTCTGCACCTGACACACACTCTGCAGCAAATTGACAAATGTCAGTCAAGTCGAGAGCGAAGCACATAAATTTCTTGTGCATCTGCCAGCTGACGTAAACGCACACAGTCACACATCAAGAAAATGCAATGCAGATGTAAAAAAAAGAATATCTTGGTATTTAAAAATATAAATTTCTAAAATGAATCTGAAATATACAAAATTATTGTATTGTATATATAGAAATCAAAACAGAAAACTTTCTGTAAACTTATAACTAAAAGTTTACATGTTCCGTAGTACAAAGTAAATCAATAGCAATTAGCGAGCTTTATCGATAATAGAGAAACTCACAGAGTTATCAAAAAGTGCTAATGAATGGATGAGAGAGAACTTGGACATAACTGTTTCTAAATTATTCAGTAATATCGAAACTACACAACTTCATGCAATACCAAGCTATGTACCACCGCGAGAATAGACCTCAGCGTCCCAAATCGCTAGTGCTCTAGTGCGGATCTTTAATTTATGACCCATCTGGTAACCCTACAAGGTTGCCCATATTCGACGAAAATTTCTAAATCAATGAAAAATACAATTTTGTTGATGTTGTCGATTATAATCATATCATTTGGCTCAAGTAGACTTTTTGACATCACTCTTTGAATATGATATCTCTCAATTGGCCGCATTGAGCCTCTACGGCGTATAGTGTCCGTTTGTTAACAAAACAATTTGTTATCTCACATGTTTGTTATTTCCTTCAGAATTATGCCGGTTGACTTTTTTGTTGGTCAGTGTGATTAAATAGTGTTAGGTCCACATACTTTATAGCATTTAACACAGGATAAAATTAATCAGCAAATTAACTGATTAAAGATTTTAATTTAATCGCTATATTTGTAACAGAATTTTACTACTACAAAATCAACTTAAGTGAATAATATATTATGTAATAATATATGTTGAAGAAGCCTTTGTCTTTATTTAGCGTAATTTGTAGCTAATTTCTTAGCTTAATCTATTATCGAGATCAGTTAAATCAGGACAAGTCGATAAAACCAATTAAGTATTGTGTAAGCAAACGAACGGACTAGTTGAATATACTAGCAATGGCTAAATATAGTTAATATAGAAAATAAAGAAAAAATATAATTATTGTTTAATATATTATAGGATATATAATAAAATATATTCTAACTCTAATTGCATATGAAACGACTATATACAATATTTTGAAAATCTGACAGAAAAATTAGACTTTTTTTCTGATGGAAGAAATAAAACTAAAAATAACTAATAATATATACTATATACTTTTAGAATAAGGAAAGCCTAAAACTAATATCGATGGCTGAATATTATTATGATAGGCTTAATATTCGATGAAGATCATAATTATCGGATTTATTTGTATTGCAAGAGGTTATAGTTATTCTATAGATAGTTATTCTATTTCTAATTTGTTATAATGTGATGGGGGAATATGTAAATTATTAAACTACAAAAATTAAAAATTACAAAAATATGTTGCTTGTTAACTGGAAGCATCAAATTTAAACGTTGTTAAATTGTTTGATCATTTATATGATATTTGAGAGAGAAGAAGATTCTCATCAAAGGAACAGTAATGGAGGAAAAAAGGAATTAAAACATGTTCATAGGCTTCATATGCTTACATTATATATATATTTTTAAAGTTTTCATTTGAAAACCTTCAACATAATACAAATCCATTCAGCTGCTCTAAATTCCCTTTAAGTTTAGTCTGCTAGTTGGAGAGCGTACATAAACTGTCTCATGGCTTGGATTACTTATGGAATTTATGATTAGACAAGTTGTCGCCGCTATTACTAGAGAATTCGCCTAGAGATATCTGTGGCGATAGCGCTGTCCAGTTGTCAACTGGGGATAAACTGTTAAATGGTTTGGCTTAAGAAGCCAAAATCGATTTCGACTCGCAGCGAAGACCAATTTGTGTCTCTGTGTGTGTGTGTGTGTGTGCGTGTTTGTTGTATAACTTTCTAAGCCGAAAATTATGTGCAGCAGAAACTTGGCGACTGCCAGCTATAGCTTCCGACTCCGACTCCTCCTCCGACTCCACCTTCAACTTGAGCTGCTCAGCAGAAGAAACGATGAGATTGGGGGCCAGAAAATTGCATTTCTATGCAAATGCCAGCGAGCCGCAAACAGTCAATGACTTTGTCACGACTTTATAAGTAGTTGGCTACAAAGTGGCCAAAAAAAAAAAAAACAAGAAGAAGAAGAAGACAAAATAAATAAGTAGCAGGGGCGCAATTTGGTGACAGACAAGAGCGCAGCAGCGCGCGCACTGCTTGGCTGACGATCAACAGTTAGGCAAAAGTTGCCACCGTTAGCTGGCAAGCAGGTTCTCCTCGTAAAGCACAAAGCCAATCACCATTAGTGTAATCGCCTTTGGTATTATGTATTATCGAGTCTCCGTCGCCGTCGCCGTCGCCGTTGCCGTCGCGTCGCCGTTGCCTCTAAGCTCTGGTCGGAACGCATAAATTAAACGAGGTCAAAGAGCGTGCGACGTGGTAGGTTAACCCATTCTGCCTTTACCTTAGGCCGCCCATCGCACTCTTCCATCTGTTGACCACTTAAAAGGGCGTCAACTTCTAGTTCCCTCACACAAATCGTCGGCTGTCAATTGGCCAGGCTAATAATGCGTCCGGCTAGATAAACATGAGTATGTGTCTAGTGGAAGCTCTGTCGCTTCTGAATGCATTTTCCACAGACCTGCTATGAGAAAGCTTCTTAATTTGATTTATTTACGTGCGCATTCAAGAATCTCTGACTTAATTTTGTAAATTTCGTAAATAAGAGGAAAATAGAAGACTTTATTGATGATAGACCAAAGCCGATAGAAGATAGATGCAAGAAAATAGAAGAAAAAATACACAAGATAGAAATTGTGCTGTAGAAAATGTAAAATTAAGGATAAAACATTAAAGATAGGTCGAAGATAGAATAGACATTAAATAAATGATGAAAGTTAAAAGCAATATATATAAAATACATCAAATACAAATAGAGAACATAGAGAATTTATGATATATTTACAGGGTTCTCCATATTCGAGTGACCTATCTATCAGCCCTCTACCCTTTGACAGGGACAGACACTATACGCCGTAGAAGCTCAAGGCGGCCATTCGAGAGATATCATATTCAAAGAGTGATGTCAACAAATCTACTTGAACCAAAAAAATGATTATTATCAACAATAATATAATAAATATACGACAATCTATATAAATCAAAGTTAAACTAAATTATCACGTCAAATGCATGGCTAACTGAAAGACCACAAATACTTAAAATAAGAACTCAAACACTTATTGCGACTTCTCAATGTACTTCTCAATTTTCTTTACTAGCATATAGAGACTTACAGACTTACATATTTACATGTAGATTTGTTATTTTATATATATTTATATATAATATATTAATAAAAACTTTTTAGAGCAACTTCCCAGCTTGGCAATTCACTGTTTTCGAACGACCTCATATTTAATAATACAAAAAATGTTTTCTAATAAAACTTTTATTTGCGTGCAATATAAACCAGAAGCTAATGACCAGCTATCGTTCGCTATATGCCTCTAATAGATATAGATGCATATATATTTTCATTTGAGTAATTCAATAATTTTTATGGCATTTGAATTGCGGCGCCATTTAAAAACAAAAAATTCAGTTCAGCAGCGTCTGAAACGTTCCGACAATTGCAGTTAAATATAAATTGAAAAGTGAACAAAAAATAAAATAAAGCAAAAATAAAAGAAAAAAAAAACAAAAAAAAAACAGGAACAAGAGAAACAAAAACTTTTAAGTGTTTCCGAAATGGCGCGCAAATTTTGCCAACTGCAGTTTTGTCATTGAAATTTTTATGTTGAAAGTTTTTTTTATTTTGGTCGTTACGCTTGTTTTGTGTGCTCCACTCGCAATGGCTGTTGCTCCACTACTTATATATTCCCCTCTAATATTTCATATACATATATCTTATTTTTATTTTATTTTTTGTTGTTGCATTTTCAGTGCATTTTGTGTAAATGTGCATTTGCAGTCAACTTTAAAGTACGCTGAGTTTTGCGCTTGGGGACAGTCTCAACAGCAGCAACAAAACGAGAACGAGACAAACGAAAACGAGAAATGCGCCAAACTTTGAGTTAACTATATATTATTTATATTGTTTAAGCATATTAGCAAATTGCAATTGTGTTAAGTGAATTGTACTTGAGGACTTTCGAAGAAAATGCAATTAAAATGAATATGAAAAATTTGAAATAAGTTAACTAACTTGATAAGAAATTTAATTGAATTGGTTATAGAAGAACATTTTTGATATATGCTTTTTTTTATTTATACTTATACTTGTTTATTATAAAATTATTTATTTGTTTATTTCAATTCATTCAATTTCAAATTCAAGTAATAATATTTTAATATATAATCAAATTAGTTATATTTATATTGAATTAATTATAACATATTTTATCTAAATTTAAGTTATACATATGTAAATAAGAATATAATTACAACAAAGAATTTTTTGTTTTTAATTTTAACATAATTGATAGCCTTTTTTTCTCACAAATTATTTAATAAATTATAAGCCTGCAGGGTTATATTTATTAAGTCGAATTGCTCGACCTAAAAAAAAAAACTGTTAATTTATTTGTGTTTTTATTGATGCATACATAACAAAAAATTCACTAAGCAAACGTAATATAATAAAAAAAATATATATATATACAAAATTAATATTATTTATTAACGTATGGAGTTTCATTTTTGGTCAGAAATGAAGACATGAATATCATTTTTCGTATTGTATATAAAGGATATATTTAAAAGTAATAATTCTTTATAAAAGAACTTTAAGTTTTGGGCAACTTTTTAATAAATGAAACATTTGAATTAGTTTATTTTTTGTTGACTGAATTTTTACACATTTTAGCGAGCAATATATTTGCCAAGTCAGCCAATTTGAACTGGGCTTAAATAAGTAAATACTATGAACGTCATGAGCATACGACTACACTGATTAACATGCGATACGGCCGAGTGAAGTGCCTCGGGCTATTTGTATTGGGAGTGCGTCTACTAATCGACATAATCTCTCTGCAATGTGCAAAGCTGTCATAGAGTCGTGTTACAGATTTTGGCCGATTGATAGGGCAACGCCAGGGCAGGAGGTGCACGGCAATCCGTGTGTGGCATTCGTGCATTCAGTTATTCATTATTTCCGCAGTGCTCTGCGTCATGCGGCGCATTGGGCTCGCCGAGCAAACAATTTGATTTTTAAATTTTCACAACGGCACGAAACTTTATCCAACGGACGTTTGACTTTTTACAACAGACCGACCTGGCTGTCTGTCTGTCTGGCTGGCTGGTTGGCTTATGGCCTAACGGCGTTAAAAGTTGCCAACTCTGCCCATACCCAAGGGCGAGCTACAAGAGCAGTCACAGCAGCCCCAACATTCAGTTAACCCCATCAAATTTACCACTTTGACACAATGAGGGCAGCTGCAGAAAGGGGCAGCTGCAGAAGGGGGCAGCTGCAGAAGGGGGCAGCGGCAGCAGCACAGAAAATCGAGTTGACTGAGCTCTGGACCAGCCAGCGGCTTTTTAACAATTGCATTTTTAATAGTTGCACAAAGTGCAATGCATACCTGACTCGCCCACCGCCCCCAAGCCATTTACCTAGTCCTCTATCGATTGATATTTTTCCTACTTTTTCCTACTTTTTCCTACTTTTTCAGCCTTTGCAGCATTGATTTCTGTGTAGCATTTTCGTTTGCCTCTCAACAGGAGCTGTTGATTAATAAAATATGCAAATCATTTCAATATGCATGCCATTTGTTGGTTAGAATTGGGAATGCAAAGCAAAATAGAGGAAATATTTTCATCTTCTGCGTAATTTAAAGTTCAGGTTTATGCCCATTGAAAAGGCAAAAGTAAAATTTAGTCTTTTATATATTTTCTAAAATTGAAATGTTTCTTATATTTTAGCCGCAAGTATGAAGACGTTTATTTTTTATTTTCCTAAATTGTGAGCTATAGAATATATAGATCCTATGATTCACAGTGCATTAAAATCCGTTAAGTATTTTTCCTAAACATGTACACGAAGAGAAACAAAGATTTACATTCTTCTTTATTCTAAGAGCCCCAATTGCAATTGAATTCTGTTTGAGATTAGATTACATACTTTCCGCTCGAGCCATTAATTAGCGTTGCCAACGAGTCTTAAGTTTAGATGCTGGCCATAACAGTTCGGTTTGACCAAGCTGTAGAGCACATTAAAGAGTATGTCGTATTCGAATATCCTTAAACTATTTGAAAATTTTCTTTATATATTCTAAATCGATGGATTTTGTAAATAAATAAAAATATTTAAAATTTGAAAAAATGTATTCACATTTATCAAAGATATTTTAAAGAGATATATGCGTGCAAGTGGCCAAAGTCCATGCATTACGTTTATCTCTCGCTGAATCTCTTGTCGTTTATCCTAAGACCCATCTCGACTGTTCACGAAAACACAAAATAAAGAACCGTGTTTTTTTATACCCTGATCCCATTAAAAATGGGAAATCAGGGTATAATGGTTTTGTGAAAAGTATGTAACAGGCAGAAGGAGGCGTGGCAGACCCCATAAAGTATATATATTCTTGATCAGGGCGACGAGCTGAGTCGATATAGCCCTGTCCGTCTGTCCGTCCGTCCGTCCGTCCGTCCGTCCGTCCGTCCGTCCGTCCGTCCGTCCGTCCGTATGAACGCCTAGATCTCAGAAGATATAAGAGCTAGAGACTTCAAATTTTGTATGCATACTCATGTATACCATACGCAGTACAAGTTTATATTTTTTTTTCGATAACTCGTCCGATTACTTTTTTATCGCGAATAATCGATAAATTGATTTTGTTTATTCACCGTAATTTCAATACTTTTAGACCTGGAGACTTCAGATTTGGTGTGTATATACATCTGATCAATACGCAGATTTTGTCATTTACAGATTTTGGATACCACGCCCCCTTCGCCCCCAATTTGCAAAACGTATTTTTACTACTACTAGAGACTTGTGCTTTGGAATGTACACACATTTGCACATTGTGATCACGTTCTGAAAGTTTCATGAAGATAGTCCTACTACAGGAGAAATTATTCAGCAACAAAATTCTCATAGTATTGCCCACACTGCAGCGCAGCCCAAGCGCAGTCGCTGCTTACTGCGAAGTTAGCAGAGCGCGTGCTTATGCGTGCGTGAATATCAGCTCTTTGTAGGGATCAGGGTATCTCCTAGTCGAGCAGTCTCGACTAGAGCTTCCTTACTTGTTTTGTTTGTTGTTGGCTTTCGCCTTCTAAAAGCCACTCATACACCGACCACAGAGTCGACATAGCTTAATGAAGTCGTTTTGTGTTTCACTTTAGAGGCAAAAGCAATAAATTTACTTTGTTTTGCACCGCACCCCACGTGTACAGTGCATCGCAACGTTCGCTCGCATTTTTTGTTGTTTTGTCATGGCCTTGTCTGGCCGGGAGAAATGCGAATGCCCGGAATGCAGTAGAAAAAAGCTGCTCGAAGAGAAGTGGCGCACGCCCTGGTGTTACGGGTCGCCAGCTGAATCGAAGTTGACTGCAGGGGAAAGTGAAAATTCCTGGGAGCACAGGCGAGCGAGCACACACACGCGACCAAGCAAATATTTCATATGCTGCCGTCCTGGGAATAGCTAAAGGAAGCCAGGACTGCTGGGGACTGCCACTGAGGACTGTTGTGCGTCTGATTTGCACGGAAGTCACTTGAATTATTGTTCGTCATTTTTGCGCAAATGATTCGCTGAGTTTGAGTTTGAGTTTGAATTTGAGTTTGAACCGAATGCATGATTTAAGCTGAGCTTTAAGTACAACTTAACGCCTTTTAAATATTCAAGCCAAATGAATTGAAGATTGAGATTTGAATGCTCACAAATTTGCATATTTTTTACTAAAAATAATTGAAATTTAAGTCTTACTTTCAAGTTGTAAATATACCAGTTAAAGTAACCAAGGCCTCTTTCGCTTTCTTGTTTTTTATTTTTTATTAAACCTCATCCAAGACAAAAATGTTCAAGAAAAAAATGAAATATATGTATATATATGTATATTAATATATATATATGTATATATATTTAAGGTGACGCAGCTCGAAGGCAACAGCGAGGACAACGACACGACATGGGACAGACGCCTTCAAACAAATCTGCCAAAATTATCCCAACAACTTTTTACATGTGTCTAAGGGAAGCAATCAATATGACGGCGGCGCAGGAGGCGGCGGGCAGCGGGATTTGTTGCTTTGATTTATAAGCTTTATTGAAGGCCATCAGCGAGGTGCGTTGTTCTCGTTCTCGTTCTGGTTCTCATTCTGGTCCTCGTTGTTGTTATTGTTGTCGCCGCCACATGTGAATCATTAAAGTTGATTGCGCGCATAGAGCAAGAAATCAGCTGAACAATGCCAAGACTCAATACCCTAACAAATTTCATTGTCTATGCGATAGTCAATAAAACAGAAAATTTCTACAGTATTGGTATTTGATCCAAGTAATTCTATCATATGTGAGGAGAAGATATTTAACTTATTATTTGTATTTGTTTTTTGACAACTATTCAAATGTGCCATCTTAATAATACATGCATATATTCTTCAAAATTTTGGTCCCCAGATAACAGTTATAGCGACGCTCAAAGGGACCGTCATTATAACCAGATTTTACTGTATATATATATATTTTTTTTTTATTTTCCCATTCGAAGAAAAAAAAAATCTGTCATAAATGAATGCAAACTATAGGAGAATTTAAAGCATCAAGCCCCGACTTCGGATCCGTATAGTTCAGACTTGTCGCCCATCAACATTTTGGTGTACTCCTGACTGTTGGCTATCCTCATAAGAATAGATAGAATATATATTCTTCTATGCAGTATATCAATATTCATATAGTGAATATTTCGTCATGGAAGAACCTATATCGAACGCGTTTTATAGAAATGCTATCGAACATTTTTATATGCACTACAAACAATAAAAGTCCGATCTGATCAGTTTAGCTAGCGTACGAACTTTACAGTCCAACACTTACAATTTATAAATAATAAGCATAATATTTTGTTATATAATAATAATAAAGTAATCAAATTTGTTTATATATTGTATATCTCATAAAATTGTTTATTAAATAATATATTAATATATTTAAAACTAAATTAGACTAATTTTCAATATTCTTTTGTTTAGTAGACATTAATTTACTCATCTTTGCGATTTACCCAATTAATTAAGTCAGCATATATATGAAAATCTCTGTTAGAGTATGTCTAATACCCGTCAGGCTGGCATCAGAATGCGTTTTCTGTCGACGGTGTCGACGGTGTCTGACAACGATTTGAGCGAGAGAAGCCAAACAAGTGAATAACAAATACTTGGCATTTAGTGATAAAGTTTGGCATAACAAAAATTGTTATCGAATATATACATATATATATACTATATACATTTAATAATATATACCTAAACTTGAGTCTGATCAGCTTGTTTTGTTTGAATGCAATAATGTATGAAAGAAATTGAATTGCGCACCAAAAAAGCTAAATAAATAGAAAACGGCAGACAACATCATCATCAACAGCATCATCAACATCATCATCATCATCAGCAGTTTGCTGTCAGTTGCATTCACAAAAATTATGAAAATTTTCTTTTGACACTTTTACTGAAATGCAAAATGTTGCTTGCGGCGGCGTCTGATATGCAGATAAACAGACAGACCGAAAATGAGATGGAGCGAGAGGCACAAGAGTGTGAAGAATAAAGCGGAAAGAAAGAGAGAGAGAGAGAGAGAGCGAGCGAGAGAGAGAGTGACACTACATTGTAATGAAGAATAAGGAAACGTGTGGGTGTGAGAGAGAGGGGGAGAGAAAGGGAGAAAGCGGGCATTACATTGTAATGAAGCGAAACGTGTGTGTGAGAGAGAAAGAGAGAGGGAAAGACAGAGAGTGTGTGTGAGAGAAAAAGAGAGAGAAAAGCATCAATTTTCACACCTTTTGCGAGAAATGTTGCACGTGAAAGTGTGTGCTATGCCTAGATATGTATATGTGTATGTGTGCATGTGTGCATGTAGTATAAATGTGTGTGCTTGCAGGATATATGTATGTGTTCGCTCAGTCCCAGTTTGCTTTTCATTTTAGCCAATTTCCAGAAACAAAGAGAACTAAAAAACTCGTCTAGCTTTTATATTCGCTTTTTTCTCTTTCTTTAAAAGTCTCCTGCTAAATGTTACACTCATAATCATTTCGCTCTTATCTGCCAATTTATTAACTCAAACCGCCATAAGATATTTCTTGGCTTTCACTTGGCATTTGTCAAGAAATATTTCTATTTGGGAAATTGCTTAAGCTGCGACTAGTTGACTTGTGAAATATTTAATACTTTATTCTGTCAGCGCAAATAAAGAACTTGAAAAAAAAAACAGTAAACGAAAAAAACGTCGTCTAGCAAATTGCATTATAAATTCATGATTCTGAAAAACATGACAGACATGTGAGCAAAGGCGAAACATCTGGGACTGCGCCACACTATGTTATAGCCCATTGCTTTATCTTTGATTGTCTTTTATTATCAGGGCTTAGAGACAATTAGCGTTGTCGCTGTGGCAACAGTCGCCACTCTTGGCGACCGACCAAAATGTCATTGAGTGCTGCCAACATGGCTTGCAAGCAGCATTCCATATGCGGGCTAATGGCCAACTATTGCGGCCGCACTTAGCTTTCCAGAAGTACAAGTTGCGGCTGGGCAAATGCACATCAAGTGGATTTTATTGTCACAAACTTTGAGCTGCTGATGGACTAACAGGCTAACAGGACAGATCTGTATGTATGTAGAGAGTGAAGAAGGAGAGAGGGGAGAGAGACAGAGAGACAGACGAGATAAATACAGAGAGAGAGAGAGGGAGGGATGACTCGGAGATAGAGGAGGGAGGGATGACTCGGAGATAGAGGAGGGAGAGGGAGAGGGAGAGGGAGAGGGAGAGGGAGAGGGAGAGGGAGAGGGAGAGGGAGAGGGAGAGGGAGAGGGAGAGGGAGAGGGAGAGGGAGAGGGAGAGGGAGAGGGAGAGGGAGAGGGAGAGGGAGAGGGAGAGGGAGAGGGAGAGGGAGAGGGAGAGGGAGAGGGAGAGGGAGAGGGAGAGGGAGAGGGAGAGGGAGAGGGAGAGGGAAAAAGTAATTTAAATGAGGTTCAAATATTTTTAAATTAACCACGAACTTCATGACTTTGGGGCATTAGAAATCTTTACCTATATGCATATTATTATTAATTTGATTATATATACAATATAAAATACATAATAAAACATTTCAATTATCTAAACACATTTCCACTATTATACAAATAATTTTAGAAATTGTTCTTTAATTTTTTGCCAGAGCAGCATTCCTTTCCAACTCATAGCAAAAGCCACCAGCTAAAGGCATATACAATCATATACAGCTGTGTATATATGTATATATATTTATATATATTATATTGTAGCAATTTATCTGATCCACTTAACGCTCTTGAGCTAATCCCTGTGCAGTCGGGCATAAATATTCGCATACATTTTGGACATACGCTGAACTGGCCGGAAATGTCTGTGGCTGTCGCTGCCAGGTAATTGATAATTTCTTTTGTTATTAACATATTGCCAGTGGCATGCGTTCGTTTTGTTCTTTTGCTTCTCCTCTTTTTTTGCCCTCTACTAAGTAGCTTATTTCACGCCTAAAAGGCAGCCAGGACTTCCACTTGGTAGCCAGGACACGTACGCCAAGCAGCCAAGCCAAACGGGGCGGAAAAGAAAACCAAGCAAATATAATCGACTGCTTGTTTCCTTTTCTCTTATTATTTCACTTTACTTTTTTCCGTTTTGTTTTCCTCTCTCTCTCTCTCTCTCTCTCTCTCTCTCTCTCTCTCTCTCTCTCTCTCTCTCTCTCTCTCTTCTGTCTCTCTCTCTGTTGTAGAAGGTCGCTGCTCCTGTCACTTGATGTGATGCAGTGTAAACAAGACGGTTATGAGTTGTGGGTGTGTGTGTGTGTGTGAAGCACATGAGTCCTGCAACATTATGTGAGAACAAAGAACTTGAAAACTAAATTGCACTTTAAGCAGCCATTAAACATGAACTGTAGAAGCTGCAGCGTTCGTATAATGTCGCCTGCACTATGCGCTAATTACTTATTTATGCGACTCGAAATACCCCAACACTAACTCACACACACATATATACATATACATACACCTTGCTAGTGCACATCTTAAGAGCTGCTTTCAACGCTAGCTCTGCCACTTGCGTTTCTTTTAGTGCATTTTTTGCATTAAATTTGGTAACAGCTGAATTGAATTCGTACCTGAAGTGAGCTCGCTGTTAGCCATCTGCATCTGGTCAAGTCTCTGACTGCGCTCGCATCGCCAGCTCAAGGACAAACTCAATCAGTTCCCAATTGACCGTATAATGTGGCTCTTTTCAGCACTTCGTCCTGCTGCTGCACTCAATCCTTCAGACTCAAGTTTTGCGGTATTTACGTGAGCCATTGCCAAAGGAGAGATGCTCAGCTATCTATCTGAAATAGGCGAGTGAATGGGATAATAGCTATTTAGTAATTGGAATAGACATCAAAAAATTGTATTTTAAGTCTTAAGGATGAATTAAAGTCATTTTAAAGACATTTTTATAAAATAATTACTTAAATTAGTTGAGTTATTTCACATTAATGTAAACTAAAATATTCCTTTTAAATATTTATATATTTTGCATATCCAATAAAAATAGATACAAAAATATTTCAGCAATAATTTAGTCCGTTCAGAATTTGAATTTTTTTTACATTTTAAATAAAAATGGCCAATTATAAAAATCTTAATAAAATAAAATATTTATTCATATATAAATTTCTATTTAACAAAAGCAAAAAAAAATAAATAAAATAAAAGGTATTTCAGCAATAATTTAACTATTTGTATTTATCAATAGCTAAAAAATATTCAATTACATTAAATTTTATTATTTCTTTCTTTCTTGTATATTTTAAGAAAAGACAATTTTTTATTTTACTCTACATATATGTACATAATATCAAAGATAAGCACAATTTTTATTTTTAAACATACATAAGTATTTTTATATTGGATTTAATTAAACTTATCAACAAATTTATAAAACATTATTGAAACTGTTAAAAAGGGAAATTAAATTTTATATTCTATATATTATTTTATAAGCCTTTTTAATACTTAATAAAAATTATCTTATATATATTTTATATATATATATATATATATATATATATATATATATATATATATATATATAAACATATATAATAATTTAAAAGGTATCAAAATAAATAGAAATATTTAAAAATAATACTAAAGATTTGGGAAATTTTTTTTTTGTTTAATAAAATTTATAAAAAAAACGTATAAAACAATTTAGAAATTATTTAAAAAGAAATCTAAATTTTATTTTGAACGAGTAGTTTATATGTTTCTTATTACTTAATAAAAATTATCAAAATAAAATATATAATAAAATAAAAATGATCAAAATAAATATAAATATAATATAAATATATAAAAAAAAAAAATTCAAATTTTAAAATTCTTAAAAAATGAAAATTCATTTATAAAACTTAATATCAGTCAGTATTTTAAAACCTTGTATTCTAGGGTCACCCTAAAGAAGCTCATCTTAATCAGCTCAATGTATGCATAATGTATGATTACGAAAGCTCTATTTAATGCGCTTTCCAATTGCTTCTATTTAATAGGCGACAATTTTACTCAGCCCCAAATGCAGTAAACAATCTGCCAAGGACGTCAGCAGCTGCAGCTGTGTGTGAGAGCTTTCGAGCGAATCCTTGTGCCTGTTGTCGGATGCACCACGAAGCTGCTCATCGCTGAGTGAACAAAAAACAAAAGATGGCAGCTGGAAACTGGGCTGAGGCAATGCTGCGAGCAGCAAACTGCAAGCTGCAAGCTGCAAGCGGTGAAGCAACCTTTCAGCATGATGATTCAATCATGCAATTAACATTGACGTTAATTTGCTGCAGCTTTCGGCAACGGCCACGCGGCGTATACTTCATTTAAGGAAGCATATGTGTATTAAGAACTACAGATATATATATAGGTATGTATATTTATATGTAAATATACAGCATGCGCATGTGAATATGTATTTTTATTTTTATTTTTATTTTTGTTTCTTTGGTCAGCCATGTGCAAAAAAATCGCTGCTGATTTCCCCGCAGGCCAACGGCGAAGTAATTAATGCGCCTGTCACACATATGAATATGATTATGCCATATAAATGCCAATGCCATCCAGCTATTGCAATCGATGGACGGACATATCACACTGAGTGGGACGACACGAGTCGTATGACAATCTGGCGTGAATGCATTTCCAGCAACTAATTGAAAATTATCTGGGGAAAATCGTGTGGAACTGAACACACAAATTGAATGGCTATAGCAGAGAATATGTGAATGTGCCGTTGTATATATGTAGATATGTATTGCGCATTGACTCAGTTTGTCGTCACAAAAACTCATTGATTAACGAAGAATTCTATATCCGACTAAAGCTTAACTCATGCTTCATTATATAGAGACTAAAGATAAAGAAATAATAATAATAATATTATGAAGCTGAAGAAAAGATTAATAAAAAAAAACTGGAAAAAAAGACGAAAAATCAGAACCTGCTGCTAAATTTAGTTTTCATTTAATTGAAATAATATTTACAAAGCATATTTAGCTCGATTTATAAAGTCATATGCAAATGCTTTCACACCTCAACGAATGATTAATTAAAAGCCAAATTTTCACTATTTTCCGTGAAGAATATCTGACAAATCTCTGAAAGTATTTTGCTGCTTTTTGAATTTCTTTTCTTTTTTTTGACAAATGTGTTCTGGTGTGTGGTGTGCGTGTCTCTGTGTGCGTGTGTGTGTGTCGCGCTTTTGGTTTGTTAGCTTCAAAGTCAATTAGTGTAATTAATTTGACTTCACGCGACCCTCGCACATAGCGAACGCAAACACACAAACACACACACACACACACACACATATACCCACATAGCCCATTTATCAACAAATGTAAAGAGCTGGCATGCAAAAAAATTGCAATCCTTTACATACACTTTGCTTCCTCTTCATCTCCTGCTTCTTTTTTTCGCTCAAAAGCCACCAAAATGTTGCCACTCCCTCCTCCACTGATTGCATAGTTCTTTGGAATTTTTTACATTTCCATTTTTTTCTCTTTTTATCAAGCCTGTGATTTTCAATCGAATGTGCTACGCTCTGGCTCTGGCAATTTAATTCACACATTGCGCATACGCCCCAGCTGATGTTTCGTTTGTCTGACTGCGCTTTAAGATGCTGACATTTTGCACTACTTTTGAGCTACTGTCGGCAATAAGTGGATTAGCTTTTCAGTTGAACGGCTTACGGAGAATGATAGGGAGAGAGGAAGAGCGGAAGCGAGGGAGAGGGAGGGAGGTAGGTACGTAGACAGCTGGCCTGGCTTTAAGGCGTCACAGTCAGTTAAAACATTAAAACGCCGCATGCGGTAAAATAAGCCAAAGCCAAAAAGTCTGCCAACAGCAACAAGCTATAAGCGTGTGTGTGTGTGTGTGTGTGTGTGTGCGCGCGCGTGTGCGTGTGTATTCGTATTTGCACATGCTAAGCACCGTTAAGCGCCAAATGTATCGCGGCTAATGTGTGTTTTATTGGCTTTATTATTTCACGCCAACTTAGCTAAAGTCCAAAGTCGATAGCAAAACAGCCGCTAAACGTGGCCAAAGCAGACGAGCATAATATAGTCTGAAATATTCTTAATAAGAGCATAATGAAGCAGACAGACAGACAGACAGACAAAAAGACAGGGAGAGAGAGAGCGAGCGAGAGAGGGAGAAGTTGTGTCTGCTTATTCAATTAGTTGCCATTTCCTGTATTGTTCGTCTGATTTGCTCAATAAATTATGCAAATTTTCTCCAAAGTCCCCTCTGAAGATGACAACCAAAAAAATAGAGAGCGACTGAGAAAGAGAGACTGAGAGAGCGAGAGGGATAGAGAAGGGCAACTCATCTAAAGTTAAAGTTGTAAAGTCCACATCACAATCAAAGTCAAAGTGAAAACGCTTAATAAGGAAATTCAATTCTTTAAAGATTTGCATGCGAACTCTTGAACTTTGGAGAGCTACAGAAATTGAATTATAAGGCTTTAATAATAATTGCACTTTTAATTGGAGTCTCTATTGAACATTTTTAAAAATTCAACTGGAAATGAGCCTTATAAGATTTTCAAGAAATATAAAAATTACTTTCTAAATTCCTTTGAGTATAAGTAAATTTTAAATTAATTGAAAAACGTAACTCAATATAAAAAATTATTTTCATATAAAAACTAAAATTTATATTATTTATATATTAATTAATCACTAAATAAATTGAATTCTGCACTCTCAGAATTTATTACATGTCATATTAATCGTATTAGTACTTGAAGTCCTTTAAAAGGTAAAGCAAGCAGAAAACCCTTAAGGTCTTATATTGTAGATAAAAACAAAATATATAATAAAATATATTAGCTGATATTTATTTGGCAGTGTAATTTGAATTAAACCGAATTAATTAACTTGTTAAAGTCTATGAAGGATTTCGAATAGTGAATACTTTGCTCAGGCAAAGAAAAAGTTGTGAGGAAATTTTATGGATTAATTGACATATTTTTTAAGTCAAGACACGCCCAGGCAGGCCTTGAGCCTCCTGCCAGTATTAGCAGATACCTAGACAAACCTGGGCAGGTTTTTTAGTTGAGATTTTAGTCACTCGAGCTTTACGTCTTCTGATTCCAATGTTTGGCACCTTCAGCTCTCGCTCGATGTCACTGGAGGGAGGCGAAGCTAATGAGTGCATAAAACCGACTCTGAAAACTTTAGCCCGTTATGCACATTCAGTCTACAGTTGCTTCGGCAATCCAGAGCCCCTTCAAGTTTTCATATGAATCGTTGCATTCATCGACCCAGCCCAACTCTCAATCTGCCATTGATCAGCCAACTGGCTTTGTGCTGAGCATATCCATTATTCAGTGGCACAGTCTAATTGCAACCGAGAAGAAACTCCAACTAAATACTTAATGCGCCAAGCAAACGAATTTCACTGTTTTTACAAACGTTTCTTCCTCTTCCGGCAAGTTGAATGGCTGCCAAAGAGAAAAAATAAAAGGAAATAATAAAAAAAAAAGTAAAATTAAGCATCTTAAAAATTTCATAATTTGTCTTGTCATTAAGCGTAACCGAAGCTGAGCTGTTGCCTGCTCCGAATTTGTAAAGAGGACAACGAACGATTCCTGCATGCGGCTGCGGCATGCGGCTGCGGCATGCGGCATGCGGCACAGAGAGACAATTTCTGTCACTCGTAAATTGTGATGGCGGCAACGAGCCGCCGTCGCATCCTTATTCCTTGATATGTTGCCAAGTGGCAGTCATTGGCTTTCGCAGTTGGCTTTTGAATTTAGCTTAACAATTCGCAGATTTACTGCGTATAACCGAACAGAGCAAACCGCTGCGCACAATTTATGCATGTCGCAGATTCGAACTTTTTTTTCCTTCTAGCCCAGTCTCGTTGGCGCCAGCAAATGACACGAATGACGCAAGTGCTCAGAGCTGCACTCGACGGCGCAAATTCGAATCGAATAAAGCTAACTTCAACTATGTCATAGTTCAGCTTATCGGAAGGTCAACTGCAAATTTGTGCTAAGCGCGTTGCCTCAGCTCATCTTACATCTTAATTAAGAGATTCTCATTAAATGCGGAAAGGAAGAGTCCAAGCTATATGAGTTATTATCTACAGGGTTCTCCATATTCGAGGGACCCATCTGGCAGCCCAATACCTTTCGACTGAGACGGGCACTATACGCCGTAGAGGCTCAAGGCGGCCATTTGAGAGATATAATATTCAAAGAGCGATGTCAACAAGTCTACTTGAACCAAATAATATGATTATTATCGACAACATCAACAAAATTGTATTTTTCATTGATTTAAAAAAGAAAAAAACATAGGTCCGTCGAATATGGGCAATCTTGTATGTGTGCCAGATGGATCACTCGAATATGGAGAACTCTATATATATATAAGTATTCAATATTTTAAGACAATAACTAAATGTTTTGCATTCCTACGGGTAGACTGGGGCACTGTAACAAAAGAGGCACAACAGCAACAAAACCAATATACCCATCTAACTAAGTGATGAATGAAGAAATACATTCATATATAAGCTTATGAAGTATTAGTAAAAAATCAATTGATAGTTTCTGCGCCTGTTTCATATATACTAACTATTGGTTGCTTGTGTTGAATAGATACCTGAACTTTTTTGTTTAATATAAACATTTATAAAATACAAAAATAAAATAATATTTACAAATAATAATCTTCTTCAGCTGATCTGCGCTTGTGCCTCCAGCATTCATATAAATTTAAAATTCAAACATCAAATCGAATTTCCAATTATAATATTATGTTAGGATATAACAAATAAATGACAGATGTTTCATTTTATATAATTTCTATAATTTTCTATAATTTAATAACAATTTGGATGCCAACATATTAAGTCTTTGATACGATATCAATGCATGCCAAATTACTGCAAATTTTAATATAATAAGTTAATCAAAGATCATTGAAAATTCATTTAAGAACCTAGACTTGAAGTTAAACTAATATAATTATAGCATATCAAAGGTAAACAAAAGTGAATAAATGAAATTTAGCTCGAAAACAGATTGATTAATAAATCCCAAGCACCCAGCCCGACACATTCCCGCCAGCAAAGAAGTAGAGGACAGGGCCTATTGATTGACCCAACATTTCGGATAGCCAGCCTGTGGGCTGGTGTTGATTTATTATGCGCTAGGCTCTTGAAATAATTTAGCAGGAGTAGGCAAAGGCCGCAGGGCGCAACGAGGGCTTGTGCTTTCATCATGGTTTTAAATGCGCCCGATGAACTGGGCTCAACATTTTCCGACTAGCGCTTAAATTATGCAAGTTAATTTGCAGCTGGCTGGAAAATGATGACAAGAAATTCCCGCACACACACACACAAACACACACACATAGCTCAGCCCTGCTGGCTGCCGCTCTGCCTCCCTGGCTGCCTGTTTGGCCCTGTCCGGCTTCTGGCCAACAAGAGTTATTTCCCGCAAACCGGAAGTGAAGTCGACATAAATTGCGGCTAGAAGTGACGCCCGCCTCCAGCCTCGCCCCCGGCAGCAGCTCAGCAGCTCAGCTGTAACTCTGCTCCGCTCTACGCTGCTTTGGCAGCTGAACCCCCAAAGCTTATTTAGTACAAACAGCAGCCGTCAAGCGGGTGAGCTGGGCTGGGGCGCCACTTGCGGGGGCGGTACTCGAAGGTGGAGCCCACTGCTTGGTCGGAAAAGCTCGTCTGCATTTTCCTGCAGAAATTCAGATTGTTTGCTGTCGACAACTCAGCCTCGTGTTTGTTGTTTTTGTATTCCTCCTCCTCTTTTTTTTATGGCCAACTGTGCGTCAATGCGCATTCGAGAGAGTGGGCCGCCTGTTAGAGCCAACGATGTCGTTATGGCCTCAATAGATTAACGCATTTATTTATAAGCAACACTGACTGCCAAGTATGTGTGGACTAGTGCAGCAGAAAGTGGAGCTGAGCTTATGACTTCGGCTTTAAAATGGCAATTCTCGTATTATTTATTCCAAGGGAAAGATAATATAGGAAAACACAAACTGTTTGAAACAAAGCTATTTAAATTCCAATATTTGGAAACATTCATAAAAATATATGCATAAAACTGTGAAGATAAATTTTTATGGTACATTATTATTTTTTATTTTTTTATTCATTTGCTTTGAAGTCTTCAAACTTCCCCTTTGATTTGCATTGATTTCAGTATTTTTAATATTGCTTTATTATTATTATTTAATATTATTACTATTTCTATTTTTATTATTTTTATGTTCATATTTTTTTAATTATTTTGAGATTTTTTAAGCAATGGCTATAAATTAAATAGAAATTTTCAAATTCAATATTTGTTAATTAAATTATTTGAATTTATATTATTTTTTGTTTTGTTACTTAACTCTTTAGTCTCTCTATTCTTTTCGATTTAATTTTATAAATTCTTAAAATAGTTACTTTTATTGCATTTTATTTTATTTACTTTCTAACGACATTAATAGCTGATTCTGTTTTAAATGTTTGCAAACTTTTCAAGTCACAATTCCTGTTTCAGTATTCCAGCCCTCTGTGCATGCATGCGTTGATGCCAAAACAAATAACCCACAACAAACAAAACCACTAGAGTCAGCTGGCCAGGGCAAAGTGCTCCAGGCGATCTTTAAGCTTAACGTTTTGGCAGTTGCGGTCGAGATGCCGTCAATGACAGCTCTTAGCCATAAATTGATATTACCTAAAGAATGGCCAAAGCGATTTTAGCCAATTATGCTGAAAGTTAGTATATATATATATACATATATATATATATATATATATATATATATATATTAATTATAAAATTAAGTACTCATATAATATCAATAATCTGAATCTGTTGGTATTTTTAGTTTTGAAATCGTAGCTCTCCAGATGTAACATACCAAATTTTGGAATGTATTGCTGATTGGTATCGAATCATCGTATTCTTAAACCAAATGAACTATTTCACCTGACGAGTCCTGTCCAAGAGCATATCCTCTTACTTATATATAATATATTCATTCAAGCATTCAATCTATCATTTAAAACCAAGATCAAACTATTAATTCATATCAATAAAAAAAGACTGAAAAATTCATAATAGTAGTAGTAGTAGCTACGTTCATTATACTAAAAACTTATATACTCTGGTTTCCCACTTTCAATAAAGTCCGTGTACAAGCATACGTCTAGAAAAAGCACAACATCTGAATAAATTTTGATAGGAATTATTGCTGAAAAAAAAAAAAAAACAGCAGCACTGATAAGAGAAGAATACTGGAATCAGCTAAAGCTGAGCTCTAACCTTAGCTTGATAATGCCTAATTAGAGGTTATGAGGGTTCACAAGCGAATTAGTCATAAATTTGATTTATTATAATTGATATGACGTGAGGCTTAAGAAATTCAATATAAATATTTAAAATGAGAGCATCGACAGTTGGGTCTGCTTAAATAAGAAGAAGAGCTCTGTGTGGGGGATCTCCATTTGTGCATTGAATATATGTATATTTCAGCTGTTCATTGCGAAACAGTTTAGAGCATTCAATTATCTTAAATAAAGAAAGAATTTCTCATCTCAACTCATCTCATTTCATTTGGTGAGTATATTTATTTATATATTTCTGAAATTAGTTTAGAATAAAAACTAATAAGAAGTATTTTTAAGTGCTCAACTGGAAAATACCCTAGATTCTTTGCTAGGTTTTATTATAGCGTAGAATCAAGTTATAAGGACTCTGCTTATAGCGACGAAAGACAAACTTATTTGAGCAAATATATGTGGCGAAGCGTCTACCAGTGATATATATATTCACACATATGTATATCTGCTCAGAAACTTATCAGTATAAACGAGAATCACAGTAGTTGCTCTTTCTCTCTGCATATGTCCTTCTTTTCCTCTTTCTCTTTGACCTTGCTTGTCTACTTCTTTTGTTTGTTCAGTTTTTAAACAGTATCTGGGCTGGATTTCTATCAAGGTTGAATTTGTGCTACGTCGAGATTTTTAAATGCTTTGAAAGCACTTTGCTCCTGCTCTGCCTCTCACATATGTTGCTCGATAATGAAATGGCCAAGCTGCATGGGCGCTGCAGTTGTTTTCGCTTTCTCAGTGGAGTGTCACGCCCCCCAGTACTCAGTGCCAGCAATGCCTAACGCGCTCTTGCATTTTCAGTGGGCAAAACAAACAGACAAACAAACAAACATTCGGAACTTGTTGTCATGTTTTGTTATTTGTCTGTGGTCGTTTTCATTTCATTTACAGTTACAGTGAAGTGGCAACAACAGAGACCAGAGCCGACACCAAAAGCCGAGCAGAACGAGGCCTGCATGAGAGAGCTGCTTGATTTCCCCAGGTGCCAAATGGGTAACCCAAGCCAACCCCGCACACCCCCCACCCCCCCACACTTCCCACAAAAAAGAAATCCAAAATGTGCACCCACTCAACCACCCAACCACCCAACCACCCAAACAGCCCCGAAAACCCACTCAGCCATCCACATGAGCCCGCATTTTGTATTTTCATATTTCTGCCTCACCATTTGCCACTGTCTTCCGGGCCATGACAACACTAGCAAACGTAACTGTATACATATATGTTGGTATGTGTGTGTGTGTACTAAAGTCTAGGCATTGGACAGCCGAAAGTTGGGTTTTTGTGTTTTCATAAAATGCATGCGGCTGATTTGGATGGGTCTTGGGCTTATTTGTGGTTGCCCAGGTGCACAGATACAGATACTGCAAATGTAGCTATAGATATATAAGTGTGTGTGCGTGTGTGTATGTCGGCTTGTGTTTTTGATATAGTTTGCAGCTTGTTGTTGCTCCTGCTTAAGTTGCACTGGCAACCTGCAATTCCTTGTTACCACAATCGAGATTTGTTTATGGCATGAACACTTTATGAATAATTCCAAGCCAACACACAACACAGATATCCACACACACATCCACACACACATACACACGAAGAACTCACAGCATGCCAATAGTAACTTATGAGCGTGGATAACATGTTGCGTATTTTCACTTTTATTTTAGCTTGAACAGCTCTTAAAATGTTTTGTTTTTCTATTTAGTTAATTTATTTAAGTAATTTTAAGCCTTTAAATCAAGTAGATAGTGTGCGGCTGTTAAACTAAGCAAAATTCAAGTCATAAAGTAAAGTGTGATTAGATTAGAGCTGTATTTATGACACATTTATAGAGATATCTAAATATAGATTAAGTTTAGTCAGAGCTCGTTTGCCAGGCAGCTGAGCCTACTACAATGTGTCGCTGTTAGCTAAAGAAATCTGGAAATCTTAGTTGAAGAATTTAAGCGACTTAACAGTTTTTGTAAAGAAATCTTCGAAAAGATGATGTCAAATGTTGAGTCAAGGTATCTAAAGGGTGGGGATAAACGCACCCAACTATCCACCTGTTCTATAATATCTTGTTCTACAAATTCTTGATAAATTCAGATAGGTTGATAATAAGTATTTTTAGAAACAAACATATCAACACTGAAAATAAATGTTAAGCTAAAAGTCGAAAAAAAGTTAAAAATTAAAATATTATTATTTATCAATAATAAATGCTATCAAATAAATTATATGAAAGTTTAATGAAAACTCTGGGCTCGCACAGACTACTCTAAAAGTAAACAACAAATTTTAAAAATGCCCGTTTAGCAATTTAGAAATGTGAAATGCTAAATACTAAGTACTAAATGTTAAATATGTACTACTATACCAATAATATACTACTATACTATAATAAATGATTAATATTCAATTCCAGATTTCCAAAGCCTAATAAACCAGGAGCTCAGTTGGCCAAATGATTTGCAGCTTGTCGCCATTGAATTAGGCACTAAATACAAGAAAGTATAGAGTCACGAAATCTGTTGATATATATATTCTGCATATATATAAATGTACATATATATGCATATATAATTTCTACCCTTTTCTATGCATTGCCTGTCGTTGTATTCCCATTTTCATGCTGCAGTCGCCACGTTTTCATTTTTTAATTAAATTGCTTGCCAGGCGGGCAAAATATTTGGGAGCTTCCGTAGACTTTGTGTGGTAAATTTACTATGTAATTTCCGCCAATGGGGCTAGGGGCGTAAGACGTGGGGCGAGGGGCGACACACACTTGAATTTTAATGAAAGATGCGGTGGCCAAAAATGCGGCACATTAAGTCATAACTCATGAATGCTGCAGGTTGCTTGCACTCAAGACTTGAAAAAAAGAAAATAATCAACCCAGGCCATGGTCAGCAGAGTCATATATATATATATCTATGTTTATATATAGATTGTATATGTACATGTGCTTTTAAAGTATAAAATCTGGCATGCGCCATGAAACGCTCTCAACAAGTTACAAATCTCACGGCTACGTGGCCAAAAAGTCTCGTGCATAGGAAAGCCCTTCGTACGACTCCGGACGAGTGCGGACTACGTCTGCCTGGCATTGTTATGTTTGTCGCGTAGATCTGATCAATGACCTACGTGCCGCTGGCAGCGCTTGCTCTATTGAGCTGTGCCATTAGGTTTCAATAGGGTAGAGCTAGAGCTGCGGCGGAAATTGTGGCAAATTGATTGAACTAAATGGCAAATATCAGTCGCCAAATTGGCTGTGACAATGAACACGCTCTGTCTCTCTCTATCTCTCTCGCTCTCTCTCTCTCTCTCTATGTATCTTTCTTTCTATATATTCATCTCTATCACTCTCTCTCTCTCACTCTCTCTCACTCAACTTTTCAGTTAACGCGCCTGGCTGGCTAACAAGCTGCTGGCAAACGCACTTGCAGCTAGACATGTTCTCTATATGTCAGTCTCAAGTGCCGCAGCCAGACGACAACATACGACGCAACCACTCGAATAATCTACCTTTAAAGTTGTTTATTGTTGTTGTTGTTGCGGTGGCAGTTGTTGTTGTTGTTGCTTTCGTAGCTGCAAGTATAGTCTTGGAAATGACATGGCCAGAACTGTTCGCATCTATTCAATATACATAAAAAATATGCAAAATTATTTAGCTGAATAGTTACAGAGCAAGTGCACTGCGTAAGTGCCTAAGCATATAATTAAATATACATATGTACATATACATGTACAAATTTACATACATATTATATATCATCTGAAAGGTATTAATACGTAGATTATATATATATGCCTATATATGATCTAGCTCCTTTACTTCAAAAGATATAGCAATTCAATTTTTATTTTCAATTTTTATAATAAAAGTTACGCCATAACTCTTATTTTTAATTTTTATTATAAAAATTGAAAATAAGAATTATGATTTGATTTTTATATAAAAATTGATTTATAATAATTATTTTTGATTTTTATCATATAAATTATTTATAATAATTAAAAATAATTTTTTTTTAATTACTCAAAAAATAATTCTTATTTTTTAATTTTTTCTATAAAAATTATAATCGTTACGGTCCCTGCAATAAACATTAGAGATAGAGTGGAATGCCATAGATATAAATTACAATTCCACTCGCATTTCTGACTATACTCTCATGTCCTCTAAAAAGAATAGGATATAAAAGATGAACTATTTATTCCAGAAAAGAACAGCACAAACTCAAATCAAATATATGTTTCAGTAATACGATATTAAAATAAAAAACAAACAAAAATACAGGGTATAACGGCTCAAACAAACAGCATATTTCTCTTATTACTTTTGAAAAGCCAAACAAGTACAAATCCTTGGGTTATGACAAAAATCGAAACTCTATAAAATACTTATGAATCTATATTTAAAATTGGAACACTATAGCCCTAAAGATGTAGGAGATTTAATTTTACAACTAGTTTTCAATAAGGTTTTTAATCGATAAAAAATAACGGCAGAGGTTATCGGGTTTTGGAGTAAAATACAATATGCGCGTGATATATAGGGATCTAGGAAAATTAATTTCAAGTCTCTAGTCTCTTCTGAGATCGACGCGTTTATACATAAGGGCGGACAGACAGATAGGCAAACAGGCGGACAGGGATAAATCAACTCACCTCGTCTCCCTGATCAAAAATATATACTTTATGGGGTCTGCCACGCCTCCTTCTGCCTGTTACATACTGTTAACAAACCCATTATACCCTGATTTCCCATTTTCAATGGGTCCAGCGTATGAAAAACGGTATGACAGATGGAATAGTGCTTGCAATCGACAGCGATTGCTAGGCCCACGCCAATTGCAGTCAAGGAAAAGCCGCATAACTTATTAGATATATGTGTATGTATATATATATATATACATTCAAATGAAGCCCATTGGAACTGGAGAGCTTTTCAATTGGATAAATAACAGGAGGCGGGGCGTAGGAAAGTCCATGGAATAACGAAACGTGATAAGTCAAAGTAAGGAAAACGAAGATTGATTCGAGTTGTGGACAGCATTGTCCAGTTTTGAATGCATTTTTCCCATTTTCCTTTGAGCCAATTAATCAAAGTGCAAAATATACTCGAATTCTGGTATTGATTAATTGACTCTACTGCCAAATGCAATTAGTGCTTAATAAATTAGTTGGGAAAAGTTAAGCACAGCTAAAATTCGAAGCGACCAACAAAGTCAAGATTTTCCATAATGAGATGCTTTTCTTTCAGTTCGCGCTTTCAATTTGCTGCAGATGAATACACAATAAACACCGCAAAGAACGGGGAGTCAAAGGATTTATAAGAGAGAAACAAAAAATAAAAAAATATGAGATAATCAATAGAGAACCTCTAACTCTGTTATCGAATTGAAAATAAGCCATTAAGAAAATAATTAAAATAGTATACAGAATATTATAGGCTACTAATATTAATAATTAAAATAATTACTATCAACGCCTGAATTAAATTTGATGTCTTAATTTATATCGAATAGAAAATAAATATTTCAAATCTATAGAAAGTAAATTTCCTTGCTTATGAAACGATAAATAATTTGCCAATCTTATATCAATATTTGATCTAGTTTGTGTTTAAATAATTCGTAAACTCTAATTTGCAATAATAATAATAATTGCTCTACTTTAAGTTTAAAGATCAAATCGAAAGTGAACTTGCCCAAATAATAGGCCTTCATTTGGGCCAGTATATATATATATATATATATATATATATATATATATATATATATATATATATATATATATTATATCGATATGTTCATTTGTAATCATTTAAATAAATAAATAAAATATTCTACATAAATTTAAATTCTGTTTTTTATAGAAGTAATACCTTGTGAAATATATGTATTTATATATATAACCAGTCTATCGATATTTAATCCAGTTATACGAAACTCAGTTCAAAACAATTTAATCAATTACAGTCGATTCTATCGATGGGACTGAGGTTAAGCCCAGGCGTTTGTTACCTTCTTACATTGCCTTAAATCGTGTTACTTTTGTGCGTTGCCCAACACTGCTCACGCTGACTTGTCTGGGCGTCAAAACTCTTTTTGTTTAACGTTTCGCTTTTTGGCTTGTCAAGAGTTTCGCTTTGATGCTAGCCCAATTGGTTTGGGCCTGAACTTGATGCGCTTGACTTGACTTGACTTGACTTGGTTTGGCTTGGCTTGCCTGGTCTTGGCTTGCTTGGTCTTGGCTTGGCTTGGCTTGGCTTGGATGGGCTGAGTTTTTTGTGCTTGTTTAGTGCCGACTCGAGTGGATTTATTGTTTCGACTGGCAAATACAAATGGCGCTCTTTCCTCACACAGCCAGCCTGTCATGCACAATATTCGCAGCCTGTTAACAATGGTCTTCAATGTTTGCGGCTCCTGCTGGATGCTGCAAGTCCTGCTGTTAGCAGGGCGGTTTCATCACTTCAATTTCGATGGCCCGACATATTTGTTATTGTTGGCGTTAATGTTCTGCTGACATGGGCACATAGATACATTGATACATAGATACATAGATACATAGATACATAGATACATAGATACATAGATACATAGATGGCATACATACATGGAATGAACATGCTTGATTGCTTTGGCTAGAGAACTCAAACTGTGCCGAGCCCTTCACATCACAGGGACTGTGGCCTGTGGCCTCTGGGCCGAGCTATTGACATAACTTGTGGCATGCCACAGGACAATGTGTGGCAAATGCTTTTGTCTTTAACTTGGTCGCCAGGCTGGCTTACCTCAATCTTTGACTTGACAAACTTTTGAATATGAAACAATAAGAATGTCGATAGATAGACATCGAGATAGATATAGATGTGAATAAATATTTCTCTCATTGTTAACCAAACGACATGCCTAACAATTGCCACCGGCTGTCAGTTGCATTTTGAACCTGAAGTACAATTGGGATTATATGAGGATTGAATAAGTCGAAGGTAAGAAGATTTTGTGCATTGAGTTGCTCTTTAAATGAAATTCTACTCAAGCTCAAGAGTTGGCATAAAAGTGTTGAGGGGTTTGACATTTCTGAATGTTCCAAAAGTTATATCTCTTCAACGTAAACTCCGATTTGAATGCAATAAATTTGATGATCAAAATAATTAGTAAAGTAAGGAATTTCGTAAAATAATCACAATATTTAAATTCTACATTCAAAGGTTCATAAGCCTTCACTGCCTTAGCTATATATTAGTATTAATTTTAATTATTAATAATTATAATTAAAAGAAAATATCGTGATTTATTATTTTTAAATAAATAAATATAAAACACTAAATTATATTTATAAATTAAATGTATTCGAATAAATATATATAAATAATAAAAATAAATCAGTTTTGTCGAAATAAAGTTTTAGATCGGTAAATTTATATTATATTAATTTTGTATTTTATTTGCGATTATTTCTTTAACAATGTTTCAAGCCTATAGATATATATAAATATGGATATATTCCCATATTTGAGCACCAAAATCTCGATACACTTGCCACAATCTCACAAAATCTATCAGCAATCTGTCAACCTCTGGCCGCATTGAGATAATTAAAGTCTTATCTAAATATATTTATAAACTTCAAATCATGTTCGCGATTTGTTAGCTAATTGCCCAGATAGCGCAGTGCGCTAGGGAATGGGCAGTCGAAAAAGTGAAAGCGAAACTTCTTTGCCTAATTGGATGACAGAACGAAACGACGTGTCAGAAGTGGGCAATGGGCATGCAAGACCGTTTGGAAAATCGCGTGACGCTTTTCCGCCAACTGGCGTCAAATGGGCTGGAGCTGGATGATGGAAAGAAGAAGAAGAGCACGCTGGCGGAGCTGGCATAGCTGGAGCCGAGCTGCCGCACGGCTTTTATGGTACTTTGAGCAGCTAGCCAAATGACCCAGACGTTGGCCAACACAACATGCAACACGGCAAGCAGCGAATGGCCGGCAAAATGCTTTGGTCGACCGCCGACCAGACACACGTTTGGCCTGACGGCGTCCCACTGTAACGGCCAATGGCTCGTCATCAAGTTTTTAAATGCTACATAAAAAACAAAAAAAGGTGAAAGAAAATGTTCCGACTACGTTGACAACTTTAACGCACGTTTTTCCTGCCAGACTTGCTATGTAATTAAGCATTTTTTTCCTACCAGCACTACTACCACTTCTTCTTCTGCTCCTCCACCTCCTCCACCTCCACCTCCTCCATCTTCTACTTCTTTTAGTGGTTTATAATGAGCATTTGATCACGGGCCGAGCAGGCGCCGCATAATCAATGCACGTTATCGCCGCCTTTTTATGACTGGCCAGCAGCAAAGTGATTCTCACTCTCTCTCTCTCTCTCACTCTCCCTCCTCTAACTGCGTAGAGTGTGACATTTATGACTGAGAAATACTTAAGGATTGTATGTGGAGCAAGATATAGTATAAACGAATTCTACCATTACTGGAATTTATATGGTGCCTATATATGTATGTACATAAAAGTGCGGCATGTGAAGCACCATTATCTCTATTTAAGTACCTTGACCGTCAATATGATACATCTATATTAATTCGAGTATTCCTTATTTTGAAATGTGACTAGATTAAATATAATATATATTTTAAATATGCATACAGAAATGAACATTTAATAATCTTTGTTTTATATTAAATTTATAAATATTGTAAATACAAGAATTAAACTTACCTGGCAGGTAACTAATTTTTTCTTTTTTTCTAAGTTAATAAACTTATATTAATGGCTTGATTTGTATATATATACATGGGTATTTTCTATTTTTGTACGTAATATGAACCTCTCAATAAATTACATATTTGATTCATTTTACTCTCTTTCAAAAAACGAATATCCCTTTGTCCACACTTACTTTCACTTTCAAAAAACGAATATCCCTTTATCCACATGCGAAAAGCACACCGATCAGCAGAGCAGGCACGCACAGACTAAAACACAGAATTTGGCATGGAGCTATGTTAAGGCAGCACTCAACTAAGCTAATTCTCACGCTCTCATTATTTAAAGCACTCACACTCTCAGCTACTCCCGCTCACGCCTTTTCTAACACTCGCTCTGGAGCTGTTATATGTAGTCCAATTATAAAAGTTATTCCGTTAAAAAATTTGGCATGCACACTAATACTAACACAAGATTGCTCAATGCAGCTAATTCTCACGCTCTCGCTTACACACCATTCGAGTCTTACTTATGCAATCTCAGCTACCACTACTAACACAGCACTCTCTTTCTGGCTTCTGATATCAGGCCACACACATGCATACAAAAATACATTGTAAAAACGAAATTTGGCAAATATACTAATACTAATAAATTTCTCCGCTCACATTGTCTACCCTAGCCGAACCTTGACATGACATGATCGAACTACATACACGAAATACGAATTTATAGCTGCAAGCCGCTGTCTCATATTTATAGATAAGCACATTGTGCTAATAATAATACAATTAATGCGTACATTCATCTATACAAAATTAATCACGCTCTGCTCTCATTTGTTATACTCCTCGCACTGCGCACACAGCCACTAACACATATGCTAATGCATGGTCGTTCCTTTCACGCAGTAAGCTCCGATTCACACATACATACATACAAATATCGTGTCCGTTTGCTCGCGACTCGAAGAGCGGCATACGCAGTAACACACACACATGAGCGCATTTCAAGCTGAGCTCAGATAACTCTTACGCTCTCAATACACTCTGCACTCTCTCCCACTCACACCGTTAGCATTGTTTGGTACAGATGTTGACTAGACATAACGCATGTAACACACACACATACAGCAGTGTATTTCAGCTATTAGAACAGTTTCCAAGCTCGGCTGCGGCTTACGTCATCTGTGCGCCTGTTTTGTAAATTTCTTTGTCATCTTCTGTAAAAAGGAATGTCGGCATAAGCTGATATGTCAACAAATCTGTTATATACATGTTAGTGTATATGAGTATTGCTCTACAAATCTCGAATAGAGGATAATTTGATTTGATAATCAATTATGTAACACACAAAGATTTTAGGTCAATTTCCCATTTAATATCTCTTCTAGCACATTTCCATATGTTCATCTGCCAAGACCAAACTATAAATTAATTTACAAAATGTAACTCCATTATAAAAGTTCTTAAAATTTGATGGGTTTTAAAACCGATAAAATAAATAACACAAACTTCAGCTGATAAACAACTTGACAACGAAACTTTATAATAATTTCCACAAAGCAAAAAGCACCATAAAATAAAATAATAATAAAATGCAACAAAGCTTTCGTCGAGATTGCTCGACTACAGGATGCCCTAGAAGTACTGATACTCCAATAATTCTGCATACACAGAAACAACACATGTCTCTGAATTTGTCTGAGGCGTGTGCTGTACATACATATGAGCAGACAGACACACGGATGGATGGACAGACAAACATGGCTAAGTCGACATAGATCGTAATCAAGAATACATATACTTTAAGTGGTCTGCCACGTTGTATACTTGCCTGTTACATACATTTTAACCAAATCATCATACCCTATTTTACCACTTTCAATGCGTTCAGGGTATAATAAAAGAATTTATTTACGGCCAATAAATATATAGTTGCATTTTACAACTTTATTATGGACCACACAACCCAAGCGAACGCAAATAAAAAACACAGCAAAATCCAGCAAAATGAATAATAATAATAATAATAATAATAATGTAAAATAAAACAACAAAATAAATGAAGCAACAACGAAAAATCGCGCCACCAATGCGGCGTATGCGCAATGCTTAACTTTTTATGGCTTTACCTTGTTGGCTGACTGCAGCTCGTGGATGCTGGCTGCTGTGTCTCATTGTTGGTGTTGTTGGTGTTGTTGTTGTTTTTGTTGTTCTGCGTCCTCTTCTTGTTGTTGTTAAACTACTTTCACTGCGCTTGTTGGAACACTTTACGAGCTGCTTGTGCCTCGCTTGGCAGTCTGCGACAGTTTTATTATTATTGCCATTATCATTCTTGTTTTAATGTCTAACAACGCCAAGCCTTGCCTCTTGCCCATGACACGCCCAGGCGCTCTCAATCAACGCGGGCAATTACAAATTTTGCAGTCACGTGTTAATAATGTCGTGACTACAACAAGAACAACAACAACAACAACAAAACCAGCACCTGACAGTCGCAAGAATAAACTTTACCTACCAATAGTCCAATGGTCTAACCAACCCCCGCCCTCTCGACCTGCCCCTCAATCCTTTTCACTGCTGCCTCTTACCCTCCCACTCTCACTGCTCCCTCCTCTATTGACTGACATTATCTTTGCTGTTTGCCATTGTTCGGACCATGGCTTTTATTGCCCATATTTTTCGAGTCTCGAGTCTAATTAGACCTGTGAGATGGCTTCAGGTGTGTGTGTGTGTGTATTGAACTGAGGCGTGGCAGTTGGACATTTAAATATGAGTTAGACACTTTGTTTACTCATTAAACACTTGTTCACAATTTGATTCATATTCCTTGAATAGCAAAACACAGGCAAGTCGCTTCAAGCCAGGAGAAGTTTTGAAGGAATCGAAGAACTATATTAAAAGACTTTGAAAGAAGGGAAATTTCATCTATTATTTATATCAATTATTATTCATATTTCACCTTTTTAACTTCGATTCTCTATAGTCTTATATATGTATATATATTTTTTCTCCTCCACTTTATATCCTAGATGTTTTCTCTTCTATCTCTATATTCCATATCTTTTTATTGTAACTTCCATTCTGCATCTTCTATTTCCTTATTTTCTATTCTCAATCCTTCATCCTTCTTCATCTATTGTCTATTTACTATTTTCTACAATATCTTATACTTTCCATCTGCTATTTGCTATTTGCCAGCTGATATCTTCTATCCAATATCTTCTCTCTTTAGACTTCTGTCTTCTATATTCAATCCTCTAACTTCCACCTTCTATGTTCTATCCTCAATCTTTTATATGCTTGCTATATTCGATCTATATTCAATCTTCTGTTTTGTACTTTTTATATTCTACATGCAATCATCCCTCTTTAATTTTAAAATTTTGTAGCTTCCATCTTTTATCTACTATCTTGTTATCTTTAAACCTCTACCTGCCACATATCTGCTGCAACTTTCCATTGACCCTGAGTCTTATAATTTATTATTATAAGTCTTATATATCTGTTCTTTGACATTTCACGCCAGTTAACTGTGTGTCTCACACATATAAGAGGTCACATTAATTGCACATACACACACACACACACACTTTGGAGATACTCACAAGGACATGGGAATGAAAGAATGAAAGAAATGAAGAGCTTTAAGACGTCGCCTAGCAAAAAACTTAGTTTGTCTGGCAGGTGCTTCAGCAAATGCCGATATGCGATATGTGCGACATATATATTTATGTACATATAAATATATATACATATGTACATAGTATATATCAGCGAAAGCTGAAAGGCAGTTGTGGGCGTGGCCCGGTACGTGTACAGTGTTGCGTACACAAAAGTAAAAGTAGTTCTCAAGTGCTGCACACTTCCTTCCAATGCGACAAAGTGTAAAAAGACAGCAACAACAACAACAACAACAACAACAACAAGACACAAAAAAGTTGCCAGTCACCGACAAAGTGGGCCACAGAAGCACCCAATAAAAAAGGAAATATAAGAACAACTAAAAATAAAAGAAGAAGAAAAATCTTGAAAAAAAGCAGTTCACTCTGCGAATATTTCTTGTTGGGCTCTTGGCCTGAAACTCAGCTGCCTTCAATAGGTGCACACACACACTCGCACAGCCTTACACTCATATATATATGTGTGTGTGTGTGCATAAACAGAAGACTTGAAGTGAGCATACAAAGCGTAAAAATTAAAATAAAAATTCTTATAATCCGAGCAGATAGTAAAACTTATCACGCACACGCAACAGTTCGGCAACGCTATAACGAACTTCCGCATATTTGCTACGCCCCCAATCGAACACACACTATAGTCAATAGGTCTACATATTTTAGCTCCAGCCTTCATTTAATTTGTAGAATTGCCCAAGCGAGGCTCCTCTATTGGTTTTAGCTCTAGAGCTGGAAAGATGAGCTGAATTCCAATAGGAGACTAATCCAATAAGAATTACAAAATATTTAAGATAATTCCATTAAATATTAATAAAGTAGACTTCAGCAATTTCCAATACGAATTGTTCCATTGAATGTAAACAAATTCGATTTCAGTTTATTAAACCGTTTCCAATAAGAAATAAATATATAAGGAATAAATATATATATATATATCAGAATTTTATTTTAATTAGTTAAATTACATATTCCATTAAAAGTAAATAAATTGAAAGTAATTTTAATAAAGTTCCATTATATGCATTGAAATGTATTGAAATCACTATACAATCTTGGAGCGCGGCTAAGCTTCACTGTACTTATGCAAGAGTGTGTGTGTATGTGTAAGTATATGAATTTGTGGCAAGGACATAACTTGGTCGTCAACATACGCCATGCAGTTGTATGCAAGTTTGCTCCTTGGCAGCCACTTGCAGTTGACAAATGTCATGCTTACACAGATACGCACATACAAACACACACACACACACACACATACGCAACTACTTATAAGCAGCAGCAGCAGCAGCAGCCCTTGCAGCTTGATCCTTGAGTTTTCATATAAATCTTTGAATAGTGCGCGCTGCGGCAGCCGCTTGAAACCAATAAAATATCTAAAGTCATGCGACACACACACATGCACGCACAGCATATTGTCTGTACACACATACATAGTTAACAGCATTTTATAGCCGAATAGCTGCGATTCATCTCCATTTTCCATATCGCAACGATCTGGTTGGCTTTCAATTGAATGTGCGTGTGCATGTGTGCGTGTGTGATTGAAAATAATACTAAGCTGAAATATATATATAAATATAAATATATATATATAAATTTCTCTATCTCTACGACTGCTAAGCAACTATCTGTGCAAAGCTTTAAGCACTCAAGAAACAAAATGCTGGAAATCTTCTAGCTAATGCGACACAGAAAAAGATTAGAAAAAAAGAGGAAGCATATAAAGCATAGCTGTGCTTAGCCTAGCTTGAGTATAGCAATTTCTATTAAATATTTAAATTATTGTAAAAAAAAAAATAGTTATACTTTTCAGTTGAAAAAGATATTTCAATTATATTTTATAATATTATTATAAACATAATAAATAATAAAATATTTACATACAAATTATGCTTGTTGTTATTTTATTATTATTATTTTATATTTTATATATTTATATTTTTTATAATTATGTTCTTATTTTACTATTTTTTATGTTATTTATTAATATTGGAAAATATGATAGGAATGTATTTTTTACCTACAAATTATTTGTTTTTTTTACAAACGATTTAAATATTTAATAGAAATTTTCTATATTAAGCTACGCATGGCTATGCTTTATATACTTCCCCTTTTTTTTTAAACTTAATGTTATATACTATCTTATTTTATTTTACCGTCTAAATATTTAAATTATAAAATAAATATATTGTATAATTATACAAAATAATATCATATTATGTTTATGTTATTTCAGGTAAAAGAATGTATTTACGATTTTTACATTTAAACAAACAAAAAAAAAAAAAAACATTCTATCAATCTATAAGGAACTAAAATTATATATATCTAATTATATATAAGTATATATACAATATTTTTGTTAGCCATTAAATATTTTGATTTATTTTATTAAAAATAAATAAAAGTTTATTTCTAAAACTATTACAAAAATAAAAATAATTATATAATTATATAGTTAAATACAAGCATATTTTGAATTTTAAAAAATAATTACTTATATACATAGAATTAAAGTAAATGCAAAATACAAATACTACACAGATTGTACCCATTAGATATTTCAAAAGTAAAAGTAAATAATAAACCTTCTGAAATATATTACTATATTATTTTATTATTATACTAAATATTCAATATTTAAATTACAATAACGAATTTATAAAAAAAGTTCAGTTTATTATTATATTTCATGTCAACTTATAAATATTAATATTATTTCCCTTTATATAAAAATAGATATTTATTGCAAAAATTGAAATTGAAATATAATTAAAAACAATTACAATCGCTAACAAATTAAAAAATATATATATTTTACTATATTTTTATTTGAGTTTTATTTAGATGGAGAACTGCAAAAGTTTTGCTGCACTTCGCATGACTTTTGGCCAAGAAATAATACAAATAAAACTACATTTTATTAAATAACTGTATTGCAATCGGGCATTGTCGGCTGCATAATGCGCGTCCAAAAATCATTATTCCGCCGAGTCGTATTTCAAATCTCAGATCTACATGACAAGAGACCGGCATAGCCAAGAGCCAATACACTCGAGCTCATTACATGAACGAGCATACAAATTGGCTCGCTTCCTTGACTGCAGCCAAGTCGAGAGTCTTTCCCTCAATAAAAGAAAAAGTACAAAAATAAAAGCAAACTGGAAGCTAAATGCCAAACGTTTCTCGAGTGAATCGCGACAAACAAGCAACGGACCAGGGACAAGAAGCAATTGGCAAATGTTGCTCCTGCTGCTGCTGCTGCTCGTGCTGCTGCTGCAACTGCAACTTTGCAACAATTTCATATGCATTTGTATCCTTTTGTGGCTCGAGTAGCTACTGCTATAGCTTCAGCTTTGCCCAAAATCTGACCATTGCCATCAGTAGAGCGTCCGAAAAGTTTTTCAATTAAATTTGTTTAGAATTAAACTTGCCCCATGGCAATTGCCCCTTAGCTCCGCCTACGCAGCCCAAGTTCAGTTAACTGAAAATGCAATGGAAGCCGTTCGGTGCAGCGATTGGCATTTCATTGAGTTGCCAAGCAGTGCATTATACCCTCTGACTCGACGCGAACCAATGGGTATAGAGTATCTGATAAGGAATGCACACAAGTAGTATGTATCTATAATATATATAAAGTATATCTATAATTATCTAAAATAGAAAGATTTGTTTGACAGCTTTGAAAAATTAATTTATCATTAGAATCAGATATTTTCAACAAGTAGGAGTGCTCCAGTCGAGACTGCTCGACTAGAAGATACACTGAACCGAGCAAAGAACTGATATTCCAATCATTCTGCACAAAGCCCAATCCCTACACCTGAAAACAATACGACCAAAAACTAGGAAATGGGCTTGATCTATTGATAACAAACTGTTGTTGGCAGGGGAAGCAGATGAATATATTATTGTGTTACTGATAATGCTAGATCCACCAATGGCGAGCCACCAAAAAGTCAATTCTAAACTGCGCTTGATAACACATTGCAAATTCAGCAATCGAGTGAGCAGTAATTCAGTTAAAATGCAATGCAATGCCAATTTTGTAGCAAAATAAAGCAGGTGCAATCTGTTGTCCTGATGCTCAATTAAAATTGGAAGGACTTTTGTATATTATATTATATATATTATAATTATATATAATAAATATAAATATATTTATTATATATTCATACATGTCTCTTGTCAATGTTCAAGTGTTCCATATATATATATATATATATTTATTTTTTTATTTATTTATTTTATTTTTTTTTTTTGAGTGTACAAGTATATTTTTAAATGGTTCATAATTTGGTTTTTTACTTATGTGTTGTTTATTTATTTTAATTTTTTTTTTTTTTTTTTTTTTTTTGATTCTACAATGATGAATAAGAAATGCTTGAATTCCATAATCATATAATTTTTGTATAAATGATGAAGTCAAAGAAAACATAGTACGAATAGAAAAAGTACACATGCAAATGGAAAAAGACATCTAATATATTTAAGTACATATTTATAGGGGTATATAGATTTTTTATAGTTTATATTATATATTATATATATTATATCCTATATTTTATCTTATATATTATATATTATCTAAATGTAATTTATTTATTTTTTTATATTATTATATTATTTCTCTTTATAAATTAAATATAAATAAATATGAGTAAATAATAAATTTTTCACTATAATTCCGTGTTTCTTTACTTTGCTTTTAACTATATTTATATACAATATGATATCAGTCTCATTCTCTATCTCTCTCTTTATCTCACGCTATGTCTCTCTCTCTCTCTCTATCTCTCTCTCTATCTCTCTCTCTCTCTCTCTCTATCTCACAAAACACACTAGAATTAATTACACTCCGCTTTTCTCCGAGTGTACTGCACATAGAATTAAATGTGTATGTGTATAAATAAATATCAATAAAATATGTTAACGCTCGTGTTGTCTGCTCACCCGCTCTATCAATTGATTTATCCCCTTTAAGCAGCTTGTTCCTGTTCAGCTTCAGTTCATGATGTCGTGCTATGTTTTTTTTTTAATATTTATTTACGAAAGCGCAATGAGTATATTGGTTTGGCTGAATGTCCGTCTAATTGGCCGTCTGTGCGTACGAATACCCTCGTCTATACCCTCGGATTATTAAGTATTTAGGTGGTCTCGATCCTCCCCATAGGGGCGTGGCAAAGGGAAAAATGCATCGGAGAATGTATCTGGCAGACTTTTGGGCCATGAATAAGTATTCCGCAGTCGGTAACGCCCGTCTGCAACGTTCTTACTTATTTTAGTTGTTGTTGCTTTTGTTTTAATTTTGGATTCATTGTTTGCATGCAAATTCTCTTTGCACACATCCCTCTCTCTCTCTCCCTCTCTCTCTCTCTCTCTCTCTCTCGCTCTCTCTCTCTCTCTCTCTCTCTTGCTAATAATAAATTATCTACATTATAGTAAACCAGATGCACTCGGCGCCGTCTGTGTCATTAACGATTCCAATTGAACATCTCGCTCTACTACATAATTACCTATAGATGGATGCATATATATATATATATATATATATATATATATATATATATATATATATATATATGAAAATTCAGTGAAATTCACGTTATTGCCCTGTGATCAAAATTAAAATATAATTACTAAATAAATTAATGCTAATTATGGCCATCATGCCATTAATAGGCATAAAAAACAAACACTTTTTGCAATTAAATTAATTTCACAGAATTTTTATGAAAAATGCTTCAAAAAAAAGGCAAAGTTAACTCCAAATATAGCAACTGTAATATTTAAGAAATAAATATTTATAATATTAATATGAACTAGAACTTTTGTAAATAATTTATTCATATATCATTTGATAGCTCAAACTTAAACATAGACAAATTGGACAAGAATAGAACAATTTTAGAGCAAATAAAGTAAACTCAAAAGTAAAATTATGACTAATTTCTCAAATAGTTTCTTTTTTTTCGTTTGCGTTCCATGGAGTTGATGGCAAAAGCAATTTGAGGACTATCAACGTGAACAACCTCAACAGGCGGACAACACCCAAGAAATTACACAAAAAGTTGCGAATGAAAAATACGAAACGAAAGCAAAAGCGAAAGAAAGCCACGAAAATATATGTACAACAGACGCGCAACAAAAAAAGAGAAAAACAAGAAAAGCAGCTGAAGTAAAACTTTATGCTAATTTCACTTTTCTCGAACGACGCATAACCCAAAAATTTATTTATGCCTTTTTATGCACATTAACGAATGCGAAATGAGTATATTTGTTGGCATTTTATGCATCGTCCGTCCGCCTATCCGTTTGTCCTATCACCTTGCCATTTCGAGCATACCCTCCAATTATAAAGTGTTTAGATTTTCCGAACCGCCCATTAAGGGCATGGCAATGGGAAATGCTAGAGAGTTGAAGCTTGGAATATATATCGGATCGAAAGCCCAAGCGCAAAAGATATGGCGAATATATCCACACCTATTAATGGCGTTCTGTTACAGCTTTAGAGCTATAAACTCAAACATATATACAACGCTTGAGAACTTGGCGAATAGGTATTCTGCAGTAGGTTACGCCTGACTGCAGGGTTTTTACTTTTTTTATTTTGTTTGTGCACGACCCAAACGAAAAGGCGCCAGGACGTAGTAGAAACAAAATATATTCTGGATTCCAAGTGTGGCTCAAGCTCAGGCCAAAGCAGTCCACAGATAAACGAGCCAGACGATACATACATATATTTACATATATATATTTCTGTATATACAAATTAAAATTAAAATCGTCAGCTAAAAATATTCTCTGGTTTCTTTGGCCTGTCGACTACGAATTTCGTATGAATAACTAATTAATTCATCTTTGAGCGGGACGACTCGTGCCCGAAGAAAACAAAACAAATTCGGCTAATTAACAACTTTTCCACCTGACCAACTGCTCGCACCTGAACACCGACCCAGCACCCAACTACCCGATTTGCAGTGAAGTTGCTTTTGTTTTTGTTACAGATGAGAACTCCTTGAGGTGTATCCAAGTAGTAAAAGTCACAATTGAAATGCTCAGGAAAAACTTTGAAAATACTAAAAAGAAAACCGAATGATATGTTTTTAACCGTTTCAATTAAAATTATTACATGTACGATATCTTAAAAAATTTATATGAAATTTTCAACTTATATTTATATTAAGATTTTCTTTATAATTTTGTAGTGTATTATATTGAGTTTTATGAACCAGAAAATGCATATATGTATATTAACCATAAATTATGTATACACATTTAAAAAAATTAAATATAATAAATATATATATATATATATATATATATATATATATATATATATATATATATATATATTAAAAATATTGAATATTTAAACTTAATTATTTTTTTTATTATTTATGAAAATATACATTTAAGTCTTTTTATCCCAAAGCATAATACAAAAAAAAAAAAAAAAAAAACAAAAAAACATCAAAAAATCAAATAAAGTAAGTTAGATAATAACAATAAAATTTTAAAGTTAATTAAAATGTTTTTTAATTTTTCAATTAATTTGAAGACTTGTTTTTCGTAATTAATTTTAGCTAGAGATTTATATATATATTAATTATATAAAAACTAGATGTAAAATATAAGTACGTAATCTAAAAATATATTATAATATATAATATATAGATAATAGATGTAATTTTAGTTTTCGAATTAAATTGAATGTTTTAAATTTAAGTCTTTATGGTATGAATGATAATGTCAATCATTCAATTTAGCATTTATTTTCTATATAAAAACGATATTTACTTATATACATTAACAAAATCCATGAAACAAATCGTATATTCACACTAAAAAATGTCAAGCGTTGTAGCCAATATACATATATATATTATACATTTATGTATAATAATAATTATAGTAATAAATAAATAATAATGAATATATGTTTTATATATGTTATATATACACTTAAAATTGAATGTAAAAAAAATCCTCTAATATTTTGTATTCTTTCATATATGTATGTACGCTTATAATAATTATTATAGTAATAAATAAAAAATAAAAATTTATATCCAAATGTTGTAATTTTTATGAGTCACAAAAGTCAATGAATATTTTTTATTCACTCAAATATGCATATAAGCCTGAACCTTAGACACACGAGCTGCTTGGCCAAAAGCAGTTGTACATCGCATCATCTCCTCCAGACGCAATATGCTCCATATTATTATTACTTCTTCTGTTTAGAACTCAAAGCAACTTCGTATTTGCATTTGTATTCGGCATTGGATTCGTGTTTAACGAAGTTAACCAAATGCTCTAGCAGCATTGTTGCAGTAAGCGACAATGTTGCAGCAACATGAGTCAAGCCCGGTTTGAGTGCAAAGCTTACAACATGTTGCAGCTCAGTAGTTTGAGAGTGATGCTCGAGGGTTCGAGCGCAACTGCTACAGCACAGTTTGACAGCAATCGTGTGGTGAATTCCATGTCGGCCATACATGTTGCTGGCAACATGGCACTAGCCTCATATTGAGTGGGTTTGAAGTTGTGCCGTCGAGCTACCATCGAACAAATACGCTTACTCAGTTTTGTTTCCCTTCTTTTTTCTAATGCGCTTAAAATCTTAAAAAATATAAGTGTAACATTTTGGGAGGTCTCTGACTGGGTAAGCATATTTTGTCAACGCTTTCTTTTCGGTGGCACATTAAAATCAATATCTTAACATATTTTTGGCAGCCTTTCGATAAATTAACTTTTTATATTTTTGGGTTAATCCGATTAAAACGCCAACACGACCTTTAAAAGTGGAATCGTTTAAGATGACAGATCTGAACATTAAACACATTCCACATTGTGGAAATTGCTTTTCCATTTTCCACACGAAATTTCGTTAATTATGGCAAAATATAATAAAATTTAAATACAATGTCAGCGTTTAGTTTGCAATTCATTTAATCCAGTGAGGTCTCTTAATATTCCAAATGTATATGTATATACCGCCAGCTAATCCCAATCTTCTTGATATCCCTGCCAGGGATAATTGGTGAGGGATGTTTACCCAATCAAAGAGAACTGAGCCCATAATTGAGAATTGCTATGGAATCGTAAAGCCCCTATTAAAATATTAATCTGCTGTGCGATCCAAAGAGGAAAAGTTTGTGGAATTAAACAATAAAATATTGAACTTTGAGGCGCAGATCAAGTTGCAAGAGAGCGAACTAAATTCATGTAAATCCACTGAGAAATACTGCTTGACCAAAGAGGATATGGATCAAATTAAAGATTCAATAGCTCTCAATACCAAGATCGAAAATAAGTGGAAGGCAGAGTTAAAGGATAAAGATTCGGAAATATCGAATCAGGGAGCTAGAATTAGGGAGCTGGAGCAAAGATTAGCTGAATTTGAAAAGGAAAGTAAGGAAATTGAAAATATATTGGAGGGAGATGTAAAGAATAAAGATTCGGAAATATCGAATCAGGCACATAAAAGTAGGGAGCTGGAGAAAAGAATAATTGAAATGGAAAACGAAATAAAGAAATAAAATTAATGACAACGAAACCCAGTTAAAGGCCGAATTAAAGAATAAAGATTCGAAAATATCGAATCTGCTATCTCAAGAAGCTGCAAATGCAACAATTATTAAGCAGCTCCGAAATAAACTGACTGAAAAAGAAAAGGAAAGCAATAATCTCTCTAGCTGCTTAGGAAAAGAGACAGGTATATACGAAATTAAAGTTTCTGGATCGAGGCCCTTTACGTGTCCTGTGATTCGAGTCTGGCTGGTTCTGGCTGGACAGTAATTCAGCGTCGTCAAGATGGATCTGTGGACTTCAATCACACAATGCGAGAATATCGTTTGGGATGTGGCACATTGGACGGAGAGTTCTTTATCAGACGAAAACATAAATTGTATATTTATTTGAAGAATGATGATATTCATTGGGAAAATATTCCTTAAATGCAGGCAATGCAATGGCTAAAAATCTGCATATAAAATTCTCAATGTTCATCATTTATTTTCAATTCGTAGCTGGCTAAATGGAGAATACTTAACAGAAGATCGCGCTCAGCACGGAAATGGTTTTGAATGAGGCGTTAAACTTGGGAAAATGATGATCAGGCCAGTAGAGGAAATATTACTAAATTAATATAAATATTACTAAATTGCCTCAAATTGTTTGTAATTTCATTTCCGATTAAAAACCCTTTTGAAAATTAGTTTTACATCCTTAGACCTAGAGTCTCCATGTTATGAACATAGATTCAACTATATTTCATTAAATTTCGATTTTTGTTAAGCAGCTTAAACACTATTATAATAATTAAAAAAATAGCAAGAGTTAAAAAAGAAAAACAAAAACTTATTTGGCTATAATAGTGATTTAATTTCGATGTGTGCCTGCATAAATTCCCTTTAAAATTATTCAAATCAAATTGTAAAGTTTATATTAAACTTGAATATATTCATTGCCTTTCAATGCATCAAAATTTGTATTTTCTATGAATTCTTTTGAAATGTGCCTTCAATTCGAATGCAATTGGCAGGGTATTTATTGTTGCGGCTTTGCGCAAATATTTTATTTTACGTTTTCTTTCACTTTTTTTTTTATTGTTGTTAATGCTCTTTTTTACACAGTTGCGATTCAATTTCATGGCTCTGTGCGTAGGCCGTTTCGTTGCACTGTGCAAGTGCTAAATAGTTGACTGAATTATACACACACACGCACACACACACACACAAATCCAGCTTGTGCAGTCTGCAAATAAATGAACTGAAGCGTAGATAGTTCCAGCCAGTCCAGCTGCTCTCGCTCTGCCTCTACTACGTTCTCTGTCTCTCTCTCCATCTCTCTCTCTCCCTCTCTCGCTCGCCCTCACTCTCTATCTCACCCTATCTGCATGCGAATCAGAGTGCCGAGTCCGACGTCTGTAACATAATGAAAACTTTTCGATCGAATGCACTTTTACAGCCCATCGGAATCGACGAATGCTGCTGCTGTTGTTCCTGCTGCTACTCCTGCTGCTGCTGTTGCTGCTGCTGCTGTTGCCGTTGCAGTGCAAACACATAATTGTTAATAGGCCCAGGCTATGGGGATGCAACAGCAACAACAACAACAACAACAACGAGCAGCAGCTAGGCATTTTACAAATGTGTGGCAATTGCATTTTAAAGTTGATGCCACATCGAAACCCCAAAGCACAAGCGAGATAGATCCGCCATGAAACAGCAATACAATATACGAGTGTGTGCCAGTTACCTATACCTCTCTCTCCCTCCCCTGCTCTGCCCCTTCCCCCTCCCTCTCCCTCTCCCTCTCACGCTCTCTTTCGCCCATTCACACTCGACCATTTTTATTGCCATTAACATTTGGCATACTGCACATAAAACCTCTCGCCATGTCCATGTTTAAATGCATATATGGACCAAATGCCTCCGGTTGACTGACCAACATGATTATATAATTTGAGGCTCAAACTTGCTCTTGGTTCAACCCTATAGATTGTGATGGTAATATAGTAGTAAAGTATATAGAGAACAATATCTGAATACTGTCCTTGAAAATTAGAAAGAAAAGAAAAAAAAAACAATTGTTTATGACTGTTTAAAGTTATATTAACTCTGAAGCTAAAACAGAGCTCATTTGAGTTAGTATCGATATGAGAAAATATATAGATAGAGATAGATTTACTTAAGTATTAATAGATCCCAATTCGATATCATCTATTAGCTATTTGTCCCTAATCCCTAACCCTAGTTAGCTAGCTATGTTAATAAAATAAAAATAAATTCAATTTAATTCAATTGATAATAGATTAAGCTACTTAGCTGCATTTATATAGATTTCTGCATTTTCGATTTCTATATTTAGTACAGTTCATGGGCAGGCTATAATAAACTATTGCCTCCTGAGAGGATGAATATGGAGAGCGTCTTTTCATGTTGGCTATAATTGCATGGCTGCATTTAGTAAAGAGCACAGACTATCAGAAAGAAAATGTGCAACGGCAAAAATAATTGGAACACTAAGGATAATGCTAATGATAATACTTATAAGACAACCTAAAAGAGAAGAAATTTTCTAATCGAAAAGCAACAAATGAAGTCGACCTGAATATCTTTTTGCCTATTACAATCAAAAAAAAAAAAATTTCGTAACGAAATTCATATTTTAAATTTATAGACAAATGAGATATCAAATATAATATATATATATATGATAGTATATATAGTCACCCATCTGGCAACCCTATAAGGCTGCCCTTGTTCGACGGACCCAAGGTTTCTTTTTTAATCAAAGAAAAATATAATTTTGTTGATGTTGTCGATAATAATCATATTATTTAGTTCAAGTAGACTTGTTTACATCACTCCTTAAATAAGATATCTCTCAAATGGACGACTTGAGCCTCTACGGCGTATAGTGCCAGATGGGTCACTCGAATATGGAGTATATGTATATATTTGCTAATATCTTATAAAATGGCACTTAAAATTTTAAAAGATATATACATGTATGTATACATGATATATAACATATATACCAATAAATATATGTATGTATACCCATATAAAAAAAATTTAATTGATGTACATGTATTTATTGTCACTATTGATATTAGATATTTTAATATTGAATATTTGAAAGGTTTATCCCAAACTATGTAAATGAACTACAATTAGCAATAATATCTTTTAAGCAAACAGCTCGATCAGATTAATATAACTTGCTGTTCAGGGAGTATCTGCTACCCGTGCACTCTCCGTTTTCCCTCTGATAAGCTGCAGTAAATTGATTCATTATGCAACACCAATGATTAAAATCTATTAGACACACAAAAATATCTTTCAGAGGACGCCAAGAAATTGAGTTATCTTATCATTTTTGTATAGGATATTCACATAAATTGAATTGAATCGGTCATCCAAGCGCATTAGAATAATAACCGAGAACCCTTTCTAGAGTTGGGGCAACAAAGGTAAACAAAATGCCAGCGAAGCAATCAAAATGTGCTACACCCACCATAAAAAATCTAAATAATAGTGGATGCTAGAAGCTCGACTTGAAAATACCCTGCAAAGATGCTCGATCAATTAAACAATAAATTGTTAATTGTGTGTGAGCAAAATTGAAGGAAACTCAACTGGAAAAACTGCAAAAGTAAAATGCTTGAAAATCATAATAAATAAAAAGTAAATAATAATAATAATAAGTTGACCTGGTAATACCCAAAAATATAAATTTTTTATATATTTCCAAAAGCTCATTTACAATTTAATGAACTTAAAAATAATGTTAGAAAATTACGAAAGCAAAAAATTCTAGATTTTATTATGAAAATTACATAAATATAAAAATACTATAAATTTAGAATAAAAAGAATTAATTAAGCATTTGTTGTTTACGGTTTTTTATAAAAAAGTAATCATACATAACGAGTTAATGATTATAACTTCGAGCTACATTAATAAATAATTTTTTTTTTTTTATAAAATACATGCCTACATTTATTTATTTAACAGCTATTTAACCTTATATGAATGTGCCAAAAATATTCAGAAATAAATTTGTAATTTCTACATAAATATATCCCTAATATGAACTCATATACACTTAAATTACAGGGTATCGGATTTTAGTATTATTGATAATGATGAGTAGCCAGAAAATATCACATAACTTTTCATTATGTAGCAGCACACTTGATTATGCATATAGAATATGCATATACGTATATATATAGATCGAGCTGTTCATTGAACACTGAAATCTGACCATGACCAATTAAAATTTTCTACCTGACCGCAAAGGCATTTAATGGACACGGCCAACACTTGAGCTGAACGGCTCAAGGAGTTGAACGGCCCCACCTGCCGAGACCGCACACGGATTTCAACTTGAGCTGCGAACACTCTGGAAGGAGGCCTTTCAATTAGGCAGAGAGAACCCTTGATAGATGAAAACATATTGCTTTTATCACCTGCAGACGCGCACACACACTTAATGCAGTCAGTGTTCGCTCTTTAATTTGTAAGAATTTGTAAGAAATTATCCTTTAGTATTTGGGCGCTGTCGGCCGATGGAAGAGGTCAAACAATTAAGATTTCGATACGCACGCACGCATCGTGTTGAAAGGTCAAACGGCGTTCAAGGGTCAGACGACGACGACGGTCCGAACCGGTTTCTCGGTTTTGTGGCTTCAAAAACAAAAATAAATAAATAATTGTAAAACGTCCGACAGGGCCAGCAGTCGTGCATATATTTTAGGGCACAACAAATTTGACTAATTGGCCTGAAATGCTCAGCCACGGATCTCTGCTAAATTCCCATGTCAGGAAAGAAAAAAAAACAAAAACTGCCGACCAGCATTTAAATGCAAGCGGCTAACAAGAAAACTGCATTAGCCGTTCGGGCTGGAGATGTACCAAACCTTTTTAGATCACACACTAAACTGTGCATATATATATGTATGCATGTATGTGTGTGTATATACATCACATGTCTGACAACCTCAATGTAGAATGATGCTAATTTTTTGGGCAGCTAAACAAACGTGAATCAGCCTCCGGCCTGTTCGCATTGATTATGGATTTTTATTAATTGAAAATTCATGGAAATGCATTCACTTAGTTAGTCAATCCAATAATCATTGAACACTCGCTCGAATCTAATAAGACGATGCTAAAAAGGCTTTGCTTGTCTGCGACTTTATCTTATCTGACTGCTCTTGTTCAAATAGAAACATAAAATGTCCTACAATTCTGGAGCCTATTAATTCAAATTAGAAACTTTGACATTTAAATAATTGCCTCCAAAATAATGCAGAGCAAAGGCATTTGTTTAAACGCGATATATAGAGTAGAAATTTGTATAAACATTTACAGCAAAGTTTGCCAAATATTCATTTTGCATGTGCAATAATAACTATACTTTTGTCGAATATATAATATAGGATACAACTTAGTAAAAGAGCTCATCTTTTTGTAAAAGGCCAATAAGAAATAAATGAGGGGAATGAAGGAAAAGTGAAGCCGGGAGCACGACCAAAGCGACTATTCGACTCAATCTACATTTCCTTATCAACATTTCCAGAGCGTAATAGTCTCATAGAAATGTGTTCAATTGAAATACGTTTCAAATATGCGAGAAAGCGGGGCAATTGTCAAAAATTCATGTAAATTTAAAATTACAAACTATTATTATAGCTACACTGAAAACCCTAAGTCAAATGATCGATTTTTATCGATTTATTTATATAAATTGTTAAGATAATCATTAAATGGGATGATTTAATGAAAAATGCTATTTTTAAAGCATATTCTTGCAAAGCTCAAGCAGCTCAAGTTTTTATTTTTATTTTTATTTATTTATTTATTAATTTTTGCGAGAACACAACCTTAATATTTTATTTTTAATTGCTTATTTTATATAATATTTTAATTACTTATATATTCCTTATAGGCTCTATGCCATATAAAACCCCCTTATAACGCATCTAGAAGGCAGTACAGGCCGATAGAAATATTAGAATATGATTTTATTTACATAATATACAAGACTATAAAATGTTTCACAAGTTAATCTATCTTTAAAATCAGCATATGATGAAAAGAAAGTATTAATTATCGTAGCAAAGTAATTCTATTTCAGACTTTACTCATTTATATAGATGTGTGTTTACAATATTCCAATAGAATTTCATTAGTTGTACCTCTATGTAATACTCCTTAAATATATATATATTTATATTAAAATGTCAAAGTGGACTCCGCTGAGACGAAAGCAACTCAATGGCGTTTCCCTAACACAGAAGACTATCTGGAATATTAAGTGTTTCACTCAGTTAGTGAGAGTCTCATAAGAATGCGACGCTGTGCGACTTCTGAGCACAGATTTGTTTGCGCACATTTCTGGGCAAGGACATAAAGAAACAGTTTTTAAGTTCCATTTGAGTGCGAGACTCGGCCCCCCAAAGACTTGCTTCGCTCGCACAACACTTAAACAAATTGCCTACTAAACAATTCATCCCAATTTTGGCGGGTAACAAAATCAATTCCAGCACAAAGCAGGGAGAAAGAGAGGGAGAGCATTGCCCTTGCGCTTTCTTTCTTCATCTGCTTTCTTGGACATCATTTTGTGGCAATGGCCACTGTAATCAAATATAATTTTTAACTATTTACGAGTACATTGCCAACATTCTGTGGACTCGTCCATTATTAAAATTAATGCCTCACACGAGTCAACGAGTGGGCGGGGGCGTGCCAGCTGTCCCCTGTGTGTGCATGTGTGTGTGTGTGTGTTGGGCATATTGATGCCAATTCGAGCTAAACAAAAGCAACAAACACGCATAAATAATATGGGCAAATAAATGAAAATGGAATGCAATGGAATGCTAATGGATATGTGCTCAAGCACACACACAAGCACACACTCACACACACACGCAGAGAGTGTGAGTTCCTCCCACGCGCATTTTGATGAGCTGCCACGCCCCTGCTCCCACACCCTTAATTGAGTGATCATAAATATGTGAGCATAGGCTCGCCAAAAACCAGTGAAAAAAAAACAAAAACATTTGAATTGCCAGTCAAAAAAAAATAATAGAATAGCTCTCTACACTCTCCTCCTGTTCCTCCTCCCCCGCCCCTCTCCGCAAGCATATGTCCCCACTGTAAACATAGTTCATTGCTTCATGTGGGTGCCATAAAGATTTCGCCTCATCTCATCAAATTATTTATGGACTGTGTAACGTGTAGATATCTGGCCAATTTCCACTGCCTGTGGGCATAGATAAAGTCAACACTTGTTTATTAATATGTTTGCATCGAGGCTATAAACAAATTATTTAAATATAGTTAATTATACTTGTGTTGAGGAATATAAGTATTGCTCTATGTATTTTTATATTTCTATAAATACAACAACAAATAATTATACCTCAGGCAACACTCACTCACAGGCCACAAATAGTTCAACTATTTTGCATACATTTTATATAAACAGTGTCTTAACTGCCCAATTTTGAAGTCCGTTCCCAATGGACGTGGCTAAAAATTTGTGAATTCTCAGCTAAAGTTCATATGAAAGTGACAATCAAATTTTTAGAGCTAAAGCTCTAAATCAGTCCAAAACACTACCCCAAAGAGGCGCAACAATGGGATCCTCATTGGGGGGAGGGGGAAAATTCAGACTAAACCTTATTATTGTATTTATTATTATTATCTCTGAAAGAGAGTTGATACCACATACCTGTTATTTCTTTCCGAATTATGTTATATTTGTCTTTGTGAGGTGTACAAAAATAGTACTAGATGCGCATTCTGTGTGGAATTAACAAGGAAAGGAAAGGAGGAATTAACAAACATCAGATTATCATTATTCAAATTATCAGCGTTAGTAGCAGTCTATAAAAAACAAAACAAAGAATTAAAAATAAATATACATTTTATTGTAGGAGCTCCCAAATATTATATATATATATATATATATATATATATAGTATATATATATATATATATATAGTACAAATTTAAGCTGCACACGCACAGAGCTCTCAAATATATGAAGTACTTTGCCATAAAGAGCCGATGACAAAGGGATTTTTTTTTTGCTTTTTGTTGCCTTGCCGTTGGTAGGGGGGGAAAGAAAATAGAGCTAGATGAAAAATCAGTACTTCAAATATTTGCAAACATTTGCACATTCGAACTTTTGCAGCATTTGGCATATATTCACATGCAGACTAAACCTGATCCGCGCGTCTCTCTAACGAATCTCCCTCTATTTCTCTCTTTATCTCTCTGCCTCTCGCTCTTTAGCCCCTCGTTGCCAATCATCGATTATGTTGCAATCGCAAACTTTGGCACTTGACTTGAGCAATTGATGCTGCATCTACCTCTCTTCTCTTCTTCAGCCTCTTTCCCTCTCTCTATGGAGTTTCGAGTTGAAATGGATACATGCTTAGGTTAGATAGATAGCTGCATGCCGAGCAAATTGAAAACTGTGCGAGACGTGTTGCTTAAAAATTAAAAAGAAACTTGCTGCGATGGTAGCTAAGCATAGAGAGGGGAGCAGAGAGAGTGAGACAGTAAGCAGGACTTCATGAAAATTTCAATGCGACGATAGATAGAAAGGGTGCAACGAAAAGGCGGCATGGAGCTAAATCGCTACAAGACTGACACCCAGTTCCTTGTCCCGAGGTATTTCCCAAGATTTCACTGAAACAGCAGCAACAGCAGGAGGAGGAGCAACAGCAGCAGCATAAGCAGCAATAGCAGCAGCATGTGTAGCCCAGCCAGTCAAGTTTTCAATGTTGTATAACAGCTCTTCAAATATTCAAAAGTCATTCCATTACGAAAATGACTTCAAAACGTTAGCAGCCAAAAAAAAAAAAAATAATAAAAAAAAAATACAATAAAAGAAGACGAAGTCAAGGAAGCAGCGTTAAAAATTTTTCCTCTACCCATTTTACAGCTGCTGCTGCACTGCATTTGCTGTACAAAACTCAACGACATTTCCTATTGTTGCTGCTTGAAATATACCCTGTAAAAGTATTATCATTGAGCTGCTCAAAGTGTTAATGAATAGAAAGAGAAATCCTTAAAAAATTTCCTTTAATTGAAACTCTTACAGCATTAAAATTTATTAAAATTTATCGTACTCAATATCCTATATATTAATAATCGAAAATTTCAAATGTTAAGATTTATATATATATATTTATAAATGAATGAAAAGTTTAATTTACAGCTAACTCGAAAACTTCTATTCAAATTTTAAATATATATGGATTTGTTATGGATCGAAGAGTTACAAAAATATAAATTATATTATATTTCTGAATATAAAATATATAAATTATAATCTATGTACCCACAATAATAAACATTGGACCTGGATGACTTTATTACTTAAGACCTTTAGTAAACTAAATCAAAAATTCATAATTTCAGAGTATTTAATAGTCGCATAATGCTGCTTTCATTTTAGTTTTTCTTTACTTTTTTTTTTTGCCACTGTTGCGATTTCAATATGTATGTAGCTTTGGTTGCTTGACCCGCTTTTGGCAGCCTGACAGTCTGGCCCTGGCGCATTGAGTTCCCACTGACAGTTGAGATTGTTTCTGTGTTGCGATTGCCCCAAATGGGAGGCGCCACTTGGACGCCAAATGCTGAGCCAAATGCGGGCCAAGGGAGTTTGTTGCATCCACTTGGCTTGGGGCTAACAACAAACTTTGACATACGATATGGAATTTAGCTAGTATCGATAAGCTACGACTATGTTTTAGAATGTGCGAAGAACTTTCAGGAATGCTTTCAGAAATACGTCGCTTTAACTATCCATTTAAGGATTTTGATAAACGAAATTGGTAAGTTTCGCCCGACTTAGTTGTTCTTGTTGGACTTTATAAAGTCTGTATGAGAAAGGTGAATACCTTTATCAGTTGAATATCAGTTCAGGCATTCAATCAATTTATCAGTTAGTTTATCCATCATTCAATCAACCCCAATCAACCTTCAGACAGTCAAGATGCATTTAATCAATCTGTCAATCATCTAATTCGTCAATCATTCAGATAATATCCCAGCTATTGTGGCAGTCACTGAATTTGTCAGTCCTTCGTTCATTCTATCCATCTATGACTTATTTAGCTAGTCAATCTAACAATCTGGCAGCGAACTAGCCAGTATCAGTCAGGTTGAGTGTCAATCAATTCGTCAATCAGTCAATCAGGTATGAAGTATAAGAGTATATATTAGCCAATCAATCACTCAGTTATTTTGTTAATATATTTCTGTTAATCAGCCAATCAATCAGTCAATTGATTGGCCAATCAGTATATCTGACTCTTAATCAGTCAATCAGTTATTAAGTAAAAAGGTATCTATTTGTCAATCACTCGCTCAGTCAGTTAATTTCTTAATATATTTCCATTATTCAGCCTATCAATCACTCAAGCAGTAAGTATCTGAGTATATTTCAGACAATGTATAAGTATCTGAGTATCTTTTAGTCAATCAACCAATATTTCAGTATGGGTCTAAGTATGTTTCAAGCAGCCCGTCAATCAGTGTCTGATGATGCTTCAGTCAATCAGTCACTCTGTCAGTAAGTAACTGAGTTTTACAAATTCATTCAATCATTCGTCAATCTCATATAGGTGACCCATTCATCAGTTAGCCAGCCAGCCAGTTTGTCAGTTAGTCAATCAAGTAATCATTTCTGGTTCAATGGGTAAGTCAGTCATTCATTTAGTCAGACCCATTGAAAAGATATATTCATAACTTAAATAATATAAACAAAGCTTTCTGATCATTTGTGTGTTTTATCAGCTCTAAGAATTTATCAGCTCCTTCGGTTGCTTTATCTAAGAGCTGTCGCTTGCAGCTTTTTTTATCCTTTTCTTTCACTCAAGGTGTTCCTTCCGTTTTGATTCGCATTTGGAAAGCACTCGAATCATTAGCAGTTAGCTCTCAGGTGGCACTCGTAATTCAGTTTTCGGTAAACAACAACTACAAAAACAAGTTGAAGAAGAAGAAGAAGGAAAAGTCGATGGAAGTAGTGTGGGTCTGGAGAAGGGGGGAGGTGTCGCTAAGGCAGAGCTGGTTCAGCACAAGTTTTACGCCCAGCAAGTGCGGTAATTGATGTCAAAATGTCAATTACCCAAAAATGTCCTTAAAGCACTTGCAGTAGCTGCTGGCGAAAAGGCTAAAGAGTCGAGCCACCGGCAGCAACTGACAGATTCTGGCCCCGGCCTAAGGGTTTATTTACATACATACATACATACATATACAAAATCGATTGACCGAAAAGCTATTTAATTGGCTTTGTGAGCAAACCCTTCTACAGCTTTGCGGCAGCCTTAAATTTGTATTATTCCATCATGTCTCTGGAAAAAGCAAGAAAAACCAAGTAAGAAAGCTCTAGTCGAGACTGCTCGACTATAAGACCCCCTGGAACCCTTCGAGGAACTGATATTTCAATAATTCTTCATATATTTCTGATTACACAAGAAGCCAAATTTCAAGTCTCTAGCTCATATTTTTTCTGAGATGGAAGCGTTCATACATACGGACGGACAGACAGACAGAGAGACAGACAGATAGGACTGAATCAACTCAGCTTGTCGCCCTGATCAAGAATATATATACCTTACGGGGCCTGCCACGCCTCCTTCTGCCTCTTACATACTTTTAACGAAACCATTATACCCCGATTTCCCATTTCCAATGGGGTATGAAAATGGAAATGAAAATGAAAAGCGACATGAACGAATCCTCAGCTGCATCTGCAGGAAAATCAGCTAGAAAGGTTGAGCAGAATAAAATTCATTGGGAAGGATGCGCAGGACTAGCTCTTTCAATTTCGTTTTGCGCTGAATTCATTAGACGTAATTACGCAATCACAAAGGGAACCTCAGCAAAAAAAAAAAAGAACAAGAAAAACTTGCTGCCCATAGCCAAGCGAATGAATCTTAAGTAAGCGCCTTTGTGTGACCTGGCTAAAAAGGCATTCATTGGACCTGCACTTGGACTAGGAATGCGGATTGCGGCCTTGCCTCGGAAATCTGAATATTTAATTGATTGGGAAATGAGTTCGAACATGATTTGCGACTATTGATTTTGTATATGGATTTCAATGTGGATTAAGTTGTAGTAATATGTACATTGAGCATGACAACGGCACTTCTTGCTAATAAGATTTTATTATTGGCGAGTAGCCAAGCAAGTAGCTTCATTTAGTGTCAACCTTGCATGCCGGTGTTGTCAACAAGATAATTATATTTTAAAAACAATTCTGCTAGCAAATTTCTAAAATTCCTGCGTTGTATTACTTTTCTGCTTTACTGATTTTCTTTTCAGTATAACCTTCTGGGAGTTGTGTATCTCAATTGCTTTGAATTCCTAATATTCCATGCTATTCAAAATAGTAATCCTACTCTGTAGACTCTGTAGACTCCTACTACTGTTTCCAGTACTATTGCGAATACTATTTCACTATTTCATCTTTTAATGATAACATTACTCGTATTACTCCATTACTACTAATACAGCATTACTGCTACTATTATTACTACAACTTATACACTAGTTCTATTATTACTTTTCCTTCTATTACTACTTGTGCTTCTACTTTTTCTACTACTATTACAACTCGTATTACTACTCAGTTTACTACTATTACTACTCGTATTACTACTTATTTTAGTACTATTACTACTCGTATGAGTACTTAGTTTACTCCTATTACTACTCGTACTACTAGGACTTCTGTTATAACTACCTGTACGATTATTACTACTACTACTATTATTAGTTTTACTACTATTATAAGTTGTCCTACTACTACTTTCACTTCTATTAATACTCGTTCTTACTACTCGCCCTGCTACTACTTTTACTCCTACAAATTCTATTAATACTTTTGCCACTATTACTACTCGTATTACTACTTTCTTTAATACTTTTACCACTATTACTACTCGCATTACTACTTCTTTTACTACTTTTGCTACTACAGGTCCTATTAATATTTCTGCTACTATTACTAGTCGTACTGGTCAGATATAGCTGAATGTGACATAAACCAGTTGCAAATCACGCAAAAAAGTCCTGAAGCTTAACTTTAATCTTCCATGGCATCATTCCACGTCTGATCTACATCGTCGAACCAATGCTGAATTGGTGGATATTAGACTATCGCGACTATCGCAAAAAATCATAACCAGGAATCAACATATTCGCATATAAAAACTTGTAGGTTTAGTATTATTTAGTTATTAATTTAATTTAATTTAGTTTGTAGTAAATAACCTTGGGGTTTCATATTTCTTTGTGTTCTCCCCCAAATAATTATGTCATCGTATATGCCATATGTCATGTTTGTAAATAAATATCTGAGTAGAAAAGGCCTATTTCTTAGTCTCAACTCTTAAATTATTGTAAGATACCATTCACAAAAAAAATCTGTATTTATAACAAGGAAGTGAAATAAATAAATTGAAATTGAAAAATTGAAATACTGCTCTACTACTTGTAGTCGCCCTACAACTTCTACTATCACTACTCTTACTAAGAGTACTACTACTGCTATTATTTAGTACTACCTCTGCTATTTATTACTACTTACTACTACTAGTAGTTACTACTTTACAAATATTTCAATACAGCCACTTCAATTACTACCTCAAGTACACAGTCTAATAGTGAAATTCTACTATTGAAATATAACGTATGAGGCTAAATGAATGTATAAAACATAATAAAAGAAATCTGTTTTTGCATTTAAAATCCATACCTCTACTCGAACTGCGCGTATATTAATAATAACTGATTCGAATTGTCAAAAAACTTAATTTGGAGTTGATTTTCTAACATTGGTTTCATATGGCCAAAGCACTTGAGGCGCAAAAATGAAATTAGGGGAAATGCCAAAAGCTCACTTCAAACTTTGTGCTAGGTTTTGTAGTTGTTGGTGTTGTTATTGTTGTTATTTTTGCAGTTGTTGTTGTTGTTGCTGTTCTAAGTTACAAGTAAACAAACATGAGGCAGCGCTTTGGAGGCATTTGCTGCCTTGTTGCACGAAAGTCAGCGCAGACGAGAGATAGAATACTTATTCTATAAAACTCATATATATATATATATGTGTGTGTGTGTGTGTGTATGTATGTGTGTGTGTGTGAGTGAATGTGTGAGAGTGTAGCTGCTGTTGATGTTTAGCGCTGTTCGCCAAAAGTTTTCTAGTTGTTAAACAAGTTTTCATAGAATTTGTTTGCTTTTCTTTTCTTTCTTTTTTGTGCGTTGCGGCTTGGGAGCATGTCTTCCTTTTGGTTAATTGTTTTTGTAAAAGAGAGCCCAAGAAGCAGAGAAAACGAAAATAATTTGATTTAATTTAGGACGCAAGCTGAACAAAATAAATGTTGTTTTTCCATGATATATGTGTATATTTGTCTAGCTCGAGCGAAATATATTTCTGTAAAAATTTTGCGCCCACACATCGTTTGCATAGGTCTGCACAGAGTGCGCCTGATAAATCAGGTTAACCCCGTTGATCCCTAATCAATTTATATGCCTTACAGCACGCTCAACGAGACACGCCCCGTTCCCGATCGCAAACGGAGCTGATCGCCTTAACTCAACGACTATAAGGCAAAGCAAACGAAGCCAAAAGGCGTCAACGGCTGTTGCCACAAAACTTGATTTATCTGCCGGCTTGCCCCACACGTAGTTGCAACACTTGGTGGCACTGCGTCTCGCCAGCTCTCTCAACTCTCAACTCTCAACTCTGGCCAGTTGCCTGATTAGCCTCGGGCCCGAATCATAATCATAATTGCCATTGAGCCAAGTCGCCTTTTTATTTATTTTGTTGTTTTTTTTTTTTTTTATTATTTTGCTGTGCTTGAGATCTTTGTTAACTGCGCCGCTTGTAACGATTTCGACTTTTCAGATTATAGAAATTACCTTTAATAACAGCTTTTAACAATGTTTAATTTATGAATGAAATAAAAGCAAGCTAAGCGAAGTTTGAATACTCTTAAGCGGAGTTGGGCGGAAGAGAACAGAGCATAAAGGTGAAATCAAGCAGTAATATAAGATAATTCAGTCAAATATAATTAAATAAAGTTTTATTTATTATTGGTAAATGTTTTCAAACTCATAAATTGCAAATAAAGAAATGTACAGAAAATATTTACATATTTTCAAATAAACTAAATTTTGAAATGCATAAAATTGTAAAATATTTTAAACTTAAATTAATAACACAAATAAATTAAAATATATTAAATTTTAAAATATTTAAGTAAAACTAATAACACAAATATGTTTAAAATTTGAAATATTAATAAATTTGAAACGAAATAAACTATAAATACTTAAGAAATTATTATTCAAAATACCAATACATTATGAAATTCTAACAGACTAATAATAATTATACAAATAAGTCTAAAATTTACCATATTAAAAAATTTAAAGGAGAATAAAATTTAAAATATTTAAATTATTATTATTATTGGTAATACAAAAAAATTAAAAATTTAAATCTTAATGAATTTTAAAAATAGAAACTTTTAAAATGTTTATAAACTTAAATTAATAGCACAAATAAGTTTAAAATTTAAAATATTAATAAATTTGATACAAACTTAATTACAAATATTTAAGATATTATTATTATTAATACAAATAAATTAACAATCTAAATATTAATAAATATAAAATACGGAAAATTTAAAAATGTTTATAAACTAAAATTAATAACACAAAGAAATTAAGAAATTATTATATTATATTTAAAGTATTAATACATTTTACTCCCAGGACTCAAAGTAAAATTGATGAGAAATTATGATAAATATGATATGATAAATTAAATTCAAGTAATTAATCTCAATCAAATCTTAAGTATATCAAATATGAATACTTTGAAGTCCCCCAAACACGATTGGCCTCTGCCCAACTTGGCTATATTTCATAGTTGTGCCAGCTGGCCGGCTGACAAATCATTTCCCAATCATGTTGCCGCAGCAGCTCAACAATTTGCCACGCTACATTTTTGTGTAGCTTTTCATTGCATTTTTATTTCATGTTTATTTATACACGCTTGTCCAGCGCACAGCAGAAGGCTACCCTAGTGCTGAAACCTAAACTCCATGCACGCCCCCAAATTGCCAGCCGCCCACCGTGGCCCCATACATACTTAATGTGGATTTAAAATGCGTGCTCATGCAATTTCTCACACAAATCCTTTTATTGCACATTTGGCTTATGTCGGGTTTACGTACCAATTTTCCACGCCCCCACCCCCACTCACGCCCACGCCCAGTCATCGCCCAGCGGCCAGTGTCCTGCACGGGCTGTACGTATATATTCTTTTTTTCCTTTCTTCTTTTTGGATTGCCTGCGGGCCAACTGCCGCCTACTTTATTGGTCACATAACAAAAGATTACAGCAACAACAAAACAACAAATTCGCCGACCAGCTCCCAACTCCCAGCTCCCAGTTCTCCTGTTCCCCAGTTCCCAGTTCATGTTTGCCCTTAGAAGTGTAGCGATACGAATCTTTATGTCTACGTGGTTATAAAAATATGATGAGCATTTCATATATACTATATACTATACAAAATATATATATACTATACACAATATATATATACATTCATATATATTTCTATAATTTTTGTTGCCTCTTTGTCCGCTTGACTGTTGATTGTCGCTTTTATTTATTTATTCTTTCTTTTTTCGTGCAGCCAAAAAGACACACAGCAAATACAGTTATATACTTTAATGTTGAAACAGCAACAGAATCAAAGCCCACATAAATAATGCAGCTATATATACAAAGCATAGCAGAGTCAAATAGTAGGCAAATTTGTTATGACTTCCTCGAGACTTTGAGTTTTTGAGCAGGAATCTGTGTCCAATGAAAACTTTGACATGGACCAAATCAAATATTAATGTTAATTAAATGCTAGATTAATTGATTAATTTTCCTATGTAACAAACAAGTCAAGAAGGTTTTAAATTAATCTTAAATTTATATCAATTCTAATCTCTAATAAACATAATTTTTTGAAAACAACTCGCAACAAATATCATACAAATAATATAATAAATATGCTGTTATTAACTTATATGTCGAGTTTGTATTAATTAGTCTCCACGTCTTTGATACATCATATACATTTGATCTGCATCGCTCCTTGTCAATTTAGCTTTGATCGTCTGTTTGATCGATCGATAGCCGTGTGAGTTTAGCCTTGTCCAGCTATCCATCAAGCCTGACAGATTGCTCAGTTTAGATAAATTAGAGGCTAGATATTTATATCTTCCTATATAATTGATTTGCCCATAATTAGTTTATACAATCATTAACAGGGAATTGAAGACCATCTGCAACATACCTATAAATCGATCGAGTGTGGGAAGCAGAAAAACAGTCCAATTACACTCGATGCAAGATCATGGCAAAATGAGATAAATCAGTTTTAGGAGGCAATAAATTGCTTATTTGTCAAAGAAATATCCCATTAAATAAGAGTTTTAAATAAAATAAAAATATTTTTTAAATAAAATTATCGAGTTTGATGACTGCCTATGCCCTTATTCTGCTGCTCTACTTAATTATTAGCTTCCATTCTTTGAAATATCAATAGACCAATAAAAAATTAACATAATTGAACTAAACTGCTTAATCGAAATTTGGTAAATATTATATTTTAAAAATATTTTATATATTTTGACATATTCCGATAATGATGTAATTATTCTAAAGATTTTCACTTTCAAGAAATCAATTATAAAAAATGAAATCAAACTTTAATGTTATAAAATATTGTATTTAAATTGTGTTTAATTATAAAGCAACTCATCTCCCACAACGCTTATGAACTAATTTAAAAAGCAGCCGACCTAGAAGGTCTGAGAAAATTCTGATAAAACTCTTGGCTTTAATAATTATACTTCATAAGTGGTTAAAAAAAACTGTTTTTGTCTCATTTTTTAGTTTTTAAGTATTACTAAATATTAACAAAATATTTTAAAAATAAATTCATGAATTTTGTATTAATTCAAACACACACACTAATAACCTGCGTTTAAATTTTTTGGATATCCCTAATAGCTTAGATTTTATAAGCCAACAAACTTTTTTAGGTTCTGGTTGAAATAAGCTGTGAACCACTGTATAAGTTTGAGAACATTCTGTTATACCCTATGAAACACAGAATTCGGCATAGACAAAAAAAAATCCCAACAAAAAACGAAACAAATAGAAGTCAGATAATTGCTATGTATGCGTGTTAACAGTGGCTGCAACTTAGAATAATAAGGCTGTACGGGTCTCGTGCTAAGCCTTCTTAACTTCTGACGCCGCACTCGATTACTTCCGGAGCACTCGCTAATCATAGCTTTAAGTCTTCATCTTAAAAAAATTTATGTTTTTGTAAGGCTTAACTTATCATAGTAGAAGTCGTAACTAGAAATTTACACATATATTAGGATGCACAAACATTATATATTTTTTAATTTAATTAAATCCAATATCAATATCTTAGTCAATCAATCAGCTTAACAAACATGCATATACAATTTCACACATGTAGCTTAAACATTTGAGAAAATAAGAAATCAAATGCATTTTCAATTTCATTCAATTTGGAAATTTCTCGAACACTGCTTAAGCTGCCAGACACGGCCACATTGATTAAAGATATTGGAAAGGAAAACAAACAAAAAAAAAAAAAAGAGAAAATAAAGGGATTTATTGTCTCAGGTGACAGAGCAAGTGGCAGGGCATATAAATTTACGGCCGCATTAAAGTTTTTAATGCGCCTGCGATGGGCTGACAATCATTCAGTACGTCAATCAAACGTACTGAAAACACCAGCTTCGTTTGGCTTGACTTCCGTTCGCTGCTCAATTTAAATGAAAAAAAAAACTTTGACGCAACTTTAAATGCAGAGGCACGACGGCCCTCCGACTGGAGCGGGAAAACTGCACTTAACATCGGTTCAGAGCTCAGCTAAAATCCAATGCTTCGTTGGCCCGAGAAGGAGGCGTAAGTGAGTGCTATGGATGCCACTAGTGAGTCGGTGCTTAATTCAACAAAACTTTCTTCTATGTGTGCTATGGATGACTGTGTGTGCGTGTGTGTGTGTGTGTGTGGGAGGCTATTCAACTTGTTAGAAATTTAAAACAATTTGTTGACCACATAAAGCCGAGCAGCTGCGAAATCAATTCAACGAACACAGTTTATTTTCTAGATTCTCTCTCTTAGGCTCTACCTCTAACTGCCTGTCTCTCTCTCTCTCTGTCTCTCTCGTTTTGGGTTTCTTTAACAAAAAAAAACCGAATTCTCATTCTCATCAAATATGCTAGACATGTTTTAGTCCACAAACTAAATTTCAAATTGCTAAATCGCCTCGTCGATTGTTTTGTTTTATTTTGATTTTTTCCTCCTTTTTTTCTGTCTGCAATTCTTGTCTGAAAAACTGCAGAGCGACAGTTTTCCGGCTTAAAATGAGAAAAATCGTTCAATTTATTTCAATCGAGTTATATGTCAACTATGCTTTGTTCAGTTGAAAAGTCTTTGTTTTCACTTCTATTTCTCTGTTCGGTTGCTGAGCATTGTAAAGAAATTGCTAAATCAAAATAGATTCTTCTTATAATTTTTCTAGCTTGGAATATACACAGATTTATTAAATGGAACTTTGAAATACATATAGTCGAAATATAGTAGAAGAAAATTAGTGGTTTTTTCCTCAATTTTCATATGCACAGAAATCGATAGATAATTATCAGCACGACAATTATATCAAGGAGTAAGTAATTTATTCTTGATAATTAATGAAAGAACACGCCAAAAATTTCATATCGCGCCTGTCGTCTTCGGTTAACATCCATCGAATATTTTATTTGTCAAATGTTTTTCATTTTGAGATTATCGACGATTATCGTCGATAACTTATCATTTCCTATTGCTCTGAGCCTGCTGTAATCTGTATAAAACTAAGCTCAGTGCATTTTTGTGTGGTATATAAATATATAAATTATTTTCTCAGCGAACTATCCGTATCTAAGGAGACTACTGTCTATTGATTTTTCTGCAAAGACAATCTCTCTACGCGGGCTCAGCTTATTTAAGAGAAGACAAAAAAATAAATAAAATGAAACAAAAAGCGCAAAGGTTCACAATCCGCACGGCGAAACTCTGTCAGCATCTGCTGTCCAATAAGTGTCAATTACAATCAATTTGGCGTCTCCTCTTTTAAGTGAGTATCTCAGTGTGTGCGTGCGTCAATGTGTGAGTGTGTGTGTGTGTGTGTGTGAATGGCCTTGTGTTTACCTGGCATTGTGCCGCGACGTATGCGCAATTTTCTTTTGGTAAGTCTTCAAATGCGGTTTTAAAGCGCGTAATGAACGCTGATTGACAGCTGAAATTAAATTCAGCGACTGCGATAAAGTCAGCGACTGCGGCTGCGCCTGATCCGTTAAGTTGTAAAGCAAACACAAAGTAAATACAAACACACACACACGCACACACATACGCACGCATACACTCACATACAGAGACTGTGCAGTTGAAGCGCCAGAGTGTTGCATACTTTGCTGGGCTTGTAGCTTGAAGCGCTTTCGCCTCTTGTTTTATGCATGGCAGCAGCAATTGCCGGGCAAATGATTGATTGCTTGATGATTAGTCCAGCGAGCATAAAAATACACACACACACACACACTAAAATATTTCAGTTTAAAACAAGAACTCAACTCAAATAGAAACTCTTGAGTGAATGCTCAGTCCAAACGCTTTGCTCGCTTCCCTCTGGCTGCCGCATTATGGCGAATCAATCATTTTCATCTTCAACTGCACACTGTGCTGCAAGTTCTATTGTTTTCACTGTGTCTGTTGGCTGCCCTGGCAAATCAATCTTCACTCATCTCAACTGCAAGTGAAGCACAGCAAAACATCAACAAAAAGTAAACAAAATTTTCAATCAAAAATCTGATAATACGAATTGTTGACAAATTGTTTGGCATTAACTTGACTTGCGCCTGGGGCTCAGGCGAAATTGTGCACAAAAAGTGAGCAGGGTATGACAGGTTAATAAATACCCTGCAATTTGAGATTGTTTGAACTAGTAATATGTATTATAATCTACAAATAGAGTTTAGCGAAGCTCAAAATTTAATAATAATAAAAAATGGTAATTTTTTGTAACTATTGCAATAGCTTAACTTGACTTGTAGAGCTTTGGCTAATTTTGTCGAACAGCTATACTTATGGACCAGCTGCTAGGCTCTCTTAGCCTTATTTGAAGAAGCTGATGCAATCTCGTTTTAGAATACCAGCACTCAGACAACCTCCTGCTTTAGTCTGTAATATCTTAAACATTTGGAAATTCACAATGAATTCACTCTTTAAGTTTTATATTTATTTATATTAAATAGTTTGTTTTTATAATAAATGTATTTATTCATATAAATAATTATAAATAATATTATTTGTATATTATTAATTGTATATATTATTATTTTTATTTTATCCGGTCTCCTAAGCAAAATTGACCAATTATTAATACAATTAAATATTTTATTAAAATTCAAATAAAAATGTTTTTTGAATATGTTTGATGTATTATTTTTATTCTAGTTAAGTTAATTTCAACTGAAAACAACAAATTTAAAATAAATAATATGAATTTTAAATTATCAAATTAAAATGTATGTAATAATATTTAATCAGGAATTATTTTTAGTTTGGAGTATGAGAAATAGCTAAAGAAACTGCAATGAACTAACAAAAGTTTTAAGATATGACTTTGTCTTCAGTTTAATTTGAAATATTTGTTATGCCATTATATTAAATATAATATAGCACATAAATGTATTTCGATGATAAGTGTGTCAGGTTAAGTGTGTTACCTCTTTGGCCATGGCCAATTCAACAGATTCTCGGCCTCCGTTTGCTATAATCTATAGAATCCAAAGAGCTATGGTGACGTTTGAGTATTAAAAACTGGTTCAGAATTTCAAATGATTTCAAATAATTTCAAATATTTTAACTGCTGCACTTTGATTGATGGATGACTTAAATAGCTGCCAGCATATAGTTAGTGAAAGTAATATAACCCTTGCTTGGCCAACCCACATAAAAGCTAAAAATTATGCATTTTTCAAACTCTACTTGAAGCCCAAGAATTGCTTATAAAATGTTATGGAAACAACTCTCTGATTCAGCAATTTAAAATGCATTATTAAATTGTCGCTAAGGGGAATGCGTAAATATTGAATAAATGATTTCTTTCGTGAAGAGATCCTATATAAAAACAAATGAAATCTGTTGGCAGCAGCTTCAGCTGTTGTGCTTCAACAAAAATAAATGTAAAAGTAGAAAGAGTACTGTAGTAGGGAGTAAACGACTAGCAGATACCGCGAATTATGAGCGAAGTAAACTAAGGCAGGAGCTACTCAGCTTATTGAAAATATATGCTAATCAAAAAAATATATTGTTTATACGAATTGCCAGGATGCCTGCTGCCTGTTACATGCGTTCATACTAAGCCATTATGCCCTGAATGTTCACTATCATTCAGTTGAGGGTTGACAAAAAAAAAAGGAAATTCAATGAAGCACTTAAAAAATTGCTCCGCAATTTAAACAATTGATTTCAGTCAACAATTAACATTGATTTCTGTATTGTATGCGTCCAATAAATATGTGTGTCTGCCTCGCACTCTCTCTCTCTCTCTCTCTCTGTCTCTCACTCAATCACTGTGTGGGTGTGTGGGAGCCTTGTTGTTTATTATTGGTTGTGACATTTTAAATTGACAGTTGCAGCACACTCACACACACACACACTCACGCACAGCCCATAATTTACCCGTACAACAAACCGTAGCATAGTTTTTAAATGCAGTGTTTTGGGGCCTGTCTTTGGGGCTCTGTCCAAATGAAGCTGGCCCCAAGTGTAATCAATTACAATGCTTCACAATTCACTGAATGTGCTTGTGTGTATGTCTGTGTGTGTTTGGGTGGACATTGAATGTGTCCTGTGTCATTCCGTTTGACATTAATGGCTTTATAATTGTATGCAAGTGCTATCACGGATATGGCAAAAGCAAAGCAGGAGTGAGAATGCGTTTACTGGATTTAACTGCGGTTAATGCCGCTTAAGTTTTTGTCAAGCCCAGGTTCAACTGGTATTTGTCGCTTAACTGGGCATCAATCAAAGTGAGTCATGTGCTCCAACCTTCCTGAAATATTCACCCTGTAAGCACTTCAGTCAAATGGCTGAATACATGTATAATATTATTATTTATGCATGCTTCAATAAGAAGTATAATTTATACTCTTGCATTACTTGTAGCTTGCACTTGATTATTAACAATTGTACTTGAGTTTTCTTTGCTGTTAATAATTCGCTCGATTAATTATTATCAGTCTTTGATTGCTAAATACCGAAATATTATTGATTCTTGACTAGATGCATAGAAAATATTAGCAGTCACTCTTCGCCATCCAATATGCATATCGCTGCTGACTTTCATTTGCCTTGTGAATTATTTTTGATTTTGAATGCAAGCTCTTAAAAAACTCTAATGGGTTTTTTATTATATAATTAAATTTTATAAGGAATACACAAGTGTTATATTGTGAATTTTAGTTAAATATAAACTTATCATTAATTTGACTACGTTAGAATATTTAGACTCTGTTCTATTTATTTATTTAATATATATCAATTTTACCTGGAGTTTTTGAATTGCAATTTAAATATTAATGAAAAAAAAAATTAACAAAAAAATAAAATAAGAATTTTAAAAATAACTTCAATTTAAGCCTTAAAGCAGATTATTTACAAACAATACAAATAGGTAATTAAAAATATTTTTTTAAAACTTATAAATATAAAAAACATAATATATTTGTATATATATTTTTACACATTTTTAAATAAATAACATATTTAATAAAGTGTATAAATTATTACTAAATATAGAAAAATAGAACATCAATAGATAATAAATTAAATTAACATATTAATTAATTATGAATAATTAATAAATCAATACCAAACAATTAATACTTTTATAACAAAAAGAAAAATGTTTTACTATATATATATATATATATATATATATATATTATTTAAAATATTTTAAATATGTTTTTAATATTATTCAAATATTCGTTACCTTTTTAATAAACGATGAATAAATTTCTTAGTGTATTAAACTTACGACAATCTCGCAGCGAATCTTGTCTCCTCTCTACATAAATTTAATGCTCGCATATGCAACATATATTAGATGTCAGTAAAGAGGGAAGGCTGCTTGTAAATAGCAGAGCATGTCAGGCAGGCTATGTGTTGGCAATTGCTAATTAATTCATATGCGTGGTGTCAAAAAGTTCTTGTTGCTTACTAGAGGCCGCGTTGAGTATACGCCGCATTGACTAGGTGTAATTAAAGGTGAGTTGTTGTTGTCCCATTTGCTCGGCATTGTTGGCTGTGCGTGTGTAATTGTGTGTGTGTGTGTGTGTGTGTTGGAGCCTTTGCGTCAACCACAAAATCTAATTTGCACATTTTCTCACTTAATTTTGGAGAGAGTCAGAGAGAGATAGAGTGAGAGATAGAGAGGAAGCGAGATGAGGGGAAGGAGACGGCTATTGAGTTGATGCTCTGACAGCATCGACAAGTCGCTCGACTTTGCCTGTCACACGCTGCGTATGCGCAACAACAAGAGCATCGCAAACCACAAGAATATATAGCATACATATACATATACATACATATACATATATATACAAAGTAGCGACTAATATCATTTAATTTATTCAACTCTGTCGCACAGCGTGCGTGATATTAATTTCCGCTTTGTCTTTCGTGCACTCAACATTTTGCCCTCAGCCTCAGCAGTTTTTAATTCATGTGGTTCTTAACTTAATTATTGGCACTTTAAGCAGAGATTTTTCATTGTCTGTCTTATAAGTGTATGTATATATATTTTGGCAGCCTTAGAGTGACAGCCATTAAATGTAACGTGTAACAAAACCATGTGAAGAACTTAATTAAAATTGTGTGAGAAATTTGAAGATCTGAAATTGAATTATTTTCGTGAACAAAGCAGTTGCTGAAGTCTCAGTCAGTCAGACTACTCGAGCCGCCTATCTGAATTGTTGTCCATTATTCAGTTTAACATCGTCTTTCTGACATTTCGTAAGACAATTCACAAAATAAATAAGTTTTGAAAACCTAGAAATTTTTTCCTATTTTCGTGTAGCCGAATAAATGTAAAGTTTTATTTTACTATCTGTTTATATTAAATTATTTACTATTTAAACAAATTCGTTTTGTAGTTCTTACCAAATCACCATGTGCAGCTGGCCTTGTTATCCTGCCGCCTGTATCGGCTCCTGCGGCAGCTGTGCCCCTAGCGGATTCTATGATCCCAGCTATGGCTCAATGGCTGGCGCATGTCGGGGCTTGGGCGACTGCTATTATGGCTGTTGGGGAACGTCGTGGTAATTTCAATTGTTTGCGAATATTGTCCTTTGCGTTTCACATGTTCGCTCTGGTAAGTAAACAAAGAAAGTAATACTTGTATTAATATATATGAACATTCGAAATTTTCCTGTGTAGAAGCAGTTACACTGACATGGCATGGTCGAGGCGGTTATCAAGGATTCGGATTACAGAAGAAATCTAGGAAGAAGACTAGGAAGCCTTCATTACCATTCAAAATTATTTATAAATAGAAACGGTGTTGCATCCCCAACGCCAACAACGTCAACAAAACCTAGACAAAAGAAATAAAGCTATAGTTTAATAATCGCTGCAGTTTTTTTGTATACTGTGAATATAGAATTATGAATATGGAAATCATATTTTCAGAATGTGATGCTCATGTCAAACATTGTAAATACTTTTTTGCGATTGGGGAGGGACTGGATTCAGGGCTGTTGGACATGTACGGACAGACAGTGCTAAATTGACTTAGCTCGCCCTGATCAACAATATATATATTTTATGCGATCTACCATGCCTAATGAACCTTATTTGGAGCTGAAGCTGTGAGAGCGGGAGTATAAGTTTGGTCTTACACTGCCTCGCTTTCCCTATGCTCGTCTTTTCCGTGTTCGCTGCTCTTTTGCTTTCACTTCAAATTTTCAGTGTCAGTTGAAGAAACCGCAAGTTTCATTATATTGGACTCGAGCGTCTGCTCCTCCATATGACTTGTGGAATCTCGCAATCGATTATTTGGTTAGCTTCTTTAAGCTGAACTTAATGCTGACAAAAGCGGGAGCTTCAAATTTACCGTGCAGATTTCTATGTTGATATATTTTCCCAATTCACTAATAAAATCGAAAAATAATTTTTTAAAGGAGAAATTTTTATTTCTGCAAAACTTATTCAATTACTAATAAGGCCCATAATGTAAAGGACTTCCTTATGTCTATTTGAAGTTGGCTTTTCTATAGCTTTGCACACAATTTAGGGTATTTTACTATTCGGTGACTATTACGTGTTTTTATCTGGCTATGTAAGTCGTCAAAGGAGGCATTGAAATGGAAATTTGAGAGCCTATCCACAAGCAAATGAAATATTTTCATTGTTTTATAGAATCTTAATCAGAAAGGAGCTCAGTATACAGTTACCGAATATCTGTGACTATTTTCGAGCATGTAAGTGGAAAAAAAAAATGTTAAATATTAAAAATAATTCATTTTTAATTTTGTTTTTTTTTTTTTTTCTTTAAAGTTTTCAGTCTATGTAATGAGATAAAGGAATTGAACGTAGATCACTTCTCCAAAGACTAAACAGCTGAAAATAATCACAGTATTTGTAAAATCCAAAGTTGTTTTGCATATCGACAAGTAAACAATTCTGTGAAGAAATTTATAAAGGTTCGTGCTACTACAATCCATTGTTCTCAATTATAAAATACAAATAATTGTGGTATACCCTGCTGCCCACAGTAAAAAGAACTTCTCGGTCTGCCAAGATGTGCTATCCGTGTTGCGGTTCCTGTGGTCCCTGCTGTGGCCCCTGCGGTCCCTGTGGATCCTGTGGTCCATGTTGTGGACCCTGCGGCCCTTGTTGCTATAAGCGTCATGGCCTCGAACCGAAATGTACTCCTGGCTTCTGTAGATCGTGCTATTAACTAATTTTCTTATATATATATCTTCGGAACAAAATTTAAGAAATATGCATAGCTGAAAAAAATATTATAGGCTGCTTTGTAACTGTATATGAAATAAATAGCAAATTGATGACACAAATTCAAATCATCTCAATAGGCTGCGTCGTAGTTATTGGGAATTATGAAAGCGCCATTAGCTTTAGAAATCGTATAGTGAAAAGAACTAAAGAATTTCTGTGAATATTTTTGGGTAAGCAAAATTTATTGAAGTTGTTGGGAAAACTACTCATTTTTTTCTATGTTCTTAAGTTGACAATCTTTACTGAATTCGTTAGATTGGAAAACAAAATATAATCACAGTATTTCTAAGTCGTGTACATCGTGGTTCCCATTTCCGTGCAGAACGTATGAGTCGAAGTGCCAGAAGATGTGCAATTCATGCTTTTCATGCTGCGGCTCCTGCCATATGCCTGTTATTTGGTTTCGGCCATGTTATGGTCCTTGCTACTATTTGTGTGTTAAGCGAAATGGTCTTGCACCCTACTTTAGCCCTGAATCCGGTAAATGGCACTATTGATTAATATTGAATAAGGAATAGAATTTGGTCGAAATACGTTATTGCAACTCGAAAAGGCAGAGTCGTATATAAAATTCTAAATAAAATCAAATAAAATAAAATATTATTTTAAAAATGTATTTGTAAAAATTTTATTATAATTGTATTAATTTTTATCTGAGCACATTCGCTATTTATTTCTTGAGATAATTTTATTTATATCATAAATTTAGTGTTATTTACATCACTAACTTCTGATTTGACATTTAGAAAAATCTGTTCATATTTTTAGCCAGTATTTTAGTGATACTTAAAACTATAAAATCGAAAATCATTTCTATATTTATATTAATATAGCAATCTTTTATCGATAATTTAAATAATATACATATAGATAAAATAATATTTTCCTGAATAGTAGAAAACAAAATTGTAATTAATTATATTACGTAATTAATTCAGAGATTATTTCTAAAAACTTTTGGAAAGCAGGCTTTGAAAGCGAAACTTTGAGGAACTGCCAAAAACTGCTAAAATTTTCCACATACACTTTTGGAATTTTCTACAAAAAAGAGCTCTTTAAGCAATATCAATTTCTGTGACTATTTTTAGGCATGTAAGTGAATACATATAAATATATTGCCTTTGTCAGTAAAATAATTTTAATTTCCATTTGTTTTATTTTCTCCAAGTTTCCAGTATTTACTGCGAGAGGCCTGTTTCGAGGAACTGAAAATATTCACAGCATTTCTAAAATCATTAGTTGTTTCCATACCCAAAAGCACATCTTTGCGTAATCGATTTGAACTGATCTAGCTATATCGTAGAGCAATTGAAACTAATACCAAACCAAGATGTGCAATCCATGCTATTCATGTTGCGGCTCACCCTGCACTCCGTGCTGTGGCTCCTGTTGCGGAGCACCATGCGGACCCTGTGGACCATGTGGCCCTTGTGGAGGACCCTGCGGATCGTGTGGTCCCTGTGGGCCCTGCTGTCCGCCCAAAGCACCTGGTCCTATAGCAAAACGTCATGGTCTGGAAGCTAATTGTAGTCGTGCCTTCTGTAGATCATGCTATTAACACTCTTTGGGTATTTTGTACACTTTAAATAGTAAATGCATTAAATATGAGCTACTAATTGCAAAGTCTTTTCTTCCATTTCTCTTTATCCGCCTGTGATTTTTGGCCTAACATATGATAGTTATAACAGACTGAAGTCGGACGATTTAATAGCAGCAGAGAATGTTAGCATCTTTATGTAAATGTCTATGTAATATAAATTCATTTATATTTCACTCAGTAGCCTTTGCTTTCATGTTCGCAGCTCAGCTGTTGCCTGCCGCATGGAGTACAACATTTCATTATTGTAACACCAACTCTGGACCGATTCGGTACTCAGTTCTGAAAATAAAATTTTTTGGAATTCAGGCATATTTTCCTTTTTTCGTGTAACGCGAGCATTGTAAGTTTATATATACATATATATAATAATAATAATAATAATGCATCCAAATTACTTCTTCCAGCTCATACGAAATCATCATGTTTGGCTATACGTGCTATCCTGCTGCCTGCATTGGAATCTGCGGCAGTGCTGGGCCTGGTGGCTTCTATGATCCCTGCTTCTGTTCGTTCCAAGGACCATTCAATAGCTGTACCGGCCCAAGCGGCCCCGGCTTCTGGCATGGACGATTGTGTTAGGATATTTTCCATGAATATTCTAAACTTTTCGTATGTGCCTGCAAATTATATTATTGAACTAATTTAGCCAATCATCATTGTCTATAGAAGCACAATGTGGGATGGTGAGATCTCGGTTGCAGAAGAATTCTAGGAAAAATAGCTTTAACAGCTATACTATCGTGTATGGCTTTTCAAAATTATTTGTTTACAGAAAACGACTTTCATAATTGTAATTGAGCACACTTACAAAATAAATATTCTGAAAACCAACAAATTATTATAGTATTTTATTACCGTATATTTGCGTATAATTTGTATAGCTTATTCACACATGGACATGATATAATTTCATTGTTAGTTCTAGAAATGCCTCGCACTTGGCAGTAATAAATCGATATAGGGCTATATCTTTGAAGGATGATCTGTGATACCAACACTGCAGCTCACTCGTTAGCGTCTGGAAAATCTTAAAATATTTAGCTATTTTAGTCAATTTTGTTTGCTACAAATGAGTATTATAGCATTTGTTGCTCCGATTTTAAAGTTTTCCCTCCCAGTTTGATAAACCTCAGCCAGCCTTGACTTTTATATGTCCTGATTGGCTTGGCCTGGAGCTGTATTGAATAAATTTGTTATTATTCAACTAGACTTTGTCAGGTCCATATCATTTCGGGTAAAAAAAAAAATAAATAAGTAAAATAAAATAAAACAAAATAAAAATACAAATTTAAAATGTTGATCAAAATTTGTTTGTAAATCTTAATTCCAAAAATGGCTAAATGTAGGTTTCGAAATTCACTACGCGTTTTGCAAAATTCATCAATACACTAACCGCATACAATTCCCGTACACTATCCATAATACAAGAGGTTTCTTTCTTGCACTCCTTCATCAAATAATTGTTACTCACAATTTGTTTTTCCTTCACTGTGTGGCACTAATGCATAATGTTTACTTTTTTCGACAACGTTCTTAATGTCGGCATGCTTCGTAAGTATCCGATTGCAATAGTCATTTCTATTTCAATTAAATAATTCAGTGTTCATAAATAGGTTTTACACGTTAAATACACTCTTCAAATAGTATTGGCCATATGTTGGAATTAGGATAGGTTAGTCTTCACACTAGGGATACAGAGCACAATGCAAAATGAGTTATCGCTGGTACTGGTATTATAAGTTGGGTAAGTCGCATATAATATAAATAAATAATTGATTTTATGACAATCTTTACCCTACACAGATTTGCATGGTTTTCAATAAGTTGGCATCAAATTGTTATTTAATGGTGATGATGGTATGGTTTTTATTGGAACTTACTGGGAAATATTCAATAAATGTTACTGTTCTAATTAAATCGTATTTGTCTTAATATTAAATATGAGAAATCTGGGTATAATGGTTCTGTGAAAAGTATGTAACAGGCAGAAGGAAGCATCGCAGACCCCATAAAGTATATGTATTCTTAATTAGGGCGATGAGCTGAGTCGATATAGCCCTTTCCGTCTGTCCTTCCGTCCGTCCGTCCGTCCGTCGGTATGAACGCCTAGATCTCGGAAGTTATAAGAGCTAGAGACTTGAAATTTTGTATGTATACTCTTGTATACCATACGCAGTACAAGCTTATCATATTTTTTCGATAACTCATCCGATCGATAAATTGATTTTATTTATTCAGCGTAATTTTAATACTTTTACACCTGGAGACCTGTAAAGACCGTATTTTAAGTACAGAATATATACACATTTGAATATCATGATCATGTTCTGCGCAGTTAGCAGAGCGCGTGCTTATACGAGCGTGAATATCAGCTCCTTGTGGGGATCAAGGTATCTCCTAGTCGAGCAGTCTCGACTAGAGCTTTCTTCTTTTATATTATCTTTTCTGCATTTTCTGAACGTTTAGGAGCTCGATTTAATTGATGTAACAGACAAAATGAGCCGTAGCACTACATATAGTATATACGTATATTCTTGATCAGGTCGACGACTTGAGTATGTGTGAACGCACCGATCTTAGAAAATATAAGAGTTGGAGACTTGAACATTTTAGTAGGTCCGTGTATTGCACACGCAGACACACCTATTTTAATGTTATAATAAGGGAATAAAGAATAATCCGTGCTTTTTTTTTTGTGTGAATATGCTGATTCTTGTGTAAGAAACAAGTACGGAAGCTTTAGTCGAGAATGCTCTCTTATAGTGGGACTATCTTCATGAAACTTTCAGAACGTGATCATAATGTGCAAATGTGTATACATTTTAAAGCACAAGTACTTAAAATACATTTTTTACAAATTGGGGGCGTAGGGGGCGTGGCATCCAAAATCAGTAAATTACATAATCTTCGTATTGATCAGATGAGGTACACATCAAATCTGAAGTCTCCAGAAATCGGATGAGTTATCGAAAAAAAGCTAAACTTGTACTGCGTATGGTATACATGAGTATGCATACAAAATTTCTGTCTCTAGCTCTTATATCTTCTGAGATCTAGGCGTTCATACCGACGGGCGGACGAAAGGACGGACGGACGGAAGGACAGATGGACGGAAGGACAGACGGAGGGAAGGACAGACGGACGAAAGGACAGACGGAAAGGGCTATATCGACTCAGCTCATCGTCCAGATTAATAATATATGTATATACTTTATGGGGTCTGCGATGCTTCCTTCTGCCTGTTACATACTTTTCACAAAACCATTATACCCTGATTTCCCATTTTTTAATGGGATCAGGGTATAAAAAGAAGCAGAGAATTACTGAAATATCAGTTCCTCCAAGAGCTCAGGGGATGTCATAATCGAGAAAAGTTTTTATTTTTTATTTGTATATATTATATTTCAATATGTATATAAATGAAAACCATAGTAGGCATAAATACAATATATTTTCAAGGTACAGGAAAATTTACACTTCATCATTCGTATTTGGATGTTAATACATGAAAAACATCGGCACATTATTTGTAAATTCCTTGTAACTGTTTTATAGTCATGTAAGTATGTGCATAAAGATAATACTATGTTAAAATATATTCTTGTTTTATCTCCATATAGGGGTCATTGATATCAACTACGGTGATTTAGTAGAGAATTATTACCCTGCGGTAATAATTACCCTGCGGCTGTGCTTAGTAATAGATCAACCAACACATCCACAGACCTTATTCATTTCTGATTCCGGGAAGAATCTGATCTACTACTAATAATAATTATACAAGATGTGCTGCGGCGGTGGTTGCACTCTTATACCTATTCGACGACCATGCTGTGAGCCCTGTTGTGGACCCAGTTTTGGCGCCTGTTGTGGGCATTGTGGCCCCTGCGGTCCATGTGGAAGACCACCTTGTTATGCACCTTGTGGATCTTGCTATGGCAGTTGCGGTCCTTCTTGTTAGCATCTTCTCCAGAGCCGCATCGGGGAATAATACATAACTAGGAAATTATTTAATTCAGATTAAAATTATAGTTACTTTTTAAGTGAACGAAAAAGAGCTTTGATGTTATTATTAAGTGACCTCCATTGAAAACCAGTAGGACTGGGAGGAAATTCTGGAAATGGAGTGAGGTTAATAGCTTCGGGTTGTTGGGTTGGAGCTGGGTCTTGCTACTCTGTTGGTGGCTCCGCTTTGCCAATAGAAATTTGTGGCAATATAATCGGATGGGATAAACTTGGTAATTTTGGTGGTGCTGGAAAAGGTGGAATAGGTAATCCAGGCAGTGTTGGTAGAGGCGGAAGAATAGGAAACGAAGGAGGGTTTGGAACACCAGGTATTGCTGGAAAGGAAATTTTCGGTGGCGGTGGAATTGCGGGTGGTTTCGGAAGAAACACCGGAATATGATGTATATGATTGTGATGGTGCACATGACTATGAGAAGTTGTTTTAGAAGTTGTCGTAGTAGTAGGCACTGAAGTTGTCGTAGTAGTAGTAGGCGCTGGAGTTGTCGTCGTAGTAGTAGGCGCTTGAGTTGTCGTCGTAGTAGTAGGCGTTGGAGTTGTCGTCGTAGTAGTAGGCGCTTGAGTTGTCGTCGTAGTAGTAGGCGCTTGAGTTGTCGTAGTAGTAGGCGCTAGAGTTGTCGTAGTAGTAGGCGCTTGAGTTGTCGTAGTAGTAGGCGCTTGAGTTGTCGTCGTAGTAGTAGGCGCTAGAGTTGTCGTAGTAGTAGGCGCTTGAGTTGTCGTCGTAGTAGTAGGCGCTAGAGTTGTCGTAGTAGTAGGCGCTTGAGTTGTCGTAGTAGTAGGCGCTTGAGTTGTCGTCGTAGTAGTAGGCGCTTGAGTTGTCGTCGTAGTAGTAGGCGCTAGAGTTGTCGTAGTAGTAGGCGCTTGAGTTGTCGTCGTAGTAGTAGGCGCTAGAGTTGTCGTAGTAGTAGGCGCTTGAGTTGTCGTAGTAGTAGGCGCTTGAGTTGTCGTCGTAGTAGTAGGCGCTTGAGTTGTCGTCGTAGTAGTAGGCGCTAGAGTTGTCGTAGTAGTAGGCGCTTGAGTTGTCGTCGTAGTAGTAGGCGCTAGAGTTGTCGTAGTAGTAGGCACTTGAGTTGTCGTCGTAGTAGTAGGCGCTAGAGTTGTCGTAGGAGTAGACGCTGCTGTTGTTGTAGGGCAAAGAGGATTTGGAGGAATAAAATTGCAGATCTCTGGTGGTAATGTAAAGGGTGGTAATGTAGGAGTAGCCGCTGAAGTTATCGTCGTAGAACTAGGCGCTCTTGTTGTTGTTGGGCAAAGAGGATTTGGCGGAATAAAAACGCAGATCTCTGGTGGTAATGTAAAGGGTGGTAGTGTAGGTGTAGGCGCTAAAGTTGTTGTAGTAGGCGCTTGAGTTGTAGTTGTAGGCGCTTGAGTTGTAGTAGTAGGCGCTGGAGTTGTAGTTGTAGGCGTTTGAGTTGTAGTAGTAGGCGCTAAAGTTGTTGTAGTAGGCGCTTGAGTTGTAGTTGTAGGCGCTTGAGTTGTCGTCGTAGTAGTAGGCGCTAGAGTTGTCGTAGGAGTAGACGCTGCTGTTGTTGTAGGGCAAAGAGGATTTGGCGGAATAAAAACGCAGATCTCTGGTGGTAATGTAAAGGGTGGTACTGTAGGAGTAGGCACTGAAGTTGTAGTAGTGGGCGCTGTTGTTGTTGTTGTTGGGCAAAGAGGATTTGGCGGAATAAAAACGCAGATCTCTGGTGGTAATGTAAAGGGTGGTAGTGTAGGTGTAGGCGCTAAAGTTGTTGTAGTAGGCGCTTGAGTTGTAGTTGTAGGCGCTTGAGTTGTAGTAGTAGGCGCTGGAGTTGTAGTTGTAGGCGTTTGAGTTGTAGTAGTAGGCGCTAAAGTTGTTGTAGTAGGCGCTTGAGTTGTAGTTGTAGGCGCTTGAGTTGTCGTCGTAGTAGTAGGCGCTAGAGTTGTCGTAGGAGTAGACGCTGCTGTTGTTGTAGGGCAAAGAGGATTTGGCGGAATAAAAACGCAGATCTCTGGTGGTAATGTAAAGGGTGGTACTGTAGGAGTAGGCACTGAAGTTGTAGTAGTGGGCGCTGTTGTTGTTGTTGTTGGGCAAAGAGGATTTGGCGGAATAAAAACGCAGATCTCTGGTGGTAATGTAAAGGGTGGTAGTGTAGGTGTAGGCGCTAAAGTTGTTGTAGTAGGCGCTTGAGTTGTAGTTGTAGGCGCTTGAGTTGTAGTAGTAGGCGCTAAAGTTGTTGTAGTAGGCGCTTGAGTTGTAGTTGTAGGCGCTTGAGTTGTAGTAGTAGGCGCTTGAGTTGTAGTAGTAGGCGCTGGAGTTGTAGTTGTAGGCGCTGGAGTTGTAGTTGTAGGCGCTTGAGTTGTCGTCGTAGTAGTAGGCGCTAGAGTTGTCGTAGGAGTAGACGCTGCTGTTGTTGTAGGGCAAAGAGGATTTGGCGGAATAAAAACGCAGATCTCTGGTGGTAATGTAAAGGGTGGTAGTGTAGGTGTAGGCGCTAAAGTTGTTGTAGTAGGCGCTTGAGTTGTAGTTGTAGGCGCTTGAGTTGTAGTAGTAGGCGCTAAAGTTGTTGTAGTAGGCGCTTGAGTTGTAGTTGTAGGCGCTTGAGTTGTAGTAGTAGGCGCTTGAGTTGTAGTAGTAGGCGCTGGAGTTGTAGTTGTAGGCGCTTGAGTTGTCGTCGTAGTAGTAGGCGCTAGAGTTGTCGTAGGAGTAGACGCTGCTGTTGTTGTAGGGCAAAGAGGATTTGGCGGAATAAAAACGCAGATCTCTGGTGGTAATGTAAAGGGTGGTAGTGTAGGTGTAGGCGCTAAAGTTGTTGTAGTAGGCGCTTGAGTTGTAGTTGTAGGCGCTTGAGTTGTAGTAGTAGGCGCTGGAGTTGTAGTTGTAGGCGCTTGAGTTGTAGTAGTAGGCGCTGGAGTTGTAGTTGTAGGCGCTTGAGTTGTCGTCGTAGTAGTAGGCGCTAGAGTTGTCGTAGGAGTAGACGCTGCTGTTGTTGTAGGGCAAAGAGGATTTGGCGGAATAAAAACGCAGATCTCTGGTGGTAATGTAAAGGGTGGTAGTGTAGGTGTAGGCGCTGAAGTTGTTGTAGTAGGCGCTTGAGTTGTAGTAGCAGGCGCTGGAGTTGTAGTTGTAGGCGCTTGAGTTGTAGTAGCAGGCGCTGGAGTTGTAGTTGTAGGCGCTTGAGTTGTAGTAGTAGGCGCTGGAGTTGTAGTAGTAGGCGTTTGAGTTGATGTTGGGCAAAGAGGATTTCCCGGTAAAACAGCGCAGACCTCCGGTGGTAATGTAAATTGTCTCGCTTTATCCCCCATTGTGAGAGAAAACGTTTGATAGATGATCAACAGCAGCAAATACCTAGAAGTCTAATGGATTCTTCATGAAACTTTTGATGTAAAGAACTCGTGAGTAGAACCTACCATAGCGAACGACCAAGAATCACTAATTTTTTTAGCTTCACTTTGCTTCTTTTATACAAGTTCTCTAACTTATAAGGTTAACATGTACCTTTTCAGTCCCTTGCGCTGTCAATGAACTGCAATCTCTGAGCTATAGCAGCCAATGTAATTTATGTGTCTCTCTATGCACTAATGTCTGAATGTGGAGTGTCATTTTCCATTAATTGTGCATTTTCCAAATAATTAGGTGTTATATAGAAATATATATAGAAATTGAAATAGAAAAGTCTCTTGGCAATACATTTCTGCTATCACTTATTTACCTTTGCATAGGTCAACGAAGTTTCAATATAAAATAGTTGCTTTATTTTTGGAACGGAAATCCATTTCCATACTCATCGAAGTATACATAGTTCAGAGTCGAAAGGCCATTACAGAAAATCGTTTGATAAGCAAGCCTTGACATGAGGTATTCAACTATATGGCATAACACAACAAATTTCAAACAATTATTTGGACTGCCGCTCCATAAACATCTACATATACGTATTTGTTTGTGTGATAGTTTTTTTTTTTGTCTGTAAGCATGTAAGTACTTAAATATATATAAAAAATTTTGTAGAAATGATGCTGGTATAACGCTTCTTGCAGGTTTTAGTCTTTTTAGTAGTTAAACATTTGTCAGATCGTTTTTGTGTGAAACCGGAAGAGATGTTTTAACGCTCGAAACAATACTCGCACGATTCGATAGCAAATATGCCGTATCTAGTTATGTGAAGTGGTTCCTCGAAGGGTAAGTTTTGCATATGTATGGATATACTTTTATGTAATTAAAATTCTAATTTAATTTTATGGCTTCTAGTCAGGATGTGATCTCCTTGTTTGGATTGTTGCTGCAGCCCATGTTGCAGTGCGTGTTCCCGTTCGTGCTGCAGTTCGTGTTGCAGCCCCTGCAGCAGTCCCATCTAAATGTGCTCTTGCAGTCCGTGTTGCAACGCGTGCTGCAGCTCCTGCTGTACCACGAACTGCTCACAATGCTGCTGTTATCCATGCCAATGCAGGAGGCTGGGAAAATGCCCACACGTTGCCACGAGGTTATACTTCACAATTATATGTGTAGATACCCGCGTCAGATTACGACATTGGACGTGAACAATGCTAAATGAACATATATGGACATGGAACTATAAATTCTTTACTGTGACCAAAATAAATAATATTAATTAACTTAACTTAACTGATTACATATATATTTAGCGCCGCAGTTGCAGCAAATCAACTGACAAATAAGTATTAAGCAGAAGTATGGGATAGGAAACTGAACGCAAATGAAGTGAAATCTATTCAATTATATCAACATAGGTATACAAGCCCACGCACACATATACCCAATACGCATCTCAACTGAAGGGTGTAGCAAACCAATTAGCCAAAATGATGCACAGCTTTGTTTGACGCTCACAACGTTGCCACAACAGAGTCAACAAAAGCACTTGGCTGATGAAGCTATTGCACTGAACTCCAGTATTAGGTGCCAGGCCAAACATGATCTAAGGCATGACCAGTGGATTGGAATGAAACAAGGCTGGGTCAAACCCAAGTGCTGTGTATACATACAAGGTTCTCCATATTCGAGCCTACAAGGCTGGCCATATTCGGACCCATGTTATTTTTTTAAATCAATGAAAAATGTTGATGTCGATAATAATAATATTATTTAGTTCAAGTAGACTTGTTGACATCACTCTTTGAATATGATATCTCTCAAATGACAGCTTTGAGCCGCTACAGCGTATAGTACCCGTCTCTGTCAAAAGTATAGGGCTTCCAGATGGAGAATCCTGCATATGTGCTCTATTGCTGCATATACATATAAGTATGTGTTAAACAATTAAAGGTAGATAGAATAAATATATATCTAATTATTAAGGAGAAAAACTTTCATTTAATTTAATACCAACATATTAATTTAAACTATATACATATTAACTTTCAATAAGGCTCTTGTTAGAAATAACAGTTTAATTATTACTAAAAGTCATGTTGAAAATCGATTAAAGATGAAACAATTTTCATTTCAGTCAATATTTTTCTGAGATCTTTGAGCTGCAGCTGATATAATGGCTTGAAATACATACATGTATGATTAATATAAAATAAAATTAAAAAATTAAAATTAAAATTATTTCTCACTACCATTAAAGTTAGTTAGTTACATTTGCATTATGTCATTGTATCCTGAATTCCCGTTTTCAATGGGTAACCATTATTATTATCATTGGCAATGAGTATATAAACTCTTTTAAAAAATATTCGACATCATTAATATTGCGTAAATTAATGTTTGTGGTGCTCAAGTGAAATACTTTTGAAATATTTCTGAAGGCGTGAGAAATTATTAAATACCAAAAACAATTAATCTTAATTAAAAAGGTTGCCACAAAATGTTACACTAATTTCGTATGCAGCTCGGGTAGATGCTTTGAGTCCAGTCTTAAGCCTGTGCCGGACCGCCTATTTAGAATGTTCAAGGATTGTCAGCAAATCAGGTGCACTACGTGATGTGCTTTCAATAAAGTGCACGAAATAAAGCAAATCGTCGAAACAGAAAAGAAGGAAGGCACAAAAAAAAAACGAAAAGAAGAGAAAACTTTTAATGCGCTTAGGCGACGAACGATACACAGAGTAGAGAATGTTAAACGGTAAATGGTAAACAAAATCAGAGGATACGAAAGCCACAGCATAGAACTGCCGGCACTTAAAATCCAACCCACCTGCTCAATTGCCCAACTGCTCACCTATCCAAATTGAACCCGTGCGTGAGCAATTTTTCTAAACGAGTCGCTTCGGGTAGGACCAACAGCAGCAGCACGTTTCGGGTGCAAGACCAGGACATGCTACTAAAACAACAACAACAAAACAATGATGATCATCATCATCATCATCATTAGAATGGTCGGTTAAGGATTATTGAAGTCTTGACAACTTAGGTGAATCGACCTTTTTCGGTAGAACATTAAATATTACAAAATACTTAATGCACTTCAGTGTTTTGGGGCTACTTAATAGACATTAGACGATATTAGGGATATTTCGCTAATGAACCGCAACGTTTTCCCCATCATTCGACATTCATTGAGGCAATACACGTAATTTTTTGAGTGCTCGCAGAAAATATTCATTCACTGGTCATCGAAAGAAAATTAATGCATTTAATATGTACAAATTCGATTCTTAAAATTTGGAATATGTACAAAATCTAAATTATTTATTTCGAGAACAGTAGGCGTAGTTAGCAAAAATTGATCGATGTATATATTCATTGTAGAAATTCTCAATTCAGACAACAAATTTATCATAAAAAAAAAAATAGTGTAGCCTTAAAAACTTACCATGGCTGTAAAAAATATCAATAAAATTAATAGTTTGAATTTGTTTGGATTTATTAAAAGGTTCCCAAAAGGTTAGTTGATGCGATGTAGCTAACCAAAACGGATGCAGATAGATAAATATATATATATATAAGACACTTTAATTTTAGGTTGGGCTCCACACCGCAATGTCACATCCTGTAATCAACTGAAGAGACATGCGCAGAAAAAAAATAACGGGCCAAATTACTCGAATGCCTTAAGTAAAACTTCAGCGACCAGACAGGTCAATGAGGAAAATTCACGAAATGGCGTTCCACTTGATGGACGACAATTCGAGAACCATTTAGCTGCCGAGCGTATACGCCAATCTAATGAAGTATTGAAGGATCATTATCTAAAGAGACGTCATATGCTACGAACGTTAATTTATGATGTTAAAAAAGCGATTCCGGAATTTTCGAAAAAACTCAAGGGTATCATGGCTCAAGATACAGATGATACAAATGAAACAGTCAGTGATGATATGATGGCAACCAGTGACGATTACCCATCGCGACGTTATAGACCAGAGACAAAAGATGATTTATCTGATGAAAGTGTGAAAGACTGGTATATGAAACTCCATAAGCGTAGGCAGCTAAATTCTGACGTGGATGAATTACCTGAATTAGAAGATTATTTGACGACCAGACGTAGTCGCAAAGCTGCCAAATTGTTAAGGCCGCCAGATAGTCATAAGTATGGCGAATTTGAGCCAATCAAATTTAAAGAGCAGAGACTTCTGGCCCATCAAAGGGAAAGAGTTAAGAAAATGTGGCAAATTGGTAAGTGGACCTGTAGAAAATGCCTTCAATATTTTTGTATTCAATATATTTACTTAATAGGATCCAGACAAATTCCACGGTTGGAGTAATTAATCATGGAATAAATTTAAGTTCAAAATTGAAAAATGCACTTCTTGATGTGAATGTTTAAAAAAAAATAGCTGTTGAACTACATATGTATATATATGTATGTATACATATTGACACAAATCTGCTATGTTAAACTGTAAAGTAATCCATATAGAAGTGCTGACTTCAGTATTTCTGCTTATCAACGAATCTGATGAACTATGGCAAAAGACGAAACAAAGTGAAACAAGGAATTAAATCGAAATATACAGGAACTTACCCCGACATATTGTTTTGTAATGCAAAATTCTCGTGTTGTAATAAATCCTCAAAAAGTATTATAATTCTGTGTAAAAAAACTATATGTCTTTTGAAAATCTGTGAAACTTCCATTGACTAAATGTATGTATGAGCCCACGCATGAAACTTTTATGTCCAAGTACTACATGGATGAAATGTAATTTTTCAAAGATTGACATACGTTTAAGTAGAATTCCGAAAATGTTGGCAAAACAATTAGCAAAGCATTTGAGTGGTTAGCTTAACGCACCACTTAGCTGCCCAAACTGCTGGTGCTGGTGAGTTTCGCATACAGTTGGTTATAGTAGAAGCTGCCATTTGTGATAAAGATACCTCCACACAGACACACACACACACAAACACACACACAAACACACACACACACACAAACACACACACACACACATTAAACATGGTCGAAAAAAAATTAATTAAAACTTACCTCAATGAACTGACAGCCAATTAAAGTTTACGCAAGAGACACGGACAACAAGTCGAGCAGCAAGAAAAACAGTTGGAACGTGCACGGGAAGGTGACTCTCTGGAGAGTGAGGGAGAAAGGATGAGCGTTGGCGGGGGCGGTGACTGTGTCGATGTAGGGGTAGACGTTGAGCAAATGTAACGTTCAACGCGCCATTAAACGCGCTGTAGATCAGAGCCAGCGCAGTGCGAGGAGAAGCGGGCGAGGAGAGACACCGTTTATTGGTCAAAAGCAAACAAACAAAAGCCAACAGAGACCAAAAGCCAAACAATAAGCAGCAGCAGGAGCAGCAGCAGCTGAGTAGCAGCCGCAGCAGCATCAGCAGCAAAACAAAGGCAAAAGAGGCAAACGAATAAATACTAGAAAACAAAATGGAGTGCGCATCTCCAGCCCAACGACCACCGCCCACCGCTCACCGCCCCCTGCGCAGCAACTGCTGCCCCATTGCCTACTGGACAGGATGTGACTTGTTTGTCTTGGACTTGAACGACGGCCGCTGCAGCAGCAAAAGCAGCAGCGGCAGCAAAACAATTAACAATCTCCGTTTGTCGTAATTGACTCAAATGAGCGCAAACAATAAATAAAACAGTAACAGTAACAGTAACAGCGGCGGCGAAGAGAGGGGGTAATGGCCGAATGGGGAATGGTAATGCCAACGGTAACCGTAGCAGTAAGTCGCCAAAGAGAGCAAAACAAAGCCAAAATCGTTGACAATGACGATGTCGCCTTTGCGCTTACAAGCCAAGACGCCCTTCAGCTAGCGATGGCAGCAGCCAGATAATAGATGACAGATAAATACTAAGTGAACGATAATGGCTCAGATAAATAGATAGATAAATAGAAAATAATGCAGAATCGTTAGAAGATTCAATAATATAAGAAGCCATTAGTGGGCACATGTCTTCGAAATATACTAATATTATTTCTTATTTTATACATTTAATCATTCTATAAAAATATTGTAAAATATAATATAATATAAATAATAAATAAAAATAAATATAATATAAATAAACTCTATTTTTATATCCGGATCCCATTAAAAATGGGAAATCAGGGTATAATGGTTTTGGAAAAGTATGTAACAGACAGAAGGAGGCGTGGCAGACCCCATAAAGTATATATATTCTTGATCAGGGCGACGAGCTGAGTCGATATAGCCCTGTCCGTCTGTCCGTCCGTCCGTCCGTCCGTCCGTCCGTATGAACGCAGTACAAGTTTATCTTTTTTTTCGATAACTCGTCCGATTACTTTTTTATCGCGAAAAATCGATAAATTGATTTTGTTTATTCACCGTAATTTTAACAGTTTTAGACCTGGAGACTTCATATTTGCTGTGTATATACATCTGGTCAATACGCAAATTTTGTAATTTACAGATTTTGGATACCACGCCCCCTTCGCCCCCAATTTGTAAAAAACGTATTTTAAGTACTAGAGACTTATGCTTTAGAATGTATACCCATTTGCACATAATGATCACGTTCTGAAAGTTTCATGATGATAGTCCTACTACAGGAGAAATTATTCAGCAACAAAGTTCTCATAGTATTGCCCACACCGCAGCGCAGCCCAAGCGCAGTCGCTGCTTACTGCGCAGTTAGCAGAGCGCGCGTTTATGCGTGCGTGAATATCAGCTCTTTGTAGGGATCAGGGTATCTCCTAGTCGAGCAGTCTCGACTAGAGCTTTCTTACTTGTTATAGAATTTATATTAATTTATACACTAAAAGTCTTCTTTAAAATTAACGTTAATTTTTAATCCTGTTGTGCTAACAAGAAAATGCTACCGTTTACACAGTCAACGTTATGAAACCGTAGATTAACAAACAAAATGTTTAATTGAGATTATATTTCAGACAACCATAGTTGGATGAAAGTCAGCTCTGTGGCATCTGTCCTATGATCTTATCTTACAGTTTAACGTTATATTATACATCATATTTCATACACTTCAGATACACAAAATGTGATTTTTAAAATTTTTTTGTGTTCTTGAACAAAATTTATAAGAAAATTATATGAAACTGACACACACACCAGATAATTTTCTATTTCATAACTAATTCATTTAGTAAATTTATCAAATTTTATTGTATTCAAATAAGAGTTATCGTTGTAGAAATACAAGAATTCAAGGCTTTGTTAAAAAGCAAGTTGAACTTTATGTTATAATATATAAATCTTTTTTTATATTTGAATATATGTTTTATTATTCAATATAAAAAAATATGTATAAAATATTATATATATATATATATAATAATATATAAAATATTTATTTACTTATACATAAAAGCTCGAATTTAATACAATACATAATATATAATACAAACATAGTAGTAAAATCTAATCACTACCTCCCAAAGCACTCTTCATTAATTTCGTGTATTTTCCCGTATATTATCACGCTGTCATCTCTAGTTAGAGTTAAAGCCATTTCAACCACTTCAGCTACCCACATGTCCGTCTCATTTCTGGCTGGCTGTGTGACTGTCTGACCTATAAGCGAGCGCATCTGCACGTTCGGATGCAGAGGAATCACTGTACAGGCTGCATTTTTGTCATGCCTTTTGCTTCGATTGTTTGCACAGCTTGTCAGGATTTCCACTGTCAGTCGACAGTGTTAGTTGGCTGCTTGCTGGCTTGGCTATACGGGAGCTGTTGAGTCCTGTAAGTGGATATCTTGGCTAAGTGCAGCCTGGGTGGAAGCCAACAACCAAAACGCTCTACATTCTGCCCAACTGTTTGCACAACAATATTGTATTTTTAATTATTCAAGCTACGCCGCTACAATGGGCATTATATTTCCACAAGTCTGTCGAGTGCTCTGGGCAGCAGCAGCAGCAGTACGATGAAAATTATACATTATGTTCCTCCGGCTACTTAAGTAGCATCCTCTTAACTTGCAAATAATGACTGTCAAACACACTTGACACTTGATTCATTGTGTTTGCAGAATAATTAAATAAATATGTCTATTTCCATTGTTGTATAATTTAATGACATCCACTTAATCCTTCATTAGCAGATGCTACATACAAACATATATAGGATGTTTTCTAGTCAGTCACTGTCTGCTAGCACACGAATTAAAATTTGTTTGAAACTCTAATGGAGAATCTACTGCAAAATATGCTAAATTTTTGTTTGAAATTCAAAAACTACAAATATTTTGGGGTATATGACAGCTGAGAAATTTTGATTTAATTTAGAGTATAACTTTAATTACAGCTGTGCTGTATAAATGTACGAATGTGTTAAAATATGGTATAGTACAACCGAGTAATTTAATTCAATTTATAATATAACTTTTTTACAGCTAAACTGTAAAAACTCATTTATGCCTTTAATGCGCAAAAAGTTTGAAAACTTTATTTTGGATTCTAATAATTAAAAACTTTCTGAACATCACCTAAAATACATATAAAACATTCCAGATTTTTAATATCTTATGATATTTATATTAGAATATTACTTTGGATTGGATGGAAATAAATTTTACAATACACAAAAAATTTAAGTAATAAAATATGTTACTAAAATTTTCTAAAAATCATTTCAAGTACTTACTAACTTATGATAGTTATAATATATTAACTTAAGTAATGTAATATGCACAAGAAAATATATAACATTCAAATAAATATTTTAATTTAAGTGAAGAATAAATATTTCAATATATTTATCATTATCGACACCACAGCATATTATAAATAATGATATTTTTATAGCTCTATCAGTACGTCCAGGCTTACAATTTATAATATTTAACTATCTCCAAATACCTTGTTTTACATTTTAATTTTTTAACATTTTCCGATTTCCATTATTTTCAAATCATTATTTAGATACTATAAAATTCCGTCTTTTATAGCTTATGCTATATTTTGGTAATAATCTAATTATATTTCAAAACCAATATTTCTGAAATGGAATTGAATTGTGTATATTTCGCAATTATAAGCAATGCCACAACTGGGGCACTCGTCGAAGTGGTAAAAGGCTAAACAGCTGCCTGTCTATCTACCGTTAGAATGCTTCTGTATGCATGTGTGCGTGTGTGTTAGTGTGAGTGTTCCATAGACCAATTATGCGCACATTTCATGCATAAGAAAATTCAATTCCACGTTCATTTGCACATGCAAATCAAATTTATTTGCGGCAAGCACTCGGCACTTATGCAGGACGCGACAGGACGTGGCAGGACAAGGCAAGGGGGAGACGTTACCACAGATAGCGGGAGTGATGACATGGTATAGCAAGGAGCGGTGCACGGTGCACGGGGCAAGGGGCATGGGGCATGCCACTAAAAGTAACTGAAGCTGTTGCCTGATTGTTGCTGTTGTTGCACTCGTTGATGCCGACAGCAGCAACAAGAAAACAAGTGGAAATTTTAAGATATCTTAACAGACCCACAAATAAATACTCTGCAGATGTCGATCTTCAAATCGACAAAGCCAACGAAAAATGTAAATTGCAAATTTAACATCCAGCTCACAATATAAATCTCAAAATTTGATTATTTGTAAATAAATATATAAACCTACTTATAATTTATACATGCAATATACCCGTTTTTTAATGGCCACAGGGTATTACAAATTTCAACGCGAACTTTGCAAATGACGTTGATGATGAGTTGCAGCCGAGAAGAACTTATATCACGAGTGTCTTCTTTCTTATTCTCTTTCCCTCTCAGTCTATCTTCGTTTTTTTTTTCACTCCCCCACTTTCTCTGCCTGTTATTCATTCATGCCATTTTCAATATTGCATTCAACTGTTAATGTCACGCACTTGAAAGGGCGCTGAAGACATTTCAAATTCTCAGACACTTTCCCTCAACCCCCTGTTTGAGCTATGTACGGAAATGCCTTTCAACGGTATGTTAATTTTATTGCTCTGCATTATAAGTTGTGTAGTGCAGTTAAGTGAGTTGCCTCATCAACAGTTATTAAAAACACTTAATGAATTAATTATGCATTAAATTTAATTGATAAAAAACTTATTATCGCTTACCAGAGAATATCATACATGTCAATATTAGTGCTCTTCTTTTTCCTCTCTCTCTCTCTCTCCCCACATCTCTCTTCATTCGTAGCACACGATTGTGGAATGCATTTAATGATATGCCATTTTGATGCTCGGACACAAAATTGCACCAGTATTAATTATAATCTTTTATTATCATTAAACACAATTTCACCAGAAAAAAATATGCACATGTATGCTAATTTTTATACACTTGTAATAACCAGCAAATTAACACTTCTTTGGCAAACAATTTATTATCACTCATGATATTTCCAGCCAACCAACAATCGAAGCACATCTAAGCTGGCTTCACACTAACACAACTACAGCTCGGTACACAAAAAGAAAGAAACACACTGCTCCACGTTACTAACACTTTCACACATAGATGAATGCAACGCTCAGTCCACAACTCTCACGCTAACACAATACACAAAGAGCACCGCTTGTGGACACTGTTTGTCTTTTTGTGATCTGCTGCATTGGTATCGTAAATTCGCGTTGCTTTCACTTTTCAGCTTAGTTACTAGTTATTGATTATAGTTATTATTACAATTGAGAATATGCATGTAGCAATTACGTATGTGAGATAGGTTTTTTAGATAAAGTATGCTCTATTATTAATAACATTTAATTTTTTCAGCAAGCGTCTTTGCTAAGCCGGCTTCACACTAACACAACTGCAGCTTGGAATACACAAGAAACTTATGAGCTTACACGCTCCGCACTGCTCGCACCTTCGCAGAGTATATACATATGAAGCAACTGTGCTTACGCTCTCGCTCACAGAATCCACAATGCTCACAAGTCGTGGACACTGTCTGTCCGTATATGATCCGTTGTTTTTGTATCAACTACTACATTCATACATGCATTCATGTTTGTATGGCTGTAAATAACTCTCTTTGCTCTCCTTTTTGAGCTACTTTGGTAGTGAGTAATTAAGAGTATATTGATTATGAGTGTAAGCATGTAACAAACCCTTATATGAACAATTTTCTATAAGTATGAACTATTATGAAGAATATTTAATTTTATTTTATATTTTCAAGTTTTTAAAGAACTCAACGAATTTCTCTTATTATTTGCTACTTCTGCCTCCATTTCCGGTTGGCAGCTATTTTTGCAACTTAAGATTTAAACGATGTCCGCTCGATTGGCGCTTAGTCAATATGGCAAGCGACTGGCGATCCATTAGAAGCGCTTTTAAATTATTGAAAGTCAGGCAAACACATACAAATACATACATATATATATATTCTCTTTTTTTTCAACTTTTGGCTAAAACGCTTAGCTTTGGGTCTAGATGCGGGCGGTCTTATCATTAGCATATCTACTCTCCTTTCCGAGGGGTAGTGGTATGACCGGGGGCGTCGGTTCAAGTGGCTTAGCTAAATGTGTCGCGAGGATTTGTTCGGCTTCACTCGCCCGCACCGTCGCCCACGCCCACGCCCACGCCCTCGCTGCGCTGCTCTGCTTGGTTCAGTGTCAGCTCTTGTTCTTCATTGTTTGCACGCGAGTTTCCGCCGCAAGGCTAATGTGATTTTTATTGGATTTATAAACTTAAGTGTCAACTTCCGGAAGGACTTGCTGCCCGACTTTGCTCCTTCTCTTTCTCTCTCTCTCACTGCCAGTCTTTAGCTTTTCTTTTAGCCCAGCCCCAGATTGCGTTCGTTTTGACTGCAATTTAAGTGAAATATTTAAACGCAAGCTCAACTTGCCTTTTAGCTTCCGAGCATAAATATTATGACTTGGATTTTCCATTCCAATCGAATTTACATTGTTCACATTAAGAACCAAGAACTTGGACTTGGACTTGACTCGGTTTTAGCATATTGTAATAGAGTTCTCGACTCACCCACATGCTGCAACTGACATTGCCTTTGAGTTTGGCAGTTTGTTTACAAACTTTGTTCCAAGTTCGACTTCCTGTTTTGGCTGCCTGCCTGGCTGCCTGACTGCTTGTCTTCGTGTCGTTCCCTTTTCCACGTCTCGAACTGTTCATTTGTTTTAGCATAATTTAATTATACCTTAAATTAGTTGAATTTTCCTGTTAGTTTCTCCGTAATTGAACTCAGGCAAGCCAACAAAATTTGCCCAAATGCAATTTACCATTTTCGCATAGTTTGCATTTCTCGAAGAACTTGAACTGCAGTCCTAATTAGGTTTTTAATTACTAATTACTCTGAAAATGTCGGCAAATGCATTTTGAATGCCCAAAAATAAGAGAGCTTGACACATATGGAACTAACAGCAGAAAGAATTCCGATTAAATGACTGTTAGAGTTTGATTTTTATAATTTTTACATGTTAGATTTTTTTTATAATAATTATTATTTGTTTTGAAGATATTTTAGTTAATATAGTTAAATAATTATGAAAGGTTATTTATATAAAAATGTTTAAATTTTAGTATTAATTTTGTATTTTTACCTTGGATATGGGGAATCTATTTATAATGGTGGCAGTCTCGATATAACTATCTGCCTGTCCGCCTGTCTGTCGATTCGTATGAGCGCTGAGATCTGGTTCCCCTAAAAGGAGATTTATTCAACAAATAACTTCTCATATATATATGTTTCTTCTATACATAGAGAAAGACTAGAGCATAGAAAAAAATATGATATACAAATTTAAAAATATATGTATATATATTAAATAACATACGAATTTGTATTTTATTTTTTCAACTTTTATTCTTTTCCTCATATAATTTAAAATAATTTATAACACTGATTTATATTCTCTATATATTCTGTATCAACCCAACCCAAAAGTTGCTCAGGGTTTATTGTAGTACAACTGCCTAAAAGCCCGTAAACGTCAACTTTTCACATAAATTCAAACACACACACATACAAATACATACAAGCACACATACATGCCCATATATATCCTCTTCAATTAGCGTAATTAATTACATATTTTAGGTTACCCCTACAATGACAAATAAAAAAAAGCAAATAAAGTCTGTACATATTCATTCAGTAAATGTAAAAGCGAGCGAGAGGGAGTCTGAAAGATAAGTATTCAAAAATACCGCTGCCTATGCCATCAAATATCATAGAAATGGCGACAAGCTGAAATGAAACTCGTTGGAATTAGCGCAACTCTTGACCGCATCAACTTAATGGAAATTTATGGAAATTTATTTATGTCAAACTATGCGAAATTTAATTGAAATTTTTGCATACAATTTTTTAACAGAAAAAAAATATTAAAAGTAAATAAGTAAAGTAAAGTAACAAAAAAGTATACAAGATTTTTAATTTTAAGACACATATTTTTGTAATTATTGTGTTCAATTATTGTTTTTGTAATAAAACCAGATTGAAAAATTATTGATGTATATATTAAGTTTAAAAATATGTATATAATTATAAATAAATGTATATGTATATAAAAAAAAATTATAAGCTATAAAATATAAAATATGAAATATAATATATGAAATAAAATATATAAAATATAAAATATGAAATATAAAATAAAAAATAAAAAATATAAAATATAAAATATAAAATATAAAATATAAAATATAAAATATAAAATATAAAATATAAAATATAAAATATAAAATATAAAATATAAAATATAAAATATAAAATATAAAATATAAAATATAAAATATAAAATATAAAATATAAAATATAAAATATAAAAATAAACAAATAAAATAAAAATAAAATATAATATATAAAAAAATAAGGTATACAAAAATTAAGTTTAGTACAAATATGTATAACAATATTTTTTAAATTAAAATTGTATACATATTGAAATTAAATGAATTTAGGCTATATAATAATACTTGAGGCGTTCGTCTAACGCTGTTATATAATGATAAGATACGAATAGATGAATAAATCCGGAAATGCTAACTACCAGAATTCTCTTAAGCAGAAGCAAAATAAATAAAGAAAAAATGCAGAATAATGAGCCACAACGAACTCCAAATATAAATTCAAAAAGAAGAAGAAGAAAACACCACAAAAAATGCCCGATGCACAAAGCACGGCAAGGCAGGGCGAAGCGGGCCAACTTCTGGAGTTGGCCCAAAACTAATGATGACGTATCGATTGGTTGATCCATCTCTTGGTCAGCGCTTTTCACTGAGTGGGTGGCTGTATGGGTGGATGGCTGGCTGTGTGCTGATGACTGTAGCCACATCTAATGAGCGACCCATTCGCAACTTTTGCTGACTCGCTGGCCTTCGATTTGTTTTCATTTACTTGAGAAGTCTGTGGGCGCGTATATCTAGTCAGGCAGCTGGTTCGCTGTCTCCAATGCGCGGAAATCATTAAAATTTTCCGGCATATTTGGCAAGCAGCATCAGAGATTGTGGCCGCAACAAAAGGCGAAAGTATGCTTCAGAAATTCAATAACCAGAAAGGCTTTTTGGAGTTTTTCCTTAATATATAAATATATATGTATAGATCTATATATACATATACATGTCTATATATTTTTTTTTAGCTTTGGGCACTTCTTTTGGGCATTGAAGTGTTCTCCGCTGGGCCAGGGCGAACAGTGAACAAATCGCTTTTAGCCCTTTACGAAGTTAGCAAAACGTTGGCCGACAGTTTCCTCAGCTCTTTCGATGTTGTTCCTGCTGCGTCTCCTGCTGCTGCTGCTGCTTCTGCTGCTGCTGTTCTTTTGCCATATTTTCCACTTTTGCCTTTTGCGCGTTAACCCGGTTAACAAAAGGGCGCTGAATATTCCCACAGCTCAATCGAATTTCGCCCCGAACCAATTTGTACGCAAATCATTTTATCGGCCACCACCAGCGCAGCGCCACCTACCGTTTGCTATAGGTAAATGTATGAGTCCTTTTTCTCTTTTTTCGTTTTTCGCTTTTCGCTTTTTGTATACTCTAACATTTCGGTATATTGATTAGTCATACAAGTATAAAGTGTTTGCAATCATTGTTATCATTTAATATTATGAATTTTAATATAATAAAAACTTTTTGAACACTAAAGTAAAAAAGTAATTTTTTAACTATTTCATTAACTTCTAAACATACTTGGGACAATAGTTGATAAATAACTCTCTTGAATAATGAAATTCTAAATATTATAATACTACGTGTTTTTATAATATTATCTTATCAATTCTTTTCAATATAAATATTTCTCTAATTAATTAAAAATTTATTTATAGATGTATTATTTTATGATCATTTTTAATTTATTTATTGTCAATTATGAGAAAACTATTTTTATTTTAAATTGCGAAAATATTGCCAAAAGAAAATTACAAATGATTTTGAAATATCCAAATAAGATAGGCCAATTTTGGAAATTGCTTCTTTTTTTTGTGTTGTAAGCATAAATATTAAAAAAAAAAAAACAACTTAAAATTATATAAAATAATATATATTTTTATTAAATTTAATTAGAATATATGTTAAATAATATATTATGTTCGAGCAGTCTACTGCTTCTTTCTTTAGTGTACTTTCCATTCGCATTGCTTAAATCTTATTTTTATTATTATTTATTTTCTTATATATTTATTTCGTTTCTTGTTTTTTTTTTTCGCTTTGCTGTCAACTGGGGTGACAATGGCCGTTGACAAGGACAAGGCAAAGGGTCATAAGTGAGTGGCTAGTGGTGGTCCCGTTCTGGCCTTTTCCGTTGTCCCATTGTCCCGTTGTCCCGCTGTCCCGCTGTCCCTTTTTTCCTTTTTGCATTTGCATTTCCCCATAAAAATATGATTGTTGTGTTTTCCTTTATTACATTGGCTTTGTTTGCCACACTACCCTTTAGAGCCACAGCCATGGACATGGCACTTGACTTGTAGTTCTGTGCTCTTGGCCAAAACAACAACAAATGTGATGAGAAAAAAGTAATGAAATCGAAAAGGAAAAACTTGTTTATTTCTTGGCTTTTCTTTTATTGATGTACAACAACAACATGGCATAAAACAAGCCACTTGGACATGGCCAGCGGGAATTGACGATTTATCATTTATGATGATGCTTCTCATGATGACTATGATGATGATAATGATGATGATGATGTTGACGTATTCAGCTCGAAAAGAAACGCTAGCAAAAAGAAGTAACAAAACTTTTACACTAATCTTAAAATTGACCACAATTTGCATATTTATTTAAATTTTTTCGAGAAACAAATACGAATTTCGGTTTATCGACCAAGTGGAGGCTAATCTCAATGTAAAAGTTTGTCAAAATGAAAAAAAAAAAGTTGAAGGATGTTTTAAACAATCTGTATTATGTTGCATCTTTTATCTATTTAAATTTTAAATTTGTAGTAATATTAGGATTAAAGGCTAGGAAAAATGTTTAGTAGAATAAAAATTAAACAAAGACTTGAATTTGATAATTTTGACACGAAATGATTTTAATCATCAATGGAAATAAATGCAGTCTTACCAAAATAACTGTATGACTGATAATTAAGTATATAAAAAAAAAACTATTAAAATAACGGAAATAAATTAATTTTATTTTAAAGGCCTTTGTTGATCTGCCTTTAAGTTATATTGTTATTTAACAATTTAGCTTACAATTAAGTAAATAAATAAATAAAATTTTAAATCAATAAAAAATTTTAAATTTAAATCAATATGGGTTTAAATATATTTAATTCTAAATCAGAAACCAGTGCAGTGACTCAACTAAAGATTTAATAAATTGGTTTTAATATTCATAATTACTTTTATAATTTATGCAGTAAAATATTTTGCTTAAAAAAAATAAATAAAAGTTTTAAAAATTATTTATATATATATATATATATATATATATATATATATATATATATATATATATATATATATATATATATATATATATTTATTTATTTATATATCTAACTTAAAAAAAAGACGGCGTAAAATAAATTAATAAGGAAATAACAATTTCTTTTAATAATAGAATAATAAAAATAAAAGTAGTAAAGAATTCTTGTTTCTAGATGATATAAATTGAAACTGTTTAATCTGTGATTTAACTTTATTTACTTATAATATATTTTTTATTTTTTAATATATTTTATAATATATTTTTTATATTTTTCAAAGTTCATTCTGATTGCATTTTTATATATTTATTCATTTATTTACTCATTTATGTAAAAAATATTGAATTACGTTTAAGATTTTCTTGTTGTCTATCTTCTTTGGCTTCAATCAACTTACTGCCCAGTTCTTTGTAGATTTAAAATGTTTCAATTTCTATAAATAATGAAGTCAACACTTTTTATTGAAACGTCAATTGCTCAGCCGTTCAACTTGTAGCTTAGTGAACATGCAAAATGAATCGATTTTCACTAATTGCGCACAGATTCGCTATTCGCAATGCGATTCAATCCAATCCACGCTCTGCCGCCGGCCGCCTCCTGCTTCCTCCTGCCACTGTCAGCTCACTGCCAAACCATAAATAATTACATCGATTGAGCAATTCGTCAATGTTGCTAAATTGTTGAAACAATTTTCGTGGCTTTTCGCGCTGCAACTACGAAAATTAGAAATATTTCACTTTATTTGCACATAAATTTAATTGAAAAACTTTGTATTTTTTTTTTTTTTAATTATTTTTTTTTTTTTTGTCCCTTAGTCACGCGATGCTGCGCGTGGGAGTGGCATGTGGCAAATGGCATCGATTGCGGCAATTTAAAAAAAAACAAGTAAAACTGTAATAGTTGAAAGTATACGATTGCACACACCCTGTAAAACGAGCAATAAGAAAATACACCAAATGGGATGACCCAAGAATTATGATACTACTTCCAATATATATATATATATATATGTTAGCATTATATAAGTTATCAATAATATCAACATTTGTATACCCTGAACCCATTGAAAATGGTAAACCAGGATAGATTGGTTTTTAAGTAGTCATGGTTTGATGACGCCTCCTTCTGCCTGTTACATACCGTTTAACAAAAGCAATTTGTCCTGATTTCCCTATTTCAATGGTTTTTTAGCCACGCCCACTCCGCCGCCTTTCTATCTAGCTGCTAGTTGATGCCACATATGTCACACACAGACTGACGCCAACGCGAATTCGTGGGCAGCCCAGCTACCCAACATGACTTAAAGTTTTTAGACCGAAATTTACTTTGCGAACAAATTAAAAGTTCAAGTTCTGCCTCGCCGAGGTCCACAAACCGTGTGAAGTTCTACGAAACGACGTCCAAAATAACTTTGCCAGCCGTCATGCTCATTCTCTTATTCTTTCGCTCGCTCCCAATCTTAGCCCTTGTCTCTGTCCCTCTTCGCAAGTATCGCAGCTCCCTTTTGTATGTCCCATTGCAGCAGCCGCTGCACTCAATGTTGTACTTTGCTTATGCACTTTATGCACTACCGCACAATCATTAAAGTTTGACGGACTCTGTAAGTCTTATTCTCCCTCTCTCTCGGTTTCCCTCGCTCTCTCTCTCTCTCTCTCTCCCTCTGAACACTCCCTGAGCTGCTGAAGATCTAAGAACTTTACACATGCAGTGGCTTTACAATTCGAATTGTGTTTGTCATTTCGTACTCGGATTCCTGCCCGGCTGAGTGTTTGGTCTCCATGTGTTTGCTTTGGTGCCAAGTCAGCGAGTGTCAATTATTTTAACAATAGCCAGATGGGTTCCGTTTAAAGTATCAGTTAACAAAGTGAGCACAGATATCTATAGATATATATAAACAGTTCAAATATAACGAATATGAACACTTTGATACTCGACAACGAGATCCCCTAAACCCTTCGAGAGACTGACATTTCACGGATTCATCGTTTCTTTGCTGCTTACATAAGAATCAATCAATGTTGCCAGTTTAAAACTATCGATAACAAATCCATTGAACATAGGTATGGATTAGAAAATTCAGTAATTGAGACAGACTATACAGAAGTCCTTAAGAGATCTATAGAACTGAAAAAACTGCTGTCAATGACATCTAATAATTATGAATATTAATGTACATAAGCTTTAGCATATCAACATTTAGCCTTAACAATGCGTATTTGTTTGCCTATATATCGTAGGTCTGTCTCTCTGTCTGCCTAAGAAAAGCAACGAATTAAGTTCTATTTAAATTGTCTATATGAATGTAGCAGTATTTATTTTATATTTATATTCACTTAAAACTCAACTGCAACGACTCCTGCCTGGCGCCGGGCTCAGCTTTTGAGCGCGACTTAGTGTTTGAGTGGAACTCCACCTATATAAAGGGCAGCAGATGAAGTAGTGCAGTAAAGTGAAGTGAAGTGAAGTGAAGGGATCGTTCAGCTAAGCATTAAGGACTTAGAGGAAATACTTAGAAGAAATACTTAGAGAAAAGACTTGAAGCAAATACTTAGAGAAAATATTTAAAGGAAAGACTTAGATGAAAAATTTAGAGGAAATACTTTGAAAAAATACTTAGATAAAATACTTAGCAGAAATACTTAGAGGAAATAATTGGAGAAATACTTAGAAGAAATACTTGGAGGAAATACTTAAAGGAACGACTTAGAGGAAATACTTTGAAGAACATACTTAGCTTCTGCTAAGTATATTTCAATACTTAGAGCAAATACTTGGAGGAAATAATCGGAGGAAATACTTAGTAGAAATACTTAGGAGAAAAGGGATGAACAAAAATCGACTCTCTATAGAATGCACCCAACTCTATACTTCAAATTTGGAGACTTGGACTAAAGCTGTAAGAGAAACTATTTTATAAATGACTTTCGATAAGGTTTTTAATTGATAAAAAAAATAAATAAAACAGGAGTTGTTTTTAGAAACAAACTCGATCTCTAGTTCTTATAGCTCCTGAGATCGACGCGTTCATACATACGAAAAATGTAAAAATTGAACTTTGAAGGATAAAAAACATTCATTTAACACTCAAATATATGTATGTATGTATAAATATATATTCCCATATTCAAGCAAACTTTTAAATGACAAATAGTCCAGCATGCAGCTCTAACGAAAAAGTTTCAACTTTATTTTAAAATTTTCTAACGCTCAATCAATTTTTTGTCGTGCGCAGCACGTTAAACTAAATGAAGTTGGCAATAGAAAATGAAGTGAAAGCAGCAATGCAGGTGAGCTAAGCAGGAGGAGGGATAGGTTTGGGAATGGTATGGAGTGGGAATGGCAAGGGAAGGAGAACGTCTAAAAACCCATAAACATGTTGATTACATTTGCAAGATTAAAGCAGACATAATCAATCTCAGCGATTGCCTCGCACGCTGACTGACAACTGGAGGCGACTATTGGCCAGAGTGTGGGAGGGAGCGAGGGCGAGCGAGTGGGTGCGACTGGGTGCGAGCAAGACTCAGCGTAGACAGGTGTAAAGCGCTTCACTGACATCGCGCTGACACAAAGAGCGGCGTTTGATTAAGCAAAACGCCTTTGGCAGATGCCAGGACATGACACCGACAGCTAAACCTATCCCCGCGCCGTGCTGCGCCGCCCTGCCGGGCTCTGCCCCGCCCCGCCCCAGCGACTCACTCGCTTTGTGCTGCTGCCAAATGCAATCAGATTACACTTCGTTTGGCGTCAGTTTTTTTTTCATTTCTTTTTTTTTTGCTTTTGCCTCTGCTAAATTGTCAGTGATAATACAAAGCGAAAGTAGCGCTGAATGAAGTAGAGATGAAGAAGAAGAAGAAGAAAAATGTAGAAAAAATGTGTAGAAGTTGTGCGGAATATTATGCAAAGTTTTCTATTAAATATCAAGTATACGACATGGTCAACGCGCCAACCTCTTTGTTTGGCCTACAGCCACGCACTGCGCTTATCTAAAGACTATAGCTAGGAGTGTGTATGTGTGCGTGTGTGTTTGTGTTTGTGTGCGTGTCTGCATGGCCATTATATACATTATAATTTGTTGCGCCTCGAGCTGTTTGCTTAGTTACACTCGGCGAGCAGAAATCGTAAAAATGCCACGCAAAGATTGCGTCAAACAGAGATAGCAATATATGCTATCTTGCTCAGCCACTCTCTTTCCTTCTCTCTATCTCTCTCTCTCTCTCTGTCTCTGCGCGTGTGTGTGTGCGTAAAACTTATATATATTTCTTGACATTTGTATGTGTATTTGTATTATGTATGGCCTGCCACAGACACGTATAGTGCGTGAAATTGCTAAAGGAAAATATCTGGAAATGCTTCTCTTGCCTTCCATTTCACTCGCATACTCTGTCTCTCTCACTCACCCTCCCTTTCTGTCTTCTCTCACTCTCTGCCCATGCATGTTTATCATTATACTGTGAGTTTGGCTTGACTCGTGGGTAGTTTGTGGCTTTCGACTCGCCTCGAGCTATTACTGGTGGGCGTGTTACGCCCACTTGGCAAAAAGATGATGTTACCAACACCGTTCCAGCTGCCAAGACACAAAATATATTGTACATAATACTCTAGCTGCCATTTAACTGACGCCTTACTTATTTCAAACTAAACTAAATTGTATTTTGTATATGCAGCTTGAAAGGTGAAGATATATAGTTTTTCCAAAATAATTTACAAGTACAGGTGAAACGGACCCATCTGACTACCCTATATGTCAAACAGAGAGAAGGAGAGAGGGAGAGTGAAAGCGAGCGAGAGAAAAAAGCAAACACTAAACGAACAATCACTGCAATCGTCTCATGGCAGTTTGAATGTAGATCTTAGCTTAAAAAGTGTCTAGGATCTAGCGATCATGGAATAAATATAGTATATAAATAGTAATATATATAATCCAGCCTTGAATTTCACATATATATCATATTGAAAATACCAAGCCTCACACTTTATGTATAATCAAATTCCGAAATTCTTCGAGCCATTTGGGATTGGACAATTTTGGTGTTATATATATTTTTCTAATACTTAAAATACATTTTTTTAATACATAAAATACATAAAAATGAATACATAAATTACATAAAATTAATACATTAATTAAAAATTATTATAAAAAATACATACAAATTTTCAAGCGATTTATGACCATAATTTGTTCTATGTTTCAACATGAAAATGCGTTAAGTTCTTTCTGTTTTGACCCTCATTTTGACTGTCTCTCTCTCTCCATTCGCGTATAACACTATCTATATACTGCTTATTTCTCTTTCCCAATCTCGCAACAAATTTATAGAGCGCTGAAAAGTAGGCAACATTTTTTGTTTTTTTCAATTTTCGTATGCCACGTTGAACGCTCATTTTTTGTGACTGTTTTAAATAATTAATTCATATATTTTCCCGACCTACCCAGTTTTTTACCCTCCTAACAGTATGCCAGCATTTTTCTCATGATTTTGTTCAACATTTCGAGCACGTTACAAGGCGCAACGAAAATTTTTTATAAATTTTACCCACGCGACTTTAAGATACATAAACCCTCAATAAAACTCGCCCACTTTTCACTGCCAAATTCTGTCAGTTTTGACTGATGATGGGTCGATGCATTGTGACTTGTCGACTCCAAAATTAGCTTTGGCAAAAAGTCAAGAGGGCAACTGAAATATGTTATTTCGACTGGATATCTTCCCTATGCGTAAATGGACTGACAAAAATTTATACAGTTCTCATTTAGCATATGAGCGAACGACAGAGGCAGAAACAAAAAGAGAAAGTGAGAGAGAGAGAGAGACAGCGAAAGAAAGGCTCTCTCACTCTGCTCATATATCAAATTATCATATCGTAACTAGAAATTATGTTTATTGAGATATTCTCTTGAGTTTTTTATGTGCAGATAAATTTGAATTTGAGCTAAGTAAAATTATTGTCTAGGAGATGGCACCAGAGGACTTTCAAGGCTAACACATTATGTAAAGAAAATCGGAATAATGTCAATTTATAAAAGGGGAAAATCACATTTACGTATCTGTTTATTCTTATAGGTTATATTAAATATATGGGTTTTAAATAATAATTTATACTGAAATTTATTATCTCATTTTTTAACTACAAAAATTGTTTAAATAATGGTAATAATTAGACAAACTGTATTTATATATTAAATATAATATATATTAAAAAATTACATATCATTTTATATATAAATTTATAATTATTTTTAAAATATTTTTTGTTTATAAAAATAATTAAACACATATTTTTTTAAAGATTATGAGAATTAGTTAACAAATAAATTGAATATATATTATATTATTATTTTATTTAATCAAGAAGACATCAAAATAAGTAAATCAGAAACCCAAATCAAAAAAAAAAACATAATAATATAAAAAACATTTATTAATTTATTTTTATTAATAATTTCAGATTTATCTTTAAAATATTATAAAAAAAAAAAACATTTATTTCTTTATTTTCAATAATAATTTCATATTTGTCTTTAAATTATTTACTTCTATATAATTGTTAAATTTCTAATTTTACTCATATACTCGCAATATATAGAAGTATAGTATATAGTATATATCAAATAGAAAACACTTAAAGCATTTGCAAATATATAAATGATCTTCAAACTGCAGTCTACATAATAAATATATATCATTTACCAGCAATCTGTTCCCTCAACAACTGCTCTAAGTACATCAAGAAAGTTTACAAATAAATCATTTAACCATTTTGAAAGTCATAGAACTTTGCTATTCTCTTTTCTTGCCTGGAGCTGCAGTCAAGGACCTTCGACCAATGGCCCCTAGTTGACAATTTCAATATGTGCAAAAAAAAAAAAATACAAAAACAACAATGCAGACGACGGGACGATGCGTAAGGAGCGAACGAGAGATATGCCAAAGTCAAGCGAAATGAAAAACCAAACAGAAACTGACACAAAAGTTGTAAAAATGCAAACAATAAATCAACTTTAGCTGCAATTGGACACTGGACGACCCGAGGGATGGGCGGTGGGGCGGTGTGGCGGGGTATTCGGGTAGGTTTGGTCATACCCTAGGGCATATCGAAGTGAGTTTGCATTGGGTGGGCATCCAGGCAGTCGCAAACTTGACATAGACGCAGACAGTTGCATGTTGCAGGCGTAGACAGGCACAATGCCGGGCAAAGTTTTTCATTTTCCTTGCACTTTCTTGTTTTTGTTTCAGCTTCTGCTTCGTCCTTAGCTAGCGGATGTGCAAATCTTGCTGGAGGAAGAGCTGCGTTTGCTCAACCAGTTCAGATGATAGCCATAAAAAAAATACAAAAAAAAAAAAAATAATAATAAAAATAAAAACTTGGTCAAAGTAATTTAGAAGCAGTTTATATACAGAGCGGGCAGCAAAGTTAACACAAAACTGACCGCAGAAACAAACAAGAGGAGAAAAGAAGCAGCAATAAAACAATCCCAGAAAGAGCGACCGGACGGAAGGAAGGAAGGAAGCATGGATGGAAGGATGTGCGTACATGGCAACACTCTGAAATTGAAACTAAAATATATATTGAACAAGTTGAGACAAACTCTTCACAAATAATTAAGTGTTTAATTGCATTTCGATTGGGTTTCATTAACTGAAATTATATGTTAAAAAAATAGAAACTCGTAAATTAGTTTGCAAAGCTATTATTGAATCATTTTTATCAAAAATAAAAGAATTTTAGCCAAATATCAGGTTAACTCTTAAGTGAAGCCTTAGTTGAAAGTAAGAGACCCCCAACAGTTCAGTCTCACAAGATATTTAATACATTATCATACAAATATTTTATTTAACTCACAAAAAAAATTAAATTTATTATATCTAAGGACACTGCTCATTGCAGGTCAGGATCTCTTTTAAATTTCAATAAATGCTTTCTTTAACCAGAGTGAGGAAGTGCATTAAAATACCCTATTTATTTATAGCTTTAAAATTTAGAAAGTTACTAAAAACCAAATAGATTTTAGAACGATATCTGTTCAAACACAAAATAAATCAATTTATTCGTTTGATCCTACGGTTCATCCGTCCTTCCGCATGCTCTGTCCGTTCTTCCAACCAACATTTAATCTATACGCCTTTCTGTCTGTTTGACCGTCCGTCTGTCTGTCCATCCTTTCACCTTTGTAGACCGTTGTTCGTCTCTCCATTCTCTCCATTCTTCCAACCGTCCATCCTTTCGAACACGTCGATCTCAGATCCTTTGAGAGCTAGAGACATTACCTTTTGTTTACCTACCTAATAAACTACTTAACTATTCCCTTTTTAATATCATCAATCTAAAACTTTCAGATATTATTGATTCATTCGATTGCGCCTTTTTCTCTTCAATGCTTGCATATTCAAATTTCAAGTTCTCAAATTAATGTATTATCATATATTATTCCTAATATTACTTTAATATATTATTATTATTTTATTTTTATTATTATTATTTTATTTTTATTATTATTATTACATAATTCATTTTAGATTTCATATATTATATACTATTATTATTTTATTTTTATTATAATAGTAATTCATTTTAGATTGCATAATTATATACATTTGCTTAATTATTGCGCAGCCTTAAAACTATTTGCTTGTCCGACTACGAGCCGCAGTGCAAATTGAATGACATACACTTGGAGAAATACGTCTGTATTTGTTTGTTAATAAGCTGTTATTTTAAGGGAATTTGAGAGGCATACTCTTATCACGTTTTATCTAATTCACTTATGACTGGCACAAATACTGTCCAATCAGCTGCAATGAGAGCTGCCCCTGCTGCTGCTGCTACTCCTGCTGCTGCTGCTGTATTTTGGCTTGCTAATTAATTTGATTTCGTGTCTGAGCTCAATGCCAATTAAGTTTCTGGTCAAAATGCAGGCGAGCATGCAGTTGGACATGGACATGGGCATGGTTTGTGACCAGGTTGCAAGACTGCAAAACAATTCATCATCATCATCATCATCAACATCAAAATCAAAGTGCAGCACGTAGCAGTTGTAGACGAAATATTGAAGCCTTGTCGCAGTCCGCAATCCGAAAACCATTTTCTATTTTGTATTCGCCCGTCCGTCCACAGACGACGTGGCCGGAGGATGGGGGCGGATTGTTGTACTTATTTAAACAATAGTTGTCCCTAGCAGAACACTCGTCCTGCAGCAGCAGCAGCAGCACCAGCCGCAGACAATTGCTATGGACTGCTTTTGCCCGCCGAGGCGTACATTACATTAGAAGAGCATAAAGGCCACCCCCAAAGCAGGCACCCACCTCTTGCCCCCCACCCTCGACAAGCTGATTTCAAGTGCAGTACGAAACCGCAAGGCAAGACAATGCGGACATAGGGTCAGAGCACTAAGGGCACACAGACACACACACACACACACACACCCACACACCCACACACACACACACACAATGACAATGACGCAAGGACATGCAGATAATCATTGTGCAACAAGGGACACACACGCTGTCCATCTATCCAGCTGTCCGTCCTGCCAGCTGTCCGCCTGCTCGTCCGGCAGTCCATGTCATTTAAATAGTCCTGCTGTTGCTCGGTGTTTGTTGCATTAATTAAAGATGCGCTGCATTGCTTTGGCAGCCAGCATTCCGGCATTCGTGTTCTCGCACATTCTCCTGCCGTCACCTCACTGCATTGTCGTGAGTTGCTGTCAAAGCATTGGCCGCAATTGGTTCAGATCCTTGGCAAAGGAAATTAACAACAGACGCCGGTTGCAGCAAAGCCTAGAGCGACTAGGGTATAATCGTTGTAGCTGACAGCAGGAGGCGTGGCAGATCTCATGAAGTATATAGTCTTGATCAAGAAGACTCTCCCACAATAAGTCAGTCCAAGGGTCCTTCCTTAAGGAACGATTTCATGCTGTAGAGGGCAGGGTATCTGATAGTTGGGCATTTCTGACAGAACGAGCACTTTTCCGTTTATTTGCGATTCACAAAATTAAATGAACCTATTGCTTAGAGCACTGTCTATACGGAGCTTAATACCTGTTCAAATTTCCATTTTTATTTCAGCTTTGGGCAATTCAACAATATTTTAATAAGCATTAAACACGAGGAAGCGACTATATCGCGCATATCCTACTGCACCGTTAAACTGCTGCACATAAATTTACAATTTAATAGGTGCAGCTCGTCAAGTTTAAAAAAGAACTCAACATCCAATGCTCCAAAGCCCAAACGAAATTCTCGTGTGCGATTGAAAAGTCCACAAATCCAGCTTGATGACATTGAGTTACTGTCCAACCAATACCAGCCAGACTTGAATCGCAGGACACGTGAAAGGCACTGGATCCAGGAACTTTATTTCGTATATACCTGTCTCTCTGCCTATGCAGCTAGAGAAGTTAATTTCCTTTTCGGAATCTTTACTCTGGAACTCTACGACTTATCTAAAAGGTTTTTATTGAGAGTTCTGGAATCTTTAATTTGATCCTTATTGGTGACCAATAAACCTTGTTGGTCAAGCAATAGATCTCATTGTATATGTGTTTCTCATTTGATTTGCAACTTGATGATAGATTCGAGCCTCAATATTTCATTGTTTCATTCCACAAATTTTTCCTCTTTAGATAACACAGCAGATGCAGATAGCACAACAGATTTCAACGGGGGCTTTACGATTCCAATACCGCATTGCTCGTACAATTCCTTGTATTCAATTCTCAATTATGGATCACAAATACAGTTCCCTTTCTTTGGGTAAACAAACCGAATCGTCGCTTAACTCACTCGTTATCAAGAAAATTAGAATTAGCTTTCGAAATATATACATCTGAAATGCAAGATTGAATCTCAGAGTCACTCAGCAGTAATAAATCTAAGACTGCATAACATCTCAACATCTCAAATTGTCCAGTGGCTTATATTCTGTTATCACAAATATATATAATATATAATACATATAATATAATAGATCTATTGACTAATGTCATCACACACAGAGGAGACAAAAGTAAATTTAGGTACATATAAATTTATAATATAAATAAAAACAGCAGTAATTGTATTTGTAATTTGAACTAAATATTTGATTTATTGATTGCATTAAAAATAGACGCAAATACATTAAATACTAATTACACATAGATATTATTTAACTAAATTCATTTACGGAATATATATATATATTATATCTTTATATCGATCGGTACAATAAAAAACAGAGGAGAAAAGAAAAGAAAATTTATTGTTTGCTGATTTGTTAATTATTTCTGCGCTATAGATGTTGCGCATCAGGTTGAAGGAATACAATCGATTTAGGTGTTATGTGCAATGGAAAATAAAAATAATACTTGAAAGGAAACCAAAAAGTGAATTTCGATGAAAATGTTGGTGGATAGAAATTCGAACGAGAAATAAATTCGAACAAGCGTGGGAGGTCTTTGAGGGTGTGTCCTTGTATGTGAGCTGACTAAGGAGAGTGTATGCGAATTAGCTAGTAGTGTTAGTTAATGGGAGCTAACTTAATACTTGAATCAAAACGTTACTCGAAATTCCTAAATGAGCGAATTAATTATTGTTGTCTGCCTAACTCACACAATAATCACAGCTGCAATTGTTACATTTTGACTTTTCTTCTCAGCGTTAAATGATTAAAAATTAAATAATATACAAAATATATAAACATGCCATGCACAGCACAAATCATGTATATATGTATATATATATAGATAGATACACATATATATATATATATACATATATCAGTTTATCCATAGTCAGATCTGGTCATTCCTAGTCATTTACCACATATGCACATAGTGTATAGTATATAACTAAGCTAGAATTATTTAGTAATTCCTGACTAAACATTTGTTGTTTGATGTGTTCTTTAGTTATTTGTTTTAGTTATTGTTTGTGTTTTAATATTAAGGCCACTTAAGTACTCTTAATGATTCAATTAAGTGCGCTGATAGTTTTGCCTTAAAGTTCATCCTCAAGTCCCGCAAATTCATTTTCCCAAATAGGCGGACTTCAACTGCTGATACTCCAGTATGCGTGCGATTCCATATTCCTGCAAGAGACACAAAAAATTAGTTGAAAGTTAACAAAAATTCATATATGCAATTATAATTAGAAAAAAATTATATTTAGATAAATAATATAGTAAAACAAATAATAATTTTAAATTCGTTATTTCTAATGTTATTTATGATAATTTATATAGTAATAAATATTTATATATTATGTACTAACATAGATAAAAAAAGAGAATTTTTTTTTTAAATATGTGAATATTTCATTCATCGAAATAAATACCTTATAATAAAATTAATTTAAATCCCTTCGAATTTAAATATGAATCTCGCTTTAATTAAGCGGAATTAAAAATATTTATATTGATTTATGTATATATATTTAGATTTTCTTTCTTTAATGGCTTGAAAACTTTTAAATTTTTCTCCTTTTTTTTTTTAATTAATATAAAGTAGATTAATCCTTTCATCACAAAAAATAATTTTTGAAATTATTTGAGTTAATTTTATTTAATAATACTATTACAAAAAATTTTATTATTAATCATTTTCTCATTGAACTGCGAAACTAATTAAAAATATAATGAAGCACACATATACTACATTTTAAACTAAACTAAAGTCAGCCGTTTAATTTAAGAGCAGATCATAGGATCTATATTGTTTTAAAGAGATTACAGTCATGCTCTCAGCGCACACCGAGCTCTCAGTGAGTAGACGCCTAAGCTTTTGTAACTCGAGCCTAAATAGAATATATAAATCATTCCCATATTGCAGCTCTGTGTGCGTCGCTAGCTCTATATAGATTATATACATATATTAGATATATGGTAGTCAAATATATATTAGTTGACAGCCCAACCACAGCAGCTTGATCAAGTGTAATATAAGCTTTATTAAACTGTGTTATATACAGAAATAAATTAAACAGAGATCAAATATATATATATATCCCTTTGCCCTCAACAGAATTAACATAAAAATTGAAACCCCTTCAGTTTATGTATTTAATATATCATCCATCTATTTAAATAAAACTTACCCAATAACCAAACTCAATGGCTGACGTAACATTCACCACAGACCAGAGGCTCCAGAACAGATGCGAGAGCATTGTAAATAGTTGTATTTCGGCATCGACCGTATTGAGCTCCTCCACATGGGGCTCGTAGTGCTCGTCATCGTGATATTTCTTCAAATAGTTGACGATAAAGTCACGACGTTGCTCCGCCGTTGCATATTGATGTTTGTAGTGGTGAAAGTATGGGAATTGAGGATTGGTATAGTCGAAGGTCCACTCAATGAAATGATTAGCCAAATCGAAGCCACGATAATTGTAGGCGCAATACTCAAAGTCAATGATAATGAGATCTGGCTCGTGATCGGACATAAAGCTCGAGTCCAGTGCGGAATCATCCGTGGTGTCCAATTCCGGGCAGGGTGACGAACTATGCAACTTACTGCATGATATATAGAGGGAGAGACAGAGGAATGCGATTAGTTCAGTTAACAATAGTGATTATATGAAATGGCATGGATAACCTGTATGTATTTGGTAATTTGCTTATGCCGAATTTAAATTTCATTTTGACGACCGCAGCAATGGGGCCGACCATCTAGAATTTAAGGTAGTTTTAACAAGCATACAGAATATATATATATCTATATATAACAAAATTAAAAATTTAGCAATTGGCAAATAAATACGGATTATTGTCCAATAATGGTTTCTACTAAGCCACATAGCTTACGCACTTGTCATCCGCATCCAAATTACTGTTGCCATCCAGACTGTCGCCCAGGGTCTCATCAAAATTGGATCTATGGCAGAGTTGAAATTAATTATTGGCAACTCTAAAAGTATATAGATGAAATATATCTACCTTAGACTACTTATCGATTCTCTGGGTGTACGATCATTTCCATTGTTTGATTGCCTCAATAATATGTTGCCCTCCTGCAGGTCGTTGTGGCAAAAGACAACGGGATAGTCGCCCGTTTCAATCACCGATCTTAGCCAGGCTATCTCCTGAACATAGTCAATGGAGCGCATGAGTTCTCGTTGCTTTTGCAATACTGCCGAATTCGGTTTCGATTCAATTTTGCCCTTTACAATGCTTTCCAAGCTGGTCAGCCAGCGATCCATGCAATTCCATATCCAATCCGGTTCCTTCGACATTGGTATATTCAAGCTGTGTATTTCACCCATTTTCTCAGCGATCTTCATCGAAATACGAGCATCGCCTAGCTCTGTGGTGGCTAATGTGCGTGCCTGAAGTAGAAGACATATAATATTATTTTCAGGTATTATAAGCGACAAGGTATTGAATAGTCTGTACTGATTTACTGAGCTAAAACTGAAATTGATCACATTAGGTAAAAGCAGACCATTAAATTATTCAATATTAAAATTTTTGTAAATAAAATAAATCAAACAATAATTGTCATTAGCCTATATATAGAAGTATTAGGATAAATCCTATAATAGAGAATTTCTTTTAAAGATTTGACATTATTCCGAAGACTCTTTCTATCATGTTAAGCCTCAAAGTTTTTGAATAGATATACATTTTGAGCATCCATAAATATATAATGTTATAAATTTATAGCAACTGTCAAATTAATATAATAATTTTTGGCTAGACTAAAAATGAATACTTGAACAGTATATATGTATATATATGAATATATATATGAATATATATATATATATATATATATAAGGTAAAGAAGTATTCTATACAAGACGAATTTAACATTACCTTGAGTACAGTATGAACATATTGATAACTACATCTATCTCTCTATGTATTTACATTGATACAGATTTCATTCTTATATATAATACAGATATTTACTTGGTTAATATTAGCATATTGATAACAGCTTTATCTATCTCTTAGTCTATCTAGCTATGCTGATTGCAGCTTTCTTCAAATATGACAACTAATGCTGTACAATCTCAAACGAAATATTAAAAGACAAAACAAATCTATAGCTCTTCTACTCTATTCTATCTACTTCTCCTGTCCAACCCACCGGTATATATTGCTCAATGCGTCCACCGGGAAATATGCCATGCAGCTTCGGCCCAAAGTTACGTTCGCTGAGCAGGGCAAATACCACAGACTCTGTTATCATGGTCTCCAGGGCATGATCGCCATGCGTTTGGCCATAGATGCGCAGCAGCACCTATATTGTGTTGAGAGTTTATTTGAATATTAGCATTTTTAAGAGATTGTCAAATGTGATCGACCTACCTCACGGGGCTCCTGCTTGGGACTGTGCAAGCGTCGCAGCAAACTAGAATCGCCGCTGTCGCTATCAAAGCGTCGTCTTTTATTTGCCTGTTTAGCGCTCAGCGCCGCATCGTCATCATCGTCATCGCCGTGGGCGGTAGCGCCCACAATAACGGTTTGGGCCAAATTTTTTGTTACCTCCGGTGCCACATCTTTGATATCGTTGTTGTTGTTGTTGTTGTTATTATTATTGTTGCTATTGTTATTATTGTTGTTGCCGCTGCTTTCGCTATTCTTAGCAAATGCCGAGGCGGCTATGACGTGTTTGCCAATGCTGACGTTGACATTTCCTGACTGCTGCTGCTGCTGCTGCTCTACCTCCAACAATTGCTGTTCATCAAAATCATCCAAGTCGGGCAGACTGACGTAATACAAGAAATTCGAGAGGCCACCGCTAAAGCGCAATAATTTATTTGTACGGATTAAATTACTTTTTATTGACTATATGCAAAATTATAATAAAAAAACTCACCTGATGCGCTTTACCACCAACTGCTCTGGAGTAACCACCTTCCAGCGTCCGGTTAGATAGTCACGACAAATGCGGGCAGCCGCTTGGCGAATTTCCTCAAGTGTGGCCTATTTGGATGTGTGCCAAGAGCGTTAAATGTACCAAGAACCAAAGAGAAACAGAAATTGTAAATGAGTAAAACAGAGGAGAAGAGAGTATGCCTAACAGAGACAGAGAAAAAGAGAGAGCCCGCCCGAGAGAGAGAGAGAGCGAGCTCTTGACGTTTACAAATTGACAAAACAAATGCGGGTACTCGGTTTCGCGAGGGTGAGTATTGGTGGATTGCCCTAACCATATCAAATATGTACATATAGAATAATAATATACAATATAATATATTTCAGTGTGTTCAATACAAAACAAAAACAACAACGACAAATGGCATGCAATATACACAAGGCTGAAAATAAACAATGTCTAAATTCTAGGTAGCCTCGCGTACAATTTTTAGTACAAGTGCAAGGTCGCGCGAGTGCTAAAAGTGTGTCTAGGCGCACAATTCAAATATAATATATTTTATATGAGGTAAAAAAAGTAGATGAGGTCTAGTTAGACTTATATCATTTGTAAGCTAACGAAATATTTATATTTTTTTTTTTTTTGGCAAGTTAATATCTATTTAACTTGTTTCTAAATGTTATCTAACATATACATAACATATACCTAACATATACATAACAGATACCTAACATATGTGCCTTAAATTTACTCAGAGAGTACTCAACATATAACTCCAATGTAGGCAACGAGCAATCTATCTAAGCAATCATATACCAAATGTAGCAGTAACCTAGACAATATGTATGTAACATGAACATAACATGTTCCTATTCTGAGCCTTTATTAAAAAATTAACAAACATATACCTTAATGGTAAATATTTTCATAAATAGAAATAGATGATAAAATGTCATTGGAAATATTTACAAATGTAAATGATTCGAAAACAAAAATATGTACAAAAATAGCAACAAATATTTGTTTACAAACTAACATGTTTACTAAAATATTATGCTGCAAATAAAAATCCCATGTTTACAAACTATCATGTAGTAACTATAATATAATAGAATTTTCAGATTTTCGAATAGTCTAAAAACAAAATAAAATTAAATATATGATATATGTTAAATATATTAGACATATATGGTGAGCTTACATTGCGTCGAAAATGTTGCCAGATATGTTCATAATTACAGCGTGGACGTTTACAACAATTTTCATCAATATCTAGAAATTTCTGCTGCTTTTGACGACGAGTTTTATGTTTAATGCAACCTTTACGTTGTCTCATACTACGTTTATTCCGGTTTACAAGAAATCACGATAAAATTACAAATACTATATATAAAAGGCTGTCCGTAAATCTAATTATATAAAAAAAACTGTTTTAACAATTCCGTATGCACGCAAGTCTTTAATGTTGTTCCGTATTAAGTCGATTAGTTCCTCACAGCTGAGAGTTCAATAATAAACTGAAACAGCTAACAACAGAACTGACTCATCGTAGCCCTGAGATGCTCGCTCTCTCTACTCAGCTGCCTCTCGCTCTCGCCCGTTTTCTCTAGGTCTTACTCTCTCACTCTGTCTCTCCCTCTCTCTTTCTCTCTCTCTGTCTTTGGTGGTTGCTGCACCACCAACCACCTTGCCTTAGGGTTGCGCTAGGGCTACCTAGCACACACACCACGAACGTAACTACCAAATACGTCAATAGCTTCTTCTTCTTCTTCTGTGATTTTCAACAGATGTTCGACGACAGGTAAGAAAAAAAAAAGAAAAACAACGTAAGTAGAGAAAAACTATTTTAAACTGGTTTAATGGCAATTCATTGTAGCCTAGCGCCTATTTAAGATTAGATTGCATCATTCAAGTACTTGTAAATGTTGTTCAAAACTTACAACTATATATATATATATATATATATATATATATATATATATATATATATATATATATATATATATGTATGTATATCTTCAATTAACGTTCGTTGACCTGCTTACCAGTTGAGCAACTGTTGAAATTTTAACTTTGTATATGATACAATAGGAAAACGGGATACATCTTTAAATTATCCATATATGAAATACATTCAAAATTCAATAAGCCAATTTAAACAAAACGATATTTTCTATAATTTATAATAAACAGTACGCAGAATATATATAATTATCAGGTACATGTATATATGTATATGGAATTCCTCACATGTAAGAGCTTCCAGTTGGATCTATTCCATATGCAGCAGGTATGCAATTAATTATAAGATTTTAAGGTGCACGAAGCACTGCAACCCTTGAGGATTAGCTCTGTTTTATCTCTATAACTCTCTTCTCTCTCTCTTTATTTTGACATTGCCATTATCTATCCTCTCTTAAATGACCCAAGACATTTTCAACTCTTTTTTTTTCATTTATCTCTATCATTAAAATGCATTTTCCAGTAAATCAGAAATCATATTAGTTGAAGAGCTACAGAGTTGAAATTTTGAATGAATATTCGTGTTGACCACCCAAGCTTAAAAAGACGAGGCGAATATATCTACACCCAAGAAGATTTAACCTTATCGAATCAGAATATGCTTTGGTCGCGTTTGGCCCATGAATGAGTATTATGCAGTCGATAACGCCCGAAGGCAACGTTCTTAATGGTTTCATTATGTAAAAGTTTTAATATCCTCAAAGCTATGAATGATGAAACAACTAGTTTAGTGCATCGATGCATCAAAATGCAGACAACTTTCACACAACACACACACACCCACACATATGTAAATATAACGGGTTCAATGTAAAATTTGTGGAATTTTCCACGCAAACAGCGCAACGAGAAAATCTTCCATCTACGCACAAAGCAAATGTCTCTTATCAATTGGAACAATAATATAAATATATATATATATTGTAAAATGACAAACAGTTGATAAAATTATTTAATATAATGTGTAAAACAATCAGAGAGAGACAAATGATGGCCAGAAGAACACGCAAGTATACATACTATATACAAGTTTTATACTTGAACCTGATAAGCCCATTAAAGTCATTTTATAGATCGTGTCTTTAGCGAGAACTATAAAAACTACAAACTACAATACGAAGAATTTTTTAGCAAAGTCTGTTCCGGGCCTTATCAGCTCTATTAAAACTTATCACTAACTATTTTATATAGCGCCCACTCGCAAAAGAAATTTCAGTATTATTTTGCTGGGCCAAAGGCAAATCTTTGAAGTACGCAGCTGTAGGATTTATAGTTTGTAATTTAAGACCTACCTATACCTACATTGTAGTCAAGTACGCATTGATAATGACTACGCGATACTCTATTTGCTATGGACTTTGGCTTCATATTTTTAAGTATTTTGCATTATTCGATCTGTCGAACATATATACTTTATTTTATTTATTTTTTATATATGTATATATATAATATATATATATATATAATATATATATATATATATATATATATATATATATATATATGTATATATATAATATACAAGACAAAATTTTAAATTTATATATTCTTAATTTTTATTTGAAAAATCCTCTACTACGATTCTACCCAAAAGCTCAATAAAGCTCTTCGAAATTGTACATATAATAAATAGCACAATTAATCTACATTATAATAGAGGTTGTTAAACGATTTTATTTAGTTTAATATCTTAGAATTAAAATTTTATATGCAATTTTTCTTATATATTTTTAAATAATATATTTAAATTACAACTAAATATGTACATTTAAAATTCCTCTAATCACAATTTTCATTTGTAGGTCAGTATTAATTGAAATCTTACCCGAAAAAAGTCAGACGAAACAAACTAGAGATAAGATTTGAAACGCGTGTTATACAAGTGCCTATTAAATATTAAAAGAAAAAAACACGCCTAAGAAATTTTTGGAATATTAGCTGTAGAAAATTATATTACAATTCTATAGTTAATATGAAATACGTGACTAATTAGTTTAAGCTCATTGATAATATCTCAAATAAATTTATACATTTATCAAATTCCTATCGATGGGTCTGTAAACATTAATAAATTAAAAGCAAATTGGAATTTGATAAGCAAATTGTTTGAATGTTCATGATAAGTAATTTTTTACATTTGATCAGATTATAGACTTTTGCTAATGCCACATTAAATAATTTGTAGAATTTGAATTGATAACAAAATTTTTAAAGTATTTATAGCTCTAATGAATATAATTTTATAAAAGCTTCAACATTTTTAAAATTTAATTTATATTGATTAGTAAAACAAATTGAAGTACTTATTATTTGTCTTTCTAATTGTCCCTTATTTTCTTACCCTTATCTTACTAGTCATTCATCCGTATTTAATATTATGATAGACAAAGGTATTTATTGTAAGTAAAAATTCTAGCACAAAAAACGAATATACAAAATTAATCAAATTTAAAAGAATATATGTAAAATATGAAATAAAATAACGTTTGAATATAAATAATTAAAGAATTGAAAAAAAAAAAAAAAAAATAAAAACAAATAAAATGATATATTATTGAATATATTATTGAATAGACTTGAGTAGTTTTAAAAACGCTCGACTTTATTAGTATTTTATTATTCTTATTTAAGTTAACTTTGGCTTTACCATTATTTATTAATTTAAAATTTATCTTTTATACACTAAAAGTGTTTTCTTGAAGTTTTCCCGCAACTACGAGCTTTTTCTATTTTTTCCACTTATAAGTTTTATAAGGTGACTCATTAGCTAATGATTCAGATTATTATTCATTCAAGTAATCTGAATAATCAAAAGTTACATTATAGAAAACTAACGATGGGTAAAAATGGGTAAATCCCATTTATATCAATTTATCTGTGTATGTGTGTGTGTGTTGTGTTGTGTACATAATAGTTGGCTTAAGGCAATTACCTGACTATAGCTGTGCGTCTGCGATTCGCTGCGCAACTGCGCCGCAGCAGCAACGGCACGTGACCTACTGCGTCGACTCTGGCAACTCCACCGACCGTTAGAATCGGGCGGGTAGCGGTAAATGCGCGTCAGCGTCTGGCTAAGGCAGCGCGCGCCGCCCGTGCGCAGAGCAACCTGTGCGGCGCCCATTGCAACAAAAGACTGCGACACGAGCTTTAACCCCAAAAATACATAAATAAATCAACAAAATATGGAAAAATTGAAGTGAGAGTAAAACAAAAGCAAAAATTATACGAAAACAAAGGAAGAAGGAAAAACAACAAGAAGAGAAAGCGGTTCATCAAGAACATGCCGACAGTTGTATTATAAAGAGAGCAAGCGACAACAATGTATAACAGTGCGATAAGCTAGCAACGTGGAATCATCATTAACAGAAAATTAATAATAATAAAAATAAAAAAATAAAAAAAAAAACAAATCAAAAGCAACAGCGGAAGAGCCTTGAAGTGGCCGAACAGATCGACACTGAAATGCCCTTTCAGATAAGAGGCTAACACCCTTACATCTATTTATATTATATATATATATATATGTATATGTTCTTAAGCTTATCAGTTCATTGAGATGATTACCTCAATGCCGTGTAAATACGCATTAAAAATAACAATAATTTGTTTTAATACTTTCGATTAAAGTGGTTAACACTGTAGAACATAAATGTTTATAATATAATAAACTTTAAAAATATATGAAAATGTATTAAAAAAAAAGGAATTATCTTTTTTAGCACTTTCGATTAAAGCAATTAGCACAGTAAAGTAGACATATATAATAACACCAACAAATTGTATACCCAAATTAAAATCAATAACAAATGTTTTAAAAGCATTAATTTCAGCAGCTGTCAAAATTTAATTCAATATATATTTTTGTTAATAGTTCACATTGCAAGCGACAAACGTGTTAGCAAAATGAATGGACTTCTTGGTGCGCTTTGCAAGAGCCTGAAAACCGCCAAAGATTTCGCGGTTACACACGAATGGCAGTATCGGTCAACGTTCGCGAATTACGTAGAGAATTCGTAACAACAAAAAAAAACGATGCAGAAAAGCTGCTACCAAGAGCAACAACACAATTAAGCGGGCTATAAAGCATTCTCTGCATTCTGCATTCTCTTACCGTTTGCAAATTGTTGGACATCTTTCTGCATACACTCTTCCTCTGTCTCTCGCTCTACGTTCCACACGCGACACGATGTCCAATAAGGTACGTAACAACAATGTGTGAGTATGAGTGCCTGTTGCTGTGACTGTGTCTTGTCTGTTTTTTTGTTTCCTTTTTTTTTTTTTTTTTTTTGTATTTATATTTGCTCTTTTATTTACACCTCCACTTGACACAAATAATTACATACATCCACGTGCGCTATAAATTGTAACGTCACTATTAACTAAATATAATTACAAAAAGTATAAATAAAAACTAGTTGAGCTGTTGACGGTTTCTATTTGAATGACTGGCTTCACTTTGCACTGGTTTCCGCTTTAACATCCACTCGCGCACACGATTCAATTGCTACTACGATCGAAGCTTTGAGTCGTCGCAGAGTGTCAAAAGAGGACAGTGTGATTTTCGCCTACTCTTCCTTATCTTATCACCTTGGTTTAGCACTCTGCACGGAAGCTCTCCTCTCTTTCTCTCTCTCTCTCTTGCATTTGCATTTCGAACTGAGCTGGTGAGTTTCATAGCGCGCTGCCAGCGAGCTTTTGCAAGTGAACAGCAACAGACAACAATCGAGAATGTTGCTATCCCACCAATTTGCCATTATTTGAATTTTGCAAGCTGACAGACGACTCAAGGCTGACTGCTACAGTAGTTTCTATACATTTTTACTTTAATTGGAAAACATTATCTTATATTCTAATATTATCTCTAATTTTAATTAGTTCAATTTGACATATTAGAACCAGTTTTTTTATTATTTGTTTACTTTTAGACTCGGTCTATTTTTTGGGTCAAAGACAATCAATTACGTTACAAATAAATATGTTTTCCAAAGCTCCAGAGTTTTCTAAAACTCATGTCAAATGGCACGCACGCAGTACCGAAATATTGTTACACGAGGGCTGCTCAAGCCGTGTTCACCTCAATATGCACTCTTTAGAAAAAATTGTACTACTTCTGGCGCAACGCTCGCCGAAGAGCTTTCGGTTTACATGGCCAACACAATGCTCTACAAGTTTCCAGCTTTCAATGAAAGCTGTCTCGAAAATGCTAGCTTACCACTGGAAAAGCTTTCGTAGTCAAAAGCTTATGTAGACGCTTTACAAATGTACTTTCAATGTGACTCACATCCGCACGGATGCGATCATACTTATTTTCGTGCATTTACTGTGTACGCTATTACATTAATATTGAGCTTTTCTCCATGTAAAAAAAACTTGTATCAGATTAGATTTTGAATGCAAAAACATGCATACATACATACATATGCATACAAAATGTCTCATTTAAATGAATATGCTAATTCCGCATTGGAGCTTTTTGCGACGCATTTCAATGCCAAAAAAGGTTGCTGCTGATAAGCCACGTCTATTGGCGTACAGTCGCGTCCATGTGCATGCAAACACAAACACACACACTAACCGACAATGCGAGCGAGTTCTAGGAAGTTTCTAGAAAGGCGCAAAGCCCACCGAGACCCAACCAAAGAGTAGACAAAATAATTAAGTTTGTTTTTTTTTTGTATTTCTTTTGTTCTTCCATTTATTTTTGAATGTTCTCGAATGTTGTTTTTTATTTGCGGTCTTAGATCTTTTTTTCTCTGCATCTACGTCTTTTTAGCCGTTTTCTGCTTGTTGTTCTTGCTGCTTAACTTGGCTGAATGTTCTGTGAGGTTCTTTACTTTGAAAGTGTTGTATTCTTTCAATTTTGCCACTTCTTTCACATACACTGCTCTAGTTTTTGTTAATTGTGTTCAGCGTCTACCTTTATTTCATTCCTCTTTCTAGTTTTCTGCATGCGTTATTGCCTATTGGTCTGTTTGTTCTTGTCGCTTTTTTCGCTGCTCTTCTGTTGCCTTTAAACAATTTAGTCAAAGTTTAAGGAGTGGGTATGAGTGCGAGGGAGAGAGCTAGAGCACTGAATAAAAGTGAGGGAGAGAGGGGAACCTATGTAAATAACAAATTGCCATATACACACTCACACATACATATATAGAAACATATGTATGTAATATAATATATATGTAACGCTCTTTACACAAAATGAAACACACCAAATGCAAAAAGAAAAGATAGAAGACTTAGCCAAGCTACACAGTCAAATAATAGCATATAAAAAAAATACAAAAATTATGGTTGTACATTAAAGTTGTTAAATATTATTTAATTTCCTTAAGTTTGGCGAGTCGGCGCTGTTGATTTCATTGCTATATAAAAACTTGATATTCCTTTCATATAGTATGCATATTTCTATTTATAGATCTTTCAAGTGAGGATGAGCTTGGAAGGGGGCGCGGGCAGCTTTTTGTTATTTCTTGTTTCTTCTTTAGGAGTTTTCTTTCACTTTTTGTTTGTTTTGTTTTATCGAGATTTAAACATAGAACTTGTTTTTTCTTTTAATATAAATACTCATATATAATATAGGATCATACATAAAATTAAAAAAGAAATTAGCTTAAAAATGACAAATGCGTTATGTTAAATTTGTTTTCGTTTACTTTTACAAGACTTGCATGTTGTTTTTGTAGTTTGTTTCTTGTTTTTTATTATGTTATTATTAAATTTGATGCTTTCCTTGTGTACAACTTTTTTTTGTTTTGCTTGTCTGCTTAAAACGCATCTTAATTGTTTCTTTTTCGTATTTATATATATATATACTTTTTTCTTTAAAGTTAAGTTTTTGTTTTTAAGTAAATTTTAAATGATAATGGATTTTTTCTTGTTGCTTGTTTTTTTTTTTTTTTTTTTTTCTTTTGTATTGTTAGTAAAGTCAGAGAGAATCGGTACATTTTAAGACTACGCTCCCTTTTTACAGGATTGTTATTAGAGACGCCAGCACACACACATGCACATCCACACTCACACTCACATACAAAGTAACTCAAGTCACTGTTGGTATGTGTGTGTGCGTATGTTTGTGCATGAGTGCGTGAGCGCATTTTGTGTGTTTTATTTGTGTTGTGTTAGTAAATTTAAATGTATTACTGTGCTGCTTGCTGAGCGGGCGATGCGATGCGATGCGATGCAGTTAGCCAGGACTCTTTAGGCAGCCACCTCGCTGGCTTCAGCACCATTTTGAACTTCATCCTTTGAGCTGGCCTCGTCCAGCTTCGCCTTCTTCTCCGGCGTGGCAACGACTTCATCGGCTTTGGCGCTGGCCTCGTCCACCTTTCGCTTCACAGCTTCAGCGGAGGGCGCATCTAAAAATGGGACACAAAAAAGAAGAGAAATTATCAATTAAATGTCAAGTTTCGAAACTATGTTTATTCTTTCACATTTACCTTTTGAGTCACCGTTAGCTGCCTCTGCATCGTCGGCGCCATTCTCAACGGCTGCGGCGGCCTCACTACTTGGCTTGGCCTCAGCTGTTGTTGTCTTCTCAGCCTCCTCCTCTACCTTCTTCTCATCGGCTGGTGCTGCAGCGTCGGTCTTCTCACCATCAACAGCGTCGGCAGCGGGCGCAGCTTCGTCGTTGGCCTCAGCACCGTTCTCCTTAGCGCCATCGCCGCTGCTGCTCGACTCTTCGCCGGCACCGTTCTCTGTGGTGGTCGGTGTCTCTGCTGCTGCATCTTCGGCAGCGACGGCATCCTTCTTTACAGCATCAACTTCTTCAGCGGCAACTTTCTCAACCACGGGGGTCTCGCTGTGATTAACCAAAGACAAATAGATATTTTATATAAACATACAAAATCAGATAATTCAACTCTGCAGAAATTCAAGCAACATTTCCCCAATACAAAAAAAAAAAAAAAAAATCGAGAGAAAAGATGCAAGCACACAAAAGTCCGGCAAAAGCCGTTAACTCCACAACCGGCGTCTCTTCCGCGTTGGTTTCAACCACCCCCAGTAGAAATAGAGCCAGACATACACAATCACATTGTTAAAAGCATCTGCCGCCGCAAATGATAAATGGGAGCAACAACTCGTGGAAACTGCGACGCAAAAAGAAACAAAAAAAAAAAAAGGTGAGCGGCGGCATGCGCTTCAATATATATTAAAAATTGTGCTTTTTCCTTTATACACCAGCCGGATAATAGGTGTACATAGCATAAAATGTAAAGAGTGAAGAGTAAAGACCAAAAGCAAAGCGTGCAAAAAAAAAAAAAAAGCGCGACTTGCTTGAAATACAACGAGCGAACAGACGAAAAAAAAACTGGTTTTTATATTTCCAGCACTACGTGCGTCTCTCTTGCACACACTATTTGTGGGCTACAATGCGCGCGCGTCACGTACACAAGCGAAACAGCAAACAAAGAGCGAGCAAGAGCGCGATTTAAGAATTGCATTGCAAGGCAAAGCGGCAAAAATAACGGTCAAAATATATATATACACATGTTCACTCACACAAACACCTACAATACGACAATACATCAGCTTTCCCTCCACCCCGGCGACTAAGCAACAGACAAAAGGTTTCTAACGGTTATCTACAACTGCGTCGCAAGAGCAGTTAAAAGAAAACGCAGAGCGAAACGTAGACAATGCGAGTGCGAGCAACCGGCATTACGTTGCGTTTATTTTAGGCAATGACAAAATATACCTGAAAACAGAATTTGATTTGAGCAGCTCATTAGCACAAAAATGAGCGGCAAGAGCGCAAAGAAGCGGCCAACAATGCCAAGCTTTAAGCTTTAAGCGAAATATGCGCAAGACAAAACTGACAAAAATTAATGGCCAGACGACAGCGGCAAAAGCAAACAGACGAGACAGACAAAACGACAGCTGAAACTCAAACGGCACACCAAAAAAAAAAGAGCGGCAACTTGAATGCTACACACTGATGCAGTGTGCTCGCACGCTCACACAAATATACATACAGACAATACATACATGCATACTTATTTGCGCACTCCGCTTTGCACACAGCACACAGTACGTATATACACACAAACACACGTACGCTCAATATATTACTTCTTTGCCTTCACCAGCAGCCGCCACCGCGAACATGTCCAACAACAAGCATGCTGACGAAGCCGCTGCCGCTGTCGTCGTCGCCGTTTGCCGGCCGGAGTGTGAGAGCGAGAAAGCGTCATGACGCCGCGCCAATTTCAACGGCGTCGTTTTTTGCGCGCACGTTTGGACAGCTTTGGTGGAAGCGAGACAGCTCTATAGATTGTTCAAGCATTTTACGTAGGATAGACACAAAATTCAAAAGAAATTTTTTCCAAACCGTTGGAAAAAAAAATTATGTACATCACTTGCGAAATTAGCCGCAATTGCTGCTGCATATATTGTTTAAACATATTCAACGCACACACACATGCAATAAAGGCTAGAGCACACATATTTACACACAAATCCAAATAAAATTACTCACTTCTTTTTCTCAGCCACATCAGCCATTTTAACTTTTAAAGAATTACTTTTCAAAGAGAAGCGCGAAAAGTGATGTTTTATTTTTTTGCAAATAGCACACGTACGTTAGCACTTGTTTTTAATACTTAAAACCAAAACACGTAGGTACAACAAGATTCGCAAATTTCATAAATTTGTGCAATTACTCTTGCTTGACCACTTTTTCAGGTATCTCTGCTGATTTAAAGTTGAATGCCTGCTGGGTTTTTGGTTGCCGTTCAGAATAACGTCCACACAGTTACGCAGAAAAACGCCGAATGAGACAGAGACAGAAGCTGAGGTAACTTTATATACGCTAGGTATATTGCCATTGACATCGATTATTTCCAAAGCCAAATTAGTTATCGATATATTTGCGGCAAAATGTTTTCAAAAAAATGCGAATTTAATAATAGTTACATGTAATAGTTATATGTAATTGCTGTGTATTCACTTTTATATACTACCTTCAAAGAAAATATGCATGAATCCAAATTTCCACTGAATTAAAGCGAATACCATTTCGTCGATTATTACTTTATGATTAATTCTGAAGTGTTAAGATAATGTTAAGCTCAAAATGGCACTGTTGTATGGGACTATGGCGTCTCACTAAAATGTGGTGAATAGTGCGAATGCAACAGCCTTTCGAAAAACATTGTGTGCTAGAGTGAGAGAAAATAATTTTTCCATTCAATAAATCAGCAATATATTTCTTATCGATAGCCTTGTAATCCACGATGTTTAATCACATAAATATTTTATGCAACGATTCATTTAAATGTCATGCGGATAATTTAGTTATTAGCTACATTTTAATGGTTGTAGCTTGTTTAATGGCTGTGTGTGTATTTTTTTTTATTTTTGTATGTATTTTAAACATAATTATTAGGAAATTTCCGAACCACATGGTCTAAGTTTCATCTGTTCTATTATTATTCTATTTAACAAATAGATAGCATTTTACTCTTCTTTTCGGTTTGTATTATGGCAGTATAAGTCTTTGTTGTAGTTCAGGTTTTACTCTGTAGAGCCACAGATGTACATATGTATTTTGAAAATAATTTGTTTTCGGCTTCCATAATAAAAAGATTATGAAAACATCTGCTTAAGAGCAAATCCAGAGATCATTTCCCAGCTGCAAGCTGTATATAATTCCATATATTGTATATACATAAATATGTATGTGTTGATGTGATGTAGTATATAGCTAATAAATTTCATTCCAGAGGCGCCACGTAAAAAATAATTCAAAAAAATTTAAAGAAAACCCGTTTTTATATAGGAAATGGAAATGCTCTTTAAGGAAAATACTTTTCCCTATACCTTTTTTTGTTGATTATTTTTGATGCATGCAAATAAATTTTTAGCAAGAGTACCCCAATAATTAGATTTGTATGCATGTTAAATACGACGGCGAGTAAAAGCTATCGATAGTTGTACGAATACACTAGTACGGGAATAAACGTTAGCCCGCCAAATGGAAATCTGAAGCAATCAATCAAAGTAATTGTCGATTTGTTCTGAGCTCTGAGTTTTGAAAATAAAGCGGAAATTACAGTAGTCCGAATTCTTGGGCAGGCAGGTAAGAGGCGACTTCACAGTTGACGCAGTCGAGACAGATGGATTAAGCGGCATCACGTGCCATTGTCCACGTCCTGGCTTAATATTATTCTACGGCACAGGACAGCCGGCTGTTTGCCCTGTTTTATTACCTGGTGCCGCAATTGTTGATTTGGTGTTGTTGTTGTTATTGTTGCTGCTGTTGCTGCTTTGTATGCGCGCGTTTTTACATGGGTTTTCCAGCTGCACTGCAGTGCTCGAAAAGGTGTGAGTACATACACACAAACATACATATATGGGTATGTATATATGTATACACAAACGTACATAAGTATGTACATGTAAATATATTACTTAAATATAATTTCAATCTTTTGATCTTATAAAACATAATTTTAAGTAGCATTGCGTTTTTTCTAATAAACTTATTTATGGCGCTCATATCTCGTTAAACATTGTATAGGCATAGTATACACATGCATACGTATATACATACATAAATATCGCGCATCCATATTCATTTGAATGCACGTACATCCATTTGCTGCTGTATTTATATATTTGTGTGTGTGTATTTGTACAGTGGGCGCTGTTCATGATTATTTACTGTCAAATTCAATTGAGTCACAAATAATATTTGATTTTACAACTTTATATATTTATATATATATTATATAAAATATATGGAGAAGTAGTTATTATTTTGATACATAATGCCATAGTAAAAAAATAAAAGTATAAGCAATATTTGTATATACCAAATTTACTATTATTTTTCTAAATATATATATATATATATATATATATATATATATATATATATATATATATATATATATATATATATATATATATATATATATATATATATATATATATATATATATATATATATATATATATATGTAATAGTAGTATTTGTTTAAGTTTAGTTTATTTATTTTCTCCTATCTAATTTATAGCTATTCATCCCATTGAAAATATCATCTGTGTCCTGTTCAACATATTGCTCTTTAACTTGCATTACATTTACGATTCTGGCAGCCGCAGCTGCATCCTGTGGCGTGCCCAAGGCCAGGTGCTGTTTTTGTGTTTGTCGGCTGCCGCTGCCGACGTCACTGTCACAGTTGATAGCCATTTTAGTAACATTTTTCTTAATAATTAATTTTATGAGCCTGCGGCAATTCGAGTAATCAAGCTTAAGAGCGAGTGTGGTGTCCTATTACACACACATATGCATCACAACGACCGTTGCACAGTTGCGTTATCAAGCTGCACAGCTGTACCGTTATCAGTTGCAATGCGTTCTCAATGACATGCGCTTACAGAGCTTACGACAGAAAGCTCTCTCACGAGAGGAGCTTACGTTGAAGAGAGCCAAAGAGAAAGAGAGAGAGCGCGTTTATGTTTGGCGCTTATATAGAAAGTCCTTGCTGCTGCTGCTGGTGCTGCTTTTACTGCTACTGTTGAGCTGTTGGGCTGTTGACTGTCAAAAATTTTCACTTAACAATCAGTCAAGTTTATCGTGCGTCTTAGTTTAGTTCGCAAAAGTTAGCTCGCGCGACGCTTGCGACAGAAAAATTGGTCCGCAGCAGCAGCCGCAGCCGCAGCACCAGCAGGCAGCAGGAGCAGGCAGTTAAAAAAAAAGATTGAAAACCCACAACGAAGCATCTAAAAAAGGTTAATTCAATTAACGCGTGTGCCATGATATAATTCTATTCATGTAAAAAGTGTAAAAAAAAACTTCTGCAGCAGGCAGAATTTTCTGTACATGCTTAAACCATTATCGCAGCCTCCATACAAAAATGAATGATAGGCAGAAAACACTGTAAACTGTGCTGCCTAGTTTTGTGCGCGAGCTGTTGTTTATTTAAATTAAAATTAGATCCGAAAATAACTGTAAATGCATAAAGTGTGTCTACACACACATAAACGCAAAGACAAACACACAAGCACACAGGAACGAAATCACAACGCATTAAAACGAACCTTGAGCAAATCAGCCTTAAACACACATAGATAAACACACACAAGCATACATATATAGATATATACTTATATACATACGGACGAGCGTAGCTAGAAGTAAAGGATTTTTGTATGCCAAGAAAAGAAGCAACGAATTCGGCAATAAGGATACGCTAACCAACTGAAGAGGAAACAGCATGTCGCCCAGGTAGCTGAAAAGAGAGAGAGGGAGAGCGAGAGCGAGAGAGGGACAGTTGAACAAAGTGAGACAGAGTCTAACAAAGTGTTTGCAAGCGTGCTAGTGAGAGAGAGAGAGCAAGAGCGAGTCGGGGCAATATGTGCACTGTGGTGTGTGTGTGTAAAATTCAACTGAAAAATATTATCATAATTTATGCAAACGGTTATTAAGCGCTATGAATGAAAATTGAACAACTCAATTTGCATTCGGGCGAAAATTAAAAGTAAAAAGAATATAAATATTTATTAAAATTAAAGGAATATATAAATTTGGAATATAATAGAGCTGGCAACTTGTTTATTAATGTGGTTAAATATATTTGCTCTTTTTGTTTTTAAACTTAATTTACATTTCGCTGGAAATGAAAAGGAAATCTCAAGCAACTGCCTCTCTCTTCAAAAAAATTGGAATATAATAGAGCATGGCATAATATTAATGAATATTTTTTAATAACTCTGCTAGTTTTTGTTCACACAGTTTTGTATCTTATCTAATGATAAGACGAAGTGGAGTAAATCAATGCAATTAATAGTTTCAAATATAAAGATTGTTTCATTTAAATGAACTCATAAGTTGATAAGATAAAAAAATATTGAATATGTGGAAGACGTCTCTGCAGTGTAATTTCCGTTAGTCAATAAATATAATGAAGTTTAACTTATCTGATTTATACTCGTAGTGCAATCAAGAGAAATATTTTCAGTGTTTGCAGTATTTGCTAAATCTATTAGCTTTAATTTTTTTAAATGATTAGATAAAATAAACCCATAGATTTTATAAGCACTCAGCGAGCTCTCAGATATGATAACAATATATCGGAACTATACTTTATATGATTAGGAACTAAAATTCATATATCAAGTATAGTAAATGATTTAATTTAAAACGAATATACGATATATTGTTCATAGAACGTAAAACAAAAAGTAGTTTTTTAATTGTTCACATTTAAATCAGCTTCAATTCGTTAATTAATTGTTTCGAGCACACTGTACAACGGCTAGGAGCTTTCTGCTTAAGGCAGGCACACTAACACACATACGTCACTCGCACACAGGGCCACGCTCATGGCTCTCGTACAAGGACGCTTCCGCCTTGGTACTCTCTCACACACTCGTACACTTATATTTAGCGCGCGAGAGAGAGAGAGAGCGTAAGAGATTGGGAGAGGGATAGAGTGGACGCCACGAGGCAATCGACAATGTTAAGCCTTAAATTTACCGTTAACGTTTGTGTTTTGTGTACAAGTTTCGTATTTGAGTTTGTGTTTTATATTATTCTATTTACCAACGGGTCCTCTCGCAGCTCCAGGTCCAGACCCAGCATAAATAAGTAAAGATAAGACGGCTAACTGAAATGGTCCGACTTCAATTATAAAAAAAAAAAAACATAAAAATAATAATAAAAACCAAAACAAGTGCGTCTATCAACGAAAACTTTGCAATAGTGCAACAGCAGACCTCGCAACATGCCGGAAGAGAAGGCAACCAATCTTGAGAATGGCCAAACAACGGCAGCATCCACACCCAGCAAAACCAAACGCCAAAGGACACCAACACGTCGACGTCCGCCAAACGAGAGCGATGTCGTCGCTGGGGGCGTGGGCATTACCGGCGGCGGTGTGGTCATCCTACCCCAACACGTACTCAACGAACTCTATCACAACTATTCCATTAAGCAGCGACGCAGCGGCCTTAAGTGGTTCCTGTTTGCGGCCGTACTCTTTAATCTCTGGACGATTTGCATACCCTGGGAGCAGGCGTTTCCCACAAGAGGTCAGTCAGCTCATTTAATCTGAATGCTTCTTCAATCGTAATTTTAATCTTAATCTTAATTATTAAGAGCTGACCTAATCTTACATATTAAGAGCTCTAGATGTCTTATCTTATAGGTTTGCTTATTTTAAATTCAATTATAATAGTTCTGATGGAAATTATTCCTATTATATTATTTGAATTTATATTTTTACTACTTATTTTGGTCTTAATTCAATTCAATTCCTTTATCAACAAATAACAAGTAAGGAAGCTCTAGTCGAGACTACTCGACTAGGAGATACCATGATCCCTACAAGGAGCTGATATTCACGCACCCATAAGCACGCGCTCTGCTAACTGCGCAGTAAGCAGCGACTGCGTTTGGGCTGCGCTTCAGTGTGGGCAATACTATGAGAATTTTGTTGCTGAATAATTTCTCTTGTAGTAGGACTATCTTCATGAACTTTCAGAACGTGATCGCAATGTACAAATGTGTATACATTCCAAAGCATAAGTCTCTAGTACCTATAATTGCAAATTCGGGGCGAAGGGGGCGTGGTATCCAAAATCTGTAAAAGACAAAGTCTGCGTATTGATCAGATGTATATACACATCAAATCTGAAGTCTCCAGGTCTAAAAGTATTCAAATTACGCTGAATAAACAATATACATTTATCGATTATTCTCGATAAAAAGAAATCGGATGAGTTATCGAAAAAATGATAAACTTGTACTGCGTATGGTACACATGAGTATGCATACAAAATTGCAAGTCTCTAGCTCTAATATATTCCGTATTCATACGGAAAGACGGACACACGGACAGGGCTATATCGACTTAGCTCATCGTCCTGATCAAGAATATATATACTTTATGGGGTCTGCGATGCTTCCTTCTGCCTGTTACATACTTTTCACAAAACCATTATACTCTGATTTCCCATTTTTAATGGGATCAGGGTATAAAAATACCAGATTTTTAAATTTTTGGCTTCTTAATCTGATGCAGATTCTAATTCTACAAGTTTTAAATTTATATTAATTCTTAAATTTGTTATCAAATTTAAATTTAAATGTATATTAATTCTTATTCTCATTTATATGAAATTTCCTTTAAAATCGCCTTCCCCAGTGGTCAATTGCAGCATGTTGTTAGCTTATTTGGCGCTGACGGCTCTGTTGCACATTGGACGCCAGTCGGAGCAGCCTGCCCTGAGACGCTTCCACCAGTCGCTATTGACAGTTGTGCCGCGAGCCTTGTGGTTCCTCTCCATGCTTCATTTCGCCGCCTATGTGATGCTGCAGGCCAGCTTCTCGCCGCGGTAAATACGGTTCTGGTTCGGATTTGATCAATAATTAAATAGATAAACCCTTGAAAATTGTAGAGATGTTCTCGGCTGGGCGATTCTATTGAACTTCCTAATATATGTGACATTGCCATTGCCGTTGATTTTTCTGGGCCTGGTCATTGGCTTTTGCACGTACTTCAATTGCTTGAGTCTGCCCGTGGGCTTCTCACGTCCAGATCCTTTAATCTCCGATCAGGCGGCGGCTAATGCCGTTTTAATAGCCACTGCAGCGTTAATTGGACTATTATATTACTTTATGGGCGAGGCGAAGCAGAAGCGCGCCTTCCTGGAGGCCAAAAAGAGTCTGGAGGTGAAGATGGTCATAGAGGAGCAGTCGGCAGAACAGGTATATATATATATATATTTAGCATTCAGCACTTAACTCATTGCATTGTGTTTAATTTTGCATTTGTCTTAATTTGAAGGAACGTTTGCTGCTATCCGTGCTGCCCAAGCATGTGGCTATCAAAATGCGCGAAGACTTGGGCTCATCTAGTTCAGAGGCCTTCAAAAAGATCTATATGAGTCGACATGAGAATGTGAGGTAAGTCTTAACTTTTATTTCAAATGCAATGAAAGATTGGTGAAGTGAATACTAACTGTACGAATTATATAGCTGACATGATGTAGATGTTAGTCTTTAAGCTGAAGAAAAGGCTGTTACTTAAGTTTTGAGTTTAAATTTCTCTCTTCGAATCTACTTGTTCGCTCACAGCATTTTTTCCCTGTTTGCCTTGGAGCTAACTTCAATAGAATAATAAGAGAATCCTTAATATTACTTTCTGTTAGGTTAAGGCCAGCACATATGTCTCTAATCGTATTGTACTCTGAATGCCTTTGCTCACATTTCTTTAGGAAAGTCAACAGAAACTTTCCGAATGTATTTGCCATTTAAATAAAATTGGTTTAAACTCCTTATAAAAGTAAGAGATAGAATAACTTTCACCTATTTTATTTGTTATATTTAGCCATGGGCTTAGTTTATGATAGGCATTACATAACTTAAGACAAACTAAAAATCTATCCACTTAAAATTCAATTTGGTAAGCATAAGTTATTAAGCGTTGCTCGTGTCTAGCCAGACGATGTTTACTTCACTACTCTTGATAAATCATCCTTGGATACTATTTGTTAGAGTCACTATAAGTTTTGAGTATTATGGTTTATTCATTACTTGACAGTCGTCATTTGTATTACTCAGTCAAAGATATATTTACTAGGTATCATGATGTCAAACTTGAACCTTAACTTCTCTTCTCTTCGAATTGCATTTGTTCCTATTATTTTTGAATAACAATAGAGTCTATTCGCTAGTCAACTCAGAGGATTTTCTTACTCGTTTATAGTGTCTAACTTCGATGTGGACTCTGTCTTTGTATATCACTCCCTACTCTTCGCTTTAAAATAGAGCTATTTTTCTAAGTCCTTACTTTTTATTATTTATCAATTAACGATCTAGCTAGCTAGCTAATCGTTCCTCGTTCTTACTGTGAGATCAAATATTCAATTTTGCCATTCGTAAGTGAAGCTCCAAGCCAAAATTAGAACCTATTTACTTATCAATCGGTATTCGTTCTATAATCGAATAGGATATATTCTCAAATGGATATTCCTCTATTGTCTGCTAGTTACTTGTCCTATTACCCAATGATTATGACCACTTACCAGAGTCAAATTACTCATTTAGCCATAAAAATCTCTATTACAATATTAGCACCTATAATATTGGCTTGGGGCATTTTTATGATATTTAGATATGGTTTTAGGAATTTTCCTAACAGCTCCTTTTTAGCTTTAATAGTTCCGCTGAATAATGCCCGGCTAAACTATACAGCGTTTGCTTAATAGGCTTACCAGACGTCTACGAATATATACATATATATTTGGTAAAGAACCGAGTTCTGTAGCACACATTTTAATCCATGTATATATAAATATATATTTTTTTTCACACCCACGAAAAGCATACTGTATGCGGATATTGTCGGCTTTACCGCCATCTCCTCGACGTATAGCGCCCAAGATCTGGTAAAAATGCTAAACGAGCTCTTCGCACGCTTCGATAGGCTCGCCGAGGTAAAGTGGAAAAAACTTTACTTTTGTGTTCCGCCAGCTATTCTTTATTTTTTCTCTTTTGCACTGTTTTTTTTTTTTTTTTTTCTTTTTGCCTTTCTCTTTGCTTGTGTGTGTGTTTTCCAGCTGTTCGTTCACCTGCCCGGTCCCGTAATAATCTCTTAAAATAATGTTGATGATGATGTTTAAGATAAGCATCTGAAAATTTTGTTGTTCTTTTTATTTTTGTTGTTTCGTTTTCGTTTTTCATTTCCTTCAATTGCGCATTTTGAACTTTAATTTGAATTCTGCTTCTTGCGTTTGCTCTGCGCTCTTCATTCATCTTCATTTTCTTTACATACTTTTTTTTTATATTTGTAATGGGCGGCCAAGTGGGCGGGCCGAGGCGGGACGGTTCGGTGCGCTGGCAACAAAAGTTACGCTCAGTCAGCCGTGTGAAATGTGTCGAGTTGATTTTTGCTCTCATGCGATTTTTCTTTTCGGGGCTTTGCCTAAAAGGTCCTTTAAATTTAGGCCCAGTTAATTTGCTGCAGTATTTTTTACATTTTTTTCCTGAGTCTTTCTTGTGGAAACTTTTTTTTTTGTTATTGTTTTTTATTAGCTTTGCAGCAAGTTTTCGGTTCATTTGTTTTGTGTGCTGGGATTTGAAAGCTAAGTTTGGCTTTTGAAAGGAATATTTTAGGGGTATATATGTACATATATATAAGTATATCGTTTTTAATGTTAATTATATTTATTGTATTTTACCAGGTTTCGCTTTAATATAATTCAGTTAATTGTTTTGATTAGATTGTCAATTTACATATTGCTTAGGCTTTCTTAGACTGCTTAACATATAAATATTTTTAATTTTTCAACCGATTCAGTTATATTTTGTCTACTTTTGAATCATCAAAATTTAAGTAATAAAATAATATTTAAACAAAGACTTTTAAAAAATAAAAATAAAAAAATAATAATAAAATCAGTAAATAAATCAAAAATAAATATAAAATAAATTCAACGTCCTATAAAAATACGAAATATTATTATGTAAAAGAGAAAATGATAATTTAAATTTTATATTTTTTTAAAGAGAACATTCACACTTTCACAATTTTTATTTCTCATTTATTTTTTTTTTATTACTTAATTTTTTTTTTTAGTTTTTTTAATAGAAATAATTAAATTATACTAATTTGATTAAATTTTCTTATTTTTATATATTAGTTCGAATATTTTTATATTCAGATTGAATATTTAATACACAGATTTGTATCAAGGCTTATAGCAAATAATAATTATTGAATATACTATTAATATACATCAAAAAGTATTGAATTATTCCCCAAAAAACAATTATCATTAATGTATTTATATGAAACGTTAGCTCCTTCGACTACCTTCGTCTATTTTTCTGATAATTCCCCTGAACTGCTTTAAGTTAGCTGATAGTCTGAATTTTTTCTTATATTTCCATTTTTTTGTTATTAACAATTTACGTCAGATTTTCCACAATATGTGATTTTTATTATAATAACTGATTTTAATTATCTATTCGGTATGTAATTTTCTATCTATTTGAGCCTTTGTGACTCTATATAGATAACTAATTGCCTATTCCATTATTAACTCCCTTTTTTGTAGTTCGATTATCTATTAATTTTATTGATTTGAAGACCCGCAATTAATGAAATTTAAGCACTGCTGTCCTACCTAATCGACGTTCAGCTCAAAAGGGAGCCCAGCGCTTCGATTAGCTCGTTTCGCTATAAAAAGTCTAACTAACACCCTTTACTGCCCCATACAGAAGTACCAACAACTGCGCATTAAAATTCTCGGTGATTGCTATTATTGCATTAGTGGAGCGCCCGACGAGCGGCCGGATCATGCCGTGCTCTGCGTTCACATGGGACTTTCCATGGTGAAGGCCATCAAGTGAGTTGAGCAGTGACAAGAGCAGACAGAGTGCCAGGACACTCAGTCAAGCAGTGGACTCATGGGACAGCAACAACGACAGGCGACGGGCGTTGTCAAATCAACGTTTGTTCAATTAAATGTAATTGCACTTAACCACGCGTCGTCCTGTCCGCCTGTTGTTGTCCCTTTGTGTCGGCTAAGAGATAGTTTTTTTTTTATATATATATACACATTTTATTCTTTTAGATATGTGCAGCAAAAGGCAAACTCACCTGTTGATATGCGTGTGGGCATACACACGGGTGCTGTCCTGGCCGGGATACTGGGCCAGCGTCAATGGCAATTTGACGTTTACTCCAAGGACGTAGAGCTGGCTAATAAAATGGAGTCCAGCGGCAAAGCCGGGTAAGTCCAATGCATAATTAATCGAATTGGAAAATAGTGGCTTGCCTTGGTATTGGCTGGGCGGGGCTGTTTCGAGCTGTTATGATTTGTCCTTGTCACTTCGATATGCAAATTTATGACCCGGGGCACACCCTCGTCGACAACTTTATTACACTTGCATTTACAATTCGAGTTTTCTTTTCCGTTTTGCATTGCAGACGTGTACACATTTCCGACAAAACATTGGCCTTTCTCAATGGCGAATTCGAGGTGGAGCCGGCCTTTGGCGAGAAGCGGGAGGAGCTGCTGCGCATAGCTGGCCTGAAAACCTATTTCATTACGAAAGTGGTTAAACCGGTGAGTGCAGATTGTTAGCCTGGCTTGTTAAAGTTCTTACATGCTCTAATCTGTAAATTTTTTAGTTCGCCTCGCCCTGTGGCAAGAAAATCAACGAATCGAAATCAGAGAATACCAATCAGAGTCCCGACTCGAATCCCAGCAGCAACAGCAGCAATGAGAGCAACGAATGTGCTGGCGATGACAACGATGCCACAGTCGATGATGAGGAGTTGTTAGCCCAAAGTGTCGTCATCAATGGACACAATCCCACAGCCGCCGAGGATGAGGAGGAACAAATAAAACTGGAGAATTTCAAGCAACGGTTAAAAGATGAGCTGGTCACACGCGACGGGCATGAGTATGAAAAATAACTGACTTACAAAGTATCAAATATCAAAGTCTAATTAACTCATTTTGCTCATACTCACACAGAAATCTCACCAAGGACACGAACATCTTTTTGCGCTTCAAGAATCCGCAACTGGAGCAGGCCTATGCCGTCTATCGGGAACCATACAGCTCGCTGCCATTGCTGGCCGCCCTGCTGGTGCAATGCATTGATGTCTTATATTCCTATTTGGTGTTGCCGCGCTCAACGCTGCATTTCATTAACATTGCCGCGCCGCTGGTGCCCATCGCCATGCTGGTGGCGATTAGCATTGCCGAAAGCTTTAGCGGCATGCTGCCCAAGTTCTTTGTGGATGTGAGCAAACGCTTCAATGACATTACCTTCGTTCGCGAGCTGGCGGCCATAATTATAGCACTTACCATTGGCCTCAGCAATGTCATCGACATGGTTAGTATGCGGTTAGACTTCACTGCATGGGGCGTGCTCAAGTCCTTATTGATTTTCTTGCGGTTGCCCTGTAAAAGTTTGCTAAGGATATTGTAGTTGGGTAAATGTGATACAGAAGTTTTGTATGTACCATTGTAGAGTTGTTCTAGTTGTGTCCACATTATTCGTCTATTCGACTCCATAATGTTAACCTTAGACTCCATTAAATTGTATATATATGTATATAGAACCCGAATTCGTGTTCAGATATTGTTTGAGTTTATATATTATAGATTCGCATGTAAAGCTAAATTGATAAAAATGATATAGGACGCATTTACGCATCATGTAAAGTTCAACTCTACAAATATATAAATGTCTTTTGCAAAAAGTCAGTTATCAACACCATACAGCTGTTCAAATAACAAATTATTAAGTAATATAAGCTAAGTAATATCAGCCTTTGCCATCAAAGCAAAAATATATAAGAGTCAGAGATGCGCTTAAAGTGTTTCCTATTCAACAGATATATTACGAATATATATTTATGTATGTATACAATAATGTATTTATACAGGAAACATTACTATATTTGTTATATATACTTAACGAGTTTCTTAAATATGTATTCATGAAACTATTTAATATTTAGTATTTACATACATCTAGTTAAAATTTCTATATTGTGATATCTGAGTTAACTGAGTGATTTTTCTGTTTCCGTATAATTATTCATCATGTACTGTACACACAGTGCTGGGTATATTTGAAGTCGACCATCTTTACACACTTCTAACATTGTTTCCTATATTTGTTGCAGTTTTTCTTTGTCACCTTCGTGCGCACCGAGCACATTGTTAGCGAGAGTGAATTCAATGCCACGGGCGGCTTAGAGGAGGTGGCCACCGCCGAGCACCTGCTGCCCGAATCGTTTGTGGAACAGATGCGTGAAGCGGTGCCCACCGAGCGTGTCCTATATCCGTCCTATTTGAGTAACTTCAGTGTCCTCATACTAATCGCCATTGCTGTAATTGCACAGCTCACGCACTTGACCAAAATCCTGTTGCTCTTGTCCATTGCAGGTGAGTTTTGTTTGTTTGTAATTGTATAGTAAATCTTTTTAATAGCTAAGTTAATCGATTATTTTTTGTTTACTCTTAGCTCTGCATTGTTATTTCAATGTGTGCATTATGCAGGATTTGTACACTCTGGAGGATGATCTGGCACATCAGCCGTAAGTTTACTTTGAGACATAGAGTAAATGTGTTATAGAGTATTAATTAAACAAATTTGTTGTTGCTTTTTCAGTCTGATATCAACGCGTTATTGTGCTTCAGGTCTGCTACTTGTGGCGGCATTGTCACTCAGCTTTTTAGCAAGACATGTAAGTATATCAGATCGGGAAATTGCAAATATAGTTGAGACACAATTTAGGTTCTATCTTTAGATAGGCAGCCCAAATATATTATATTTTATTTATTCAATTTGTCATATAAAAATTACTGTTTTAGTTAATAGTCAGATAACAAAATTTATAATATTAATATTTCGTATGTATGTTTTAAGTTTAGCATAAAATTTCCTTTTAATGACTCACTTCACACTGATCCTAACATAAACACTAATCTTTCTTACCAAAAGAAAACTCTTTCTAATAAACATTTCATATAAATTTCTTGCTCATTTCCAATAATTTGAAAATTATTTGATTGATGAATTATATAACTTAATTTAGAGCATACCCCCTTCTCTGCATGGTGCCCTGGTCACTGGCTAAATGTTCTTCCAATTCTTGGTATTCACTGATTCTAGTTATACTGTTCTCAATAGTTATACTATTCCTGTGCCCAGCTAAAATCTCCCTCTCCATTTACTACTGTCCTCTTTTATGCACTCTTCAAGGCAGTGTTCACTGTCCCCATTTATTACAGTGCCCTGTTTTCTCTTCTCAGTATTCTGTTCCCAAGGAATATGTCAGTTCGCATCTTTTACTCTGTCTAGTTTACTCTTCTTAGTATTCTGTTCCTAAGGCATATTTAAGTAAGCGAAGGTAGACAAGGGCGACAGCTTGTTTATGTATACAATTTACTAGTTACATATAACAAAATCGCATTACACATTTCATTGACTTAATATTAATTACTAAAGCATTTATTTAATTTTTTACATTAAATGTTGTCATTTGGGTTTCATTTACATAATACACTTATCAAATTATATTACATTTTAATGAATCTAATTGAATTTTTTGTCATTTTCAAAACAGATGGACCACGAGGACCGTGTTATATTCAAATGGAAAACTGAGGTAGCCGAGCAGAAGGAAACCGCCAACGATATGCGTCAACGGAACGAGGCTTTGGTCTATAATGTGCTGCCCGTGCATGTGGCCGAGCATTTTATGAAGAACACAAAGCGCTCCCACGACGATCTCTATTCTCAGAGCTATGCCGAGGTGGGCGTGCTCTTCGCCAGCATGCCAAACTTTTCAGGTAAAATATCTATTTTGTTTGCACATTTCGTATAGAGTTCAAGCATCACGCATTCTCCACAGATTTCTATTCGGAGGAAACAGTTAACAATCAGGGCCTGGAATGCTTGCGTTTCCTGAATGAGGTTATTTCCGATTTCGATGCGGTAAGACAAATGAAATTAAATGTATTGATATAGTACTATATAATTATGTTTTTTCTTTTAGCTGTTGGAACTGCCACAATTTCAGGACATCATTAAGATAAAGACAATTGGATCAACATATATGGCTGCCAGTGGCATTAATTTGCAGCGTAATTTACGTACTGATGCGCCCATTACCGAACGCTGGTCCCATTTGGCAGTTCTGGTGGAATTCGCACTGGAGCTAAAGCATGCGCTGCAAGGCATCAATGAGCAATCATTCAATCATTTCGTACTCAAAATGGGCATCAATCATGGACCGATAACGGCGGGCGTGATTGGCGCCCGGAAGCCACATTACGATATCTGGGGGAATACGGTGAATGTGGCCTCGAGAATGGAGAGCACTGGCAAAGCAGGTGCCGTGCAGGTGACCGAGGAGACTTGTAACATATTGCAGCAATTCGGATATACGTTTCAACAGCGCGGCCTGGTGGCTGTAAAGGGCAAGGGCCAGCTGATGACCTACTATTTGCAGGTGGGTGGAACGAGCAACACTCTATGTTCGCTCTCAAGCCTAATTCTCCGACTAATTGCAGGGCAAAACTGAGAGCAGCGTTGCGGAGCCAAAGGCAGCGGTTGAGTTGCATGAGAAAGAAACGGTGGCCACTGCAGCTCCAGTGCCAGTTAGTTTGGAGTGCAGCACAGAGCTGGAAGCAGACATAAAGACACCACTGCTGAAGCTCAAGGCGCAGGATGCAGCAACGGAAGCCGCGGCAGAAACATGTTTGGGCAACGGTACCGTAGGGGAATCTCAATCCCTGTTGGAGTGAATTGAGAATGTATTACATTTAACATATTGAACATGTGTGCGTGTGTGTGTGCGTGCGTGTGTGCGTGCGTGTATGTGTGCGTGTGTGAGCTTGAAAGAGTTTGTGAGTGTGCGTGTGCTTGTGGAAGCGTGAACATATAGTTAACTGTTATACAACTGTTATACTTGCTACATTTGGTTTGCCTATATTCGTGTGATATTCTCTGCTACGTGAACAACTTTGAAACAAACAAATAAATGAAAAGAAGCATAAGAAAATTTATACTCTTTAGTTGTAACTGGTCTTCGCTTTTGAAAAGTTTGTAAACTGTGTACCTTAAACATTTATAACTATAACTTAAGTATTCAAATTTATTGTGAGTGTTTTGTTTCAAACAAATTGTTATTTAATTTACAAATAATATAGTAGAAAAGAAACTGTAACATAATAAACTATCTGCTTAACAACATTAGTCGATGTGTAGTTCAAAAATATTAAGAATCCATAACATCAATTTATAAACTCTAGTTTTAGGAATTTAAATTAAATTATATATAACTAATTGCATTACTTTTCGCAAAAGCAAAAACCAAACAAAGTACTTCTTGATTTGAATGTGCTTGAAATGTAACTATATAATACTAAAACGTATTACAAAAGCAAAAAAAAAAAGAAGGCAAATACATAAATAATGCAAATGTGTAGACTAAGTCGAGATAATTGAATTGAGAATCCGTATCCCACCACACAACAAAAAATGCAACCCACAAGCAAGTCCAAAAAACGAAACAGTTAAACAAATTGTATGTACTATACTTATGCTAAATAATTATAAACTATTAGTGAATATATAGCATTAAATAATGCCCAAAACTCGTGGAAGAGCAATAGTAGGCAAATAATTTGAAGAATTCGGCATGCATATTACACAAAATAAATAAACAGAATATAGCTATTCTTATGGAAACATAGATACATAATAACATATACATATGCATATATATAGTCTACATATACATTAGCATGTATACATAGAGAAAGCGTCGCATGTTTACTAGAGAACTTCAACGAATTAGTCAAGAAACAAACTACGAACGAACTTACATAGCAAGATAAACTCAATGAAAATTACATCAATATATTAGAAAAAAAAAATTATGAATACAAACGAATGGCAAATCCAGTTTATAAGCATTTTATCCATTGGTTTTGTTAGCCTTACCTAAATTGTTTTGTTATTAATGGCTTAAAGCATGACAATCAACGAAAAATATGTAAGTTAAAAGCATAACGATGATTGTTTAATTATCAACCAAAAATCGCCAAAAATATCTAAATTATGTATTATTATTTTTTTTGTGTTATTAAATATTTGGGAATTTACTAACAAAATTAATAAACAATAAATCCATTAGTAAATGTTTAAGTGTTGTGTTTTAAGCTATTAACATAAAATCTAAAATTACCCTTTTATATAGTTTCAATGAGAAAGAAAATTAGCAAATTATAGGACAAAGCAAAAGCCTAATAAATCTACATAAATATATACAATCAAATTTTGCATTTACTTCAACGGCATTTTAAACTGCGCGGGCAATAACAGGTTCTATTAACAGCAGGTGGCTGGAGTCACTGTTAAGACTCAGTAGGTTATGCAAAGAACAGTTTTTGTAATATTAGCTAACAGCTCTGTTATGACGTCACATTTTGGGTTTGTGCTCGTTATCCAAAATCGGAGATCCTTAAAGTTCTCCCAAGTAACCAAAATAAAGCATTTTGCAGTTATTTTTTATTGAGGTTCATAAAAATGATAAATTCTTCATTTTATTTCCTTCATTCCACGACAAAGTGCGGTGCAAGCGCTAAACCCATATTCTCATATGAAGCAATAAGTGATATTTTTCTATCCTCTCTATGCCCTCTCACTCTCTCTATGTACACACAAGCAATCATCAGCTCACAGAAATTGAGATTTCTTCGCGACGACCCCAGTTTTTCCCTTACGAGTGCAGAGTATTCCGAACGTTCCTAGCTACATACATAAGCATTTTTGTGCCTCATTTACTCGATCTCCAGTCAATTCGTTTTAGTTCGTTGGAATATTCTGTCTCTGACGTCATATACGAACGCGCTCATTTACTCAAAATACTTCAATGGCAATGGCATTTTGCGCATTGATAATTCGTTAATTCGGATTCGGTATTTTTTGGCATTCATACATACACATATACACGGGATCAGGGTATAACAAGTAAGAAAGCTCTAGTCGAGACTGCTCGCTAGAAAATAGCTTGATCCCTACAAGGAGCTGATATTCACCCATAAGCACGCGCTCTGCTAACTGCGCAGTAAGCAGCGACTGCACTTGGGCTGCACTGCAGGGTGGGCAATACTATGAGAATTTTGTTGCTGAATAATTTCTCTTGTAGTGGGACTATATTTATGAAAATGATCATGATATTCAAATATGTGTATATTCCAAAGCACAAGTCTCTAGTACTAGTATTAGAAATTTAGCAACAAAATTCGCATAGTATTGCCCATACTTGTTTATTTTGTCAATCAATATTGCTCTTGCAGCTGCACTGTCTTTTTAATCAACAAAGCCGCTTGAATTGAAACTTGGGCATATTTGATTTTAATTTTCTCAAAGCAATTTGGAAGTCAATTTCGGACATAGGCGCAATACATTTTGTAATTAAATTTCATGTAATTTTCTTTATATATGTAATTTGTTTAATATATGGACAAGTAAAAAAACTTTTCAAAGTGTAAAATCTGTTGATGATCGACCTCTCGTGGCACTGTTGTATGGTTAGTGCTATCAGTCAATCGTGTGCAATTTGATTATTAATGTTAACATGAAGAATTCACAATAGTGCCGCAGTAATGGTATCGTTATCGTTATCGTATTGCGCTGTTACAGGGATGCATAGAATCACTATCATAGTCGAAATGGACTGGCAGCCTTGTCGCCGTAACATAAGAGTTCATTTTGGATTGTAAAAAAAGTGCAAAAAACCTAAATTCTACGCATAAATAATTAGTACATAGTGTAATTAAGAAGCTCGTAAGTGTACCATGCGTTGCCGTTGCAGCGTACAGCAAGTGCTGATATTTTGAGGGCCAACTGCATTCAATGTTGCACCTCGAGGCTGTCGACGTCGTCGTCGCCGTTGTCGTTGTTGCCCACATATATTTCTCTAATTCTTTTTTTTTTTTTTGGCCTGGGGCTCTACTGATTATGCCTGGTGGCAGCAACGTACGAGGGGCGACGCAATTTTATTTTATTTATAACAAAATGCGCGTTTAAAGACAAATTCAAGTTGTATACGCTCGTGACCATTTCTTCTTTACTTTAATATATTGTGTTTTCAATGATATTGTGCTAATCCTTTTGTCCTCCACTTACCACGCCAATCCAAAAAAAATAGTTAAGCAACAATCTACATCCTCCACACACACACACACACACACACATAAACACATCAAGATGGCCGAGATGTCGCTCAAGCCAAAAAGAGTGGAATTTGGTGAGATCTGGAATCCATTGAGTCGCACTGTCGAGTCGGTGATAACATTGCGCGCAGTAGATCGCAAAGTCTGGAATGCAAGCTTTTCGTGAGTATTGGCTCCTGTACATCGCACAGTGGGACAACATCGTTGAGCACGCTAAAAAAAAACTAAATTTAAAATTACAAAGAAAAAATAATAATCCAAAATATTAAATATTAACAACTAATAGTGAATAAACAATCAAACTATATAAAGAGAAAATGGTACTCGGATTTTATAAAATGAATGTTGATAACGTAAATTGAATGCGTTCCACTGTGCTACAGAGCATGATTTGCCAAAATTGAGAACATTTTCTTTTTGACAAACATTTACATAGTATATGCACATGTTTTTAATAATACTTTAAACTGTGTGTGTAAAATACGCACACACACACGTTCCTATATACCTCTAGCGATGTTTATACATTGTGCGTGGCACAGCCGGAACCGATGGCCGATCGCCTCTATACCGAAACAAAGAATTTCCTGGAGTCTCACGTCCGGGAGATGCTGGCCAATAAGGTGATGGCGAATCATGATACAGCCAATGCCAATAACACGAATAGCAGACCAGATCTACTGCAGCGCTATTATACCACCTGGAGGGAATATAGCCAGGGCATCAAGTATCTTCATAAATTGTACAAGTGAGTGGTTGGCTTAAATAATTAATTGTGTTTAAATAATATGGTAATTGTTTTGTTGTCGCTTTGCAGCTACTTAAACCAGCAGCACATCAAAAAGCAAAAGATCACGGATACGGATACAATGTATAGCAATCAGACCAGTGCAGCTGAGCAAATGGAAATTGGTGAACTTGGCTTGAACATTTGGCGCGTGATTATGGTCGAGTATCTGGCCGAGGATCTGGTGCGTCACATATTGGAGGGCATTGCAGCGGATCGGGCCAGCAACGGTACACTCGATTCACATCGTGTACAGGTCATCAGTGGCGTTATACACAGCTTTGTTGAAGTGGAGAACTATGAAAAGGTCATCAATGGCTTTGTGAATAACGTGGATAACGAAAACACTCCAAAGCCAGACCTGTTAAATTTAAAACTGTATCAGGAACACTTCGAGGGACCGATGCTGGAGGCGAGCGGCGCCTACTATACGATCGAGGCCAACAAGCTACTGCAACGTTGCAGCGTTTCACAGTACATGCAAGAGGTCATCAAGATACTGGAGTGTGAGACTAAGAGAGCCGAAAAGTTTCTCCATAAAACTTCGCTGCCAAAGCTGCGTAAGCAATGTGAGGAGAAATTCATAAACGATCGTTTGGGCTACATATATTCAGAGTGCCGAGATATGGTATCAGACGAGAGGCGTCAGGATTTACGTAATATGTACATTGTGCTCAAGCCGATACCAGATAATCTAAAAGCGGAGCTGATACAAACCTTTCTGGAGCACATCAAAAACGAGGGTCTGGAAACGGTGTATGCGCTCAAGGGCGAGAATATACACATTGCTTTCGTTGAGAATATGCTGAAGGTACATCACAAGTATCAGGAGCTAATTGCCGATGTCTTTGAGAACGATTCGCTGTTCCTTAGCGCGCTGGACAAGGCCTGCGCCAGCGTTATCAATCGACGTCCCAGCGAACGGCAGCCATGTCGTAGCGCTGAATATGTGGCCAAATACTGTGATACACTGTTAAAGAAATCGAAAACATGCGAAGCGGAGATCGATCAGAAACTCACAAATAATATAACAATATTCAAATACATTGAGGACAAGGATGTTTATCAAAAGTTCTACAGTCGATTGCTAGCGAAGCGTCTCATACACGAGCAAAGCCAGAGTATGGATGCCGAGGAGGGCATGATCAATCGCTTAAAGGTGTGTGTGTGTGTGTGTTATTTGACATGTGTGTACACATATTCATCAATTTATATATTGCAGCAAGCTTGCGGCTATGAATTCACCAATAAACTGCATCGCATGTTCACGGATATTTCAGTCTCCACAGATTTGAACAATAAGTTCAACAATCATTTAAAGGACAACGATATTGATCTGGGTATGCGAGCATTATCTTCAACTTGATTATATAGAAGAAAATATTGATTGTTGAAGAAGATTAGTTTAAACAAAAATATATTCTAATACTAACTTAAAATATATATTATAATTAATTTCGCAGGTATAAATCTGTCAATTAAAGTGCTGCAGGCGGGCGCTTGGCCCTTGGGCTCGACACAGGTTATACCATTTGCAGTGCCCCAGGAATTCGAAAAGTCCATCAAAATGGTAAGCTGACAGAATTCAATCTTATTAATTAACAAATTAAATAATCTAGAATTATGTTTTCAATTCTAGTTTGAGGACTATTATCATAATTTATTCAGCGGTCGCAAACTGACCTGGCTGCATCATATGTGCCATGGCGAACTGAAACTGAGTCACCTCAAGAAGTCCTACATTGTGACAATGCAGACGTATCAAATGGCGATAATATTGCTTTTCGAGACCTGCGATAAGCTCAGCTGTCGAGAGATCCAGAATACGTTGCAATTAAATGATGAAACGTTTCAGAAGCATATGCAGCCGATGATTGAATCCAAATTGTTAAATGCCAATTCAGAGAATCTCTCGGGTGATACGCGCATCGAATTGAATTTCGATTATACCAATAAGCGTACGAAATTTAAGATAAGCTCGGCGTTACAAAAAGAAACGCCACAGGAGGTCGGTTTAAAAGCAGTCAAAGATTCTTCTTAGATAGATAATATATGAATGAATGCTCTCAATTGTATTATTTAGGTGGAACATACGATTAACTCGGTGGATGAGGATCGTAAACTGTTTCTGCAGGCTGCCATTGTGCGTATTATGAAGGCGCGCAAAGTCTTGAAGCACAACGCTCTGATACAAGAGGTATGTCAACGTATTTTACCCATATCAGATATATATTAATTTATATATTTTGTATCAACAGGTACTGTCTTTATCGAAAGTTAATTTTACGCCCAATATCGCAATGATAAAAAAATGCGTTGAATCGTTAATTGACAAACAATATATTGAGCGTACGGCTAACTCTGGTGACGAGTATAGCTATATGGCTTAGACTGCGGATGGCTTGGATGGCTAACTAGAGATTACTACAACAGAGAAAAACAAGCGGAAAAGAAAGAAAAACAAAATAAACAAACTAATAAAAAAAGCAAAGCAAAATAAAAACAAATAAAAACCTTCACTAATTGAATTCACAATGCACAACAAACCAAACAACATATAAATTATTATAATACCTTGTAATGCATTACATCGAGGCATATTTTGTTAAATCTTTTTAAAATTCATGACAAGCATTACGCAACGGCAGCAACAATTGCAACTAAAATATCTCGTATAGTCTGCAGGACTGTCTAAATAATTCAATTGAAGTCCTTAAGGTAATGCAAACAATATTTGTTCGTTTTTATTTTTGATTTATTTTTTTTTTATCTATCTAAAAAAAAAAATGAAAAGAAGAAGGCGTATAAGCTGTGCGCATCACTGATACTTTTAGTTAGTTTATTTAGTTTTGTAATTATTATTTCGTTATTGGCGTGTGTGTTGTTTTCGAAACTTTCAAAATCTTTTCTTTCCTTCACATAAATGTATATTTATCTGGTACAAACACACAAACTAAACTGCGAGCAAATGTGTAATAAACAACAGAAAATGAGAAAATCATTTGAAAATTGTATTTACGATTTTTTATTATAAACTTTACTGTTACATTAGCTACTAAATTAGCGTTGATACTGTAAACTGCTCTAAATGGAATGTGTTTGCTTTTAAATGAAGTTTTAGCTTTCACTTACTATATCGAACTCGAACTGTGTCTATGATACATTTATCGTTCAAACTTTTCAATATATTCCCTGTCATGTCATGTACATATTTGTAGTATATATCCATTATCTGTATCGATGACTGTTCCAAAGACAGTTTCTATAATTAATGTTCAATGAGTTAGCTCAACCAACTATTTCATTGCTCAATTAAGTTGAAGATACTTGATGCCCTGGCTATATTCCCTCCAGGTGGTAGATCTGGTCTGCTATTCGTGTTATTGGCATTGGCTGTATCATGATTCGCCATCACCTTATTGGCCAGCATCTCCCGGACGTGAGACTCCAGGAAATTCCTTGTACCGGTATAGAGTCGATCGGGCATTTGTTCCGGCTGTGCAATGTATAAACATCGCTAAGTCGATATAGAAACGTGTGTGTATGTCCGTGTTTGTGTGTGTGTGTGTGTGTGTGTGTGTGTGTGTGTGTGTGTGTGTGTGTGTGTGTGTGTGTGTGTGTGTGTGTGTGTGTGTGTGTGTGTGTGTGTGTGTGTGTGTGTGTGTGTGTGCGTTAAATGTGTTTATATGTTGTGCATGTTGCTCATTAAAATATAATGTGTTTGGCTGATCATGCTGCGACTCACAGTGGAACCGCATGCAATTTATATGTTATAATTATTCATAAAATGCTATTAACATGCACTGTTCATCTATTTAAATTTGATTAGAGATTCTCTGTAACTAATCATATTATGTACAACACATATATTTGTATTGCTGTGCCTTTCTATGTCTTTTAATTTTCTAAGTTTTTGTCGTGAGAATGTGTAATAAACAAAAGCTATATATTTTATTTTCTATTTGCATTGAATTTTTATTACTCTTGATTATATATAAAAAAATATATATATATATATATCGTTCACTTACCATTTCCAACTCTAACTTTCTCAATGAATTACCAGTTTTGTAATATTTTTCAAAATTTTCAATGCTATTTTTATTTCATTTCATTAATTGTTAAATTTTGTTATATATATAAATAATATATATATTTTTAAAATTCATTTGTTCTTGCTAAAAAATTATATCTTGTTCTGTCTGTGCTTAACTTTTTTCATAGCTCTTTTATTCATATATATGTGTGTGTGTTTGAATAGTTATTGTAATTTGTCATTATTACTATTATATGTTTTTCTTTTCTTTTTTCTATATATATTTATATGTGTGTTTCCTTCAAGCAGTAGAAGAATGAACGTTTTATATAGAGCTTTTTTGGGGATTTTGTTTAGTTAGTGCTTTAGAAATGTTGCTCAAATGCAGGATGTGTCGAAAGGTCTACGAAAAATCATCTCTAGAAAAAAAAACAAAACGACTTTTTAGTGCTTCAGCATGTTATAATTATCAACTTCAATTTCGAATTTTGATCGATCTATTTATATATAAATACATATATATAAAGTTCCCAACTTGCCAATTTTAATTTTTTAAGTACTTTAATTTTTATTTTCTTTGTTAGTTTTTATTATTATTATTATTATTTTTTAATTTTGACACTACTTTTCTAAAAAATATATTCAATAATATTAATACAAATAATTGTACATACAATATAATTAATTATAATAAATACCAACTTGCTATAGCATAATATATAATAATTCGTTAATAATACTTTTCAACTGGCTCTCTTTCTCTCTCTTTCGTTAACTGCGGGGCGGGCAACTGGTTTTGGTTTTTCATTTTTTTTTTTATTTTATATTTGGCCACTTGACTCTTCAGCGTGTTAATAAAAAATACATATTTCATCATTCATATGCCCCCTTTATTCTTTCATATATTTAATGACTAGTAAACGTTGACAATTGTTTATTTTTTTTTTTATGTTTCTCATTGCGATTCATTGTATTTCTCATTTATTTGATTTATTTAATTATAAAAAGCAAAATGCTGCCTGGTAAATTTCTATTGAGCATTTATCGTATTTTATTTTTCGTTTTTAGGGTTTTTTTTTTTTTTAATGAAAAATTGTGGAAATTGTATTATCAAATATTCTTGGAAAAGTTTGCAGGGCGTTTCGGCTATTCTCTAGTCTCTCGAAATTTCGAAATAAAATTAATTTTATTGTTAGATATTTTTTGCTTAAAAGTTTCCGCTTGGAGTCAAGGAAATTTGCTCCAGCATCCGAAAGGAAGCCCATAAAAAGAGTAGCTCCACGTATGTATATATATATCGAACATCATAATATAAAGTAAGTTATGCTGCCAGTGGAACCCTAAACGGTTCAGTTATACTCCAAACTATGTATATAGAGTTTATATACTATATAAATTCAGTGCTGTATAATTATATATTTTTTGTTTTGTTAATTTAAAAATTTTTTTTGTATTATTTTTGTTTCTTTTTTTTTTTTTTTTTTGCTCATCGTTGCGTGCTTTTATTGTGTGTTCCGGCCATGGAATTGCTTGAAAGACTACTCTCTCAATACTCAATATTATTGTTGATATTCACATATATACATGTATGTATGTATATATATTTGTTGTTAGCTGATCTGGTCTCTTGTGGCATTTCCAAAAATGTTGTTTTGTTTCTTTTTTTTCTTCATTTCATTTACATTTTATTTATTCATTTAATTAATTATTTATTTCTTTTTTTTCAGTCTTTACGATTCACGGCTTTGTGCATTTTTAATTATTCAGTTTTTTTCGCATTATTATATGACCGATATAGTTGTATATATATACATATATATATATATATATATATATATATATATATATATATATATATATATATATATACAATAGATATACATATATGTATCATTTGTTTGCTTGAGTGCAATTTACAAACGAATGAGCGTGAGTGAAAATCTTTCGAGCCGTTCGCGCGTGTGAGAATTGTGATACATATATTGATGGCTGAGCAGGTGAGTTTCATATAGAGGTGCAGTTATTATCAACGTTCTTTAAAAACATATACACATACATATGCGTATGAGCGTGTGTGTGTGTAGTTGGGATTAATTGGGAGAGGTTGCGGGGGGCAGTGTTTTGGCTTCGTTCGTAAACAAGTTTGGTATATATTTGATTTTTGTTGTTGTTTTGGCTGATCTATTGATCCAGCGAGGCGGTTTTCGTACGCTTCCACAGCGTCTTGAAGAGACCCTTCTTTTTGGCCTTGGGCGTGGCAGCAACACCAGCAGCAGCGCCGGCAGCAGTGTCCTTGCTGCGACTGCTGCTCTCCTTGCGCTTTGTGGAACCTAAAGAATAGATAAAAGTATTAATACTGATTGTATCTGTATAGAGGTTATATATTATATATAGTATTGTCTACTTTTTATGTTTTTAATATCATCTCTACCTATGATCTTGAAAAGGCTTATTGTTAACTAGTTTAAATCATTCAATCCAAACTGGCGTAATATACCTGTCATTCCCGATCATACTAATAATTTGAAAATATAATCGAATTAAAAAAAAAAAAACAAAGGGAAGCAGTTAGAGACAAATTGGAATTCGTATGCTTTTGCTCTATTGGTGGAAGTATTAAAACTTAAGTTACGAATTTATACAAAATTTTAGAATGTTGCATATCAAAAATGTAGAATTTCAATAGGATAATCATTGGCAGAGACCTACACGGAAAGTCATAAGACAAATATTCTTATATGTATTCGGTATAAAAATCATAAATTTATACATTGTTTTCAATAACAATTTGTATGGTTTACATCCGTAGTTAGTTATAACTTAGTTATAATAGAACATTTACTATAATAATTGTCTGGATTTCTATTCTCTTATGGAGAGCTAAAGGAAATATGTTCTGCTAAAAAGCCTGCATACCGCTTAGCTATTATAGAACATATATTGAACTCTAAAGCTAAAATCTGTTTCACTAGAGCAGTCTAAACTCCTGGTCTCCTGGCAAAGATCGCAGATCTTCAAAGCTGCCCTTACCAGTTTCAAATTCATAGGCATGCTTGCTATTGCTTTCATCCATGGGCAGATCACTGTACGCCTTGTGCTTGCGTTCTTTATTATGCTCTAACAAAATAAACAGAGAAACAGAGAGAGAGAGAGAGAAAGAGAGTGAGTCCACGTCGTGCATATTTAGTTCCACACTTACTCTTCTTGGTGATTAGCAAGCTGGTGACACGACGCAGCGCTTCGCGCGGCGACTTGTTCAAGAAGGAGGGCGTCAGGTTGGGCGGTAGGGTGAGCGGCTTGCGTGATTGGCCCGTGCCGGACATGCCAGCCGGATTGTCCCAGACACGCACCGAGGCCAGGCGATCGATGTTCTCCGTGGAGGCGGGCCGCATGTTGCGCTGCTTCGGATACCAGCCGCGCGCCGGGGCGCCCGTCATGCGCAGCATTTCATTGGAGGCTAAGGCATGGTTAATCGAACGCTGTCGACAGATCTGAGCTGTGCCATAGGCGCCAGCTAAGCGTAGAGGGATTGTCTATGAGCATATGCTGGCTGTGCTGGCTATGCCTTAATCGACTTACCGCCTATGCCCAGGATGGAGTTGCCCATATTGATGCTGTTCGATGTGCTGGAACGTGGCGCTGTGCGGGATCCACTCACAGGTATGGGATCATTTTGACGACGATATGGCGTACGTGGTATGTCACAGCTGTGATGAAAGGCAAAACTCAAATATATAAATAAACAAGAATACATTAGTCGATATTGATCGACTAAGAGATACTCTGCATCCCTGGGTATGTGTTTATGAAAGCAGTAAAATGCGTAAACCTATCAAATTTGTCGCAATCAAACCCGTCGTCTCTACCAACACCGTTTTGTTTAATAACTTCTGTATTACTTAATAGATTTTAATGAAATGCTCAGCATATAGGCTATATATTCCCTTGCTTGTTTGACTATTAAGAAACAATCCAAACTCATTTACATATTGGCTATAATTTTAACTGAACTTCAGTTTAAATATATGTAAAATTTGGAGGCGGTATCCAAAATATAACAAATATCAAAAACGTATACACTACACATGGAACTAAATGCAATTATTTGAGACTCTAGATATACATTTATAGGTCTTTTAGGTGCTATATAAAATTTCTATACGGACGGACAGATGGGCATGGCTGTAACGATTCAGCTCGTCCCCTGATCTCTTGATATATATACTATATCGGTTCTGCTGTGCCTCCTTCCGCTTGTTACATTTTCCCAAAATAATTGCCCATTTTCCTTGGGTCAGGGTATGCTTATAATCCAGATAATGCAGTACATTTGGGGTACTCACCCTCTGGCAAAGATTGGCGTTTCAGGAAGACTACATGAGGTTTGCAGGCGGTGCTCTTCGCGTGGCGATTGCTTCAGGCTGCGCTTGGTGCCATAATTGATATAGCGCCGCTGATAGGAGCCCGTGCCGGCCACTGAGCTGCCATCACAGGAGCCGATGGTGCCCATCGGTGGCTGGGGCAGCGGCGGCATGCCGCCCAACCCAGTGGGTGTTGTGATGCCGCTGCCGCTGCTATAGCCAAACAATTTGGGCGAACGCTTCCGATACTGTGAATCAATGCTCCACGATTTCATTGTGTTCAACGAATGCCCAGCACGATGGGGTGGCACAGCGGGTGCCAACGGCGGACCGGGCAACCCATCGGCAAAGCTGTTCGTTTGATGGGCCGGTGCTGGCGGCGCTGGCAGTTCATCGGTGAAATGACGCACTGCAGCCACATTGTCGCGACTGCGTCGTGTGTGGCTATTGCTACTGTGGACCGCAGCGCCCGAGGCGGTGGCATGTACCTCGACAACGGTAGTGCCGCGGTTGGCACTACCGGCGGTGGCCGGCAGCTCGAGAGGCTTGCGTGGCTCCACAGGCGAAGGCGGCAACGGAGCATCGTAGTCGAACATGTCCGGATTGGAGCTGGGCGGCGACGGTGGCAATGGACCAAAGCCGATGCTCTGCGATAACAGCATCTCTTTCGCGCTCTCCGACTTATGCACGCCCGGACGGAACTCCAGCACACGTTTGGCATGCAGCTCCGCAGCGGCAGCGGCGGCGGCGGCGGCAGCAGCAGTGGCAGCTGTTCCAGCTGAACCAACTGGCGCTGCACTGCAGCCATTCGCCTGTAACTGAAGCTGCCCAGGCAGCGGCATGTCGCCACGGAGCAGCGCGCTTATGTTATGCTCGATCTGCTTGAGTGGGGCACAGCCGTAGCTAAAGTCGGACTCCTCATCCTCCTCCAGAGTGGGCGCCAGATCTGTGTGAGGCGTGGTTGCCGTCGAAACGCGTTGCTCTGTATGCAAATTGAGAGAGCGAGAGATTAGAGCAGCACAAGTAACAAATCAGAATTGCATTTGCGTTAAACTAAAGGCAAAATAAAGAGACTCTAGCTTTAAAGACGTACAATACGATGATAATTATCTAAAATCTAGAAAATCTTTGCATTTATTATACTGATATTCTCTAATTCACAAGTACGGAATATGTTTATAAATAATTTATCAATTTGATTTGGTACCGCAATTCGAATTATAAGTAAAAATCATAATTATTAATATTATATTGTAATATTAACAAGTAAGAAGGCTCTTCGACTAGAGCTGCTCGACTAGGAAATACCTTGATCTCTACAAGGCGCTGATATTCACGTACGCAAAAGCACGCGCTCTGCTAACTAACAAGTCTCTAGTACTTGAAATACGATTTTTACAAAATGGTGGGCGAAGGGGGCGTGGTATTTGTAAATTACAAACTCTGGGTATTGATCAGATGTATGTACACACTAAATCTGAAGTCTTTAGGTCTTAAAGTATCAACATTATGCTGAACAAACAAAATCAATTAATCGTTTGTTCTCGATAAAAAGTAATCGGACGAGTTATCGAAAAAATATGATAAATTTGTACTGCGTATGGTATACAAGAGTATGCATACAAAATTTCAAGTCTCTAGCTTTTATATCTTCTGAGATCTAGCAGAAGAGCAGACAGACAGATTTAGATCGACTTAACTCGTCGCCCTCATCTCAAATATAAATACTTTATGTTACAAACATTTTATCGAACTTTCCGACTTTCCATTTTCAATGGGTTCAGGATATAATAACAATGTGATCAGGTTGATAGTTTCCCATTTGGACTTGCTCGACTAGCGAATACCCTTACCGTTGCCATTGTAGCCAAACAGATCGTAGCCGTTGCCATTGAGGCGCGCCTCGTCGAACTCCTCGCTGCTGGAGGTGTTGTCCGGCATGGACTCGGCACTGAGCCGCTTCTCCGTCAGCATGGCCGTCTTGCTCTTGAGCGGCTTATTGATGATCAGATGCTCGGTGGCCTCGGCAATGTCCAGGGAGAGGGCAGCTCTGTGTGCCGCCGCCATTTCCAGGCCACGACGTGTTTGCGCCGCTGTCGCCTCGCACTCCTTGTACACGAAATTGACTTCGGTGGGCGCCGGCGGCGGCGGCGGCGGCAACGACGTCGATTCGCTCGGTTCGCTGTCGCTCGTATAGAAGTCGTTGCTAATGGCGCCGGCGCCGTGCGAGGTGCGCGGCGGCTTCGGTATGCTAAAGATGTCGGCAGCACGCGGCGGCTTCTTGGCCGTGGAGCGACGTATGACGAAGGTGCCCTTGCCCAGCATGCTCTGCTCGTTGCAAGCGAAACTATTGTTGAAATCGGTCAGAGTGTTGTCCTTATGGTGTTGCTAAAAGATGCGCAGATTAGAGATTAATGGACAGACCTGAATGATGCTGGGCAATTACAGCTCACTTACCTTCTTGGCAGCTGTTGAGCTGGATTTCTTTGCGCTGCTGGACTTCTTCTTATTGCTCTTGAAATGTATCTCCCAGGCGACGCCGTTCTGCTTGACGGGCGTCAGGTCTGTGGAGATGGTCGATTCCTCCAGCGAGTCCTCGGAATAGTCATCCAATTGCTGATGCTGCTGCTGTTGTTGCTGTTGCTGCTGCTGCTGCAGCTGCTGCGACGGTTGCTTGGCTGCGGCCACATTCATGTTGGATGCTGCCGGCGAGGCTTCACCGCTGGACGTATGCTGGGAGCCCGACGAGCCCGACGATGAGCTGGAGCTAATGGAATGTGGATTGAGCATGTGACAGACGGCCTTGTGTTTCTCCACCAAACGCTTGCCACGCCCCCCAACCTCGCCACTGGCCTTGGCCGACGGACCCGGATAGATGGTCACCGGATGCTCGTTCAGCATCGGCTCCGGCAACTTGGCCAGATTGCCGCGCAGCACCGCATTGTGCACGGCACTGATATCGATGCCCAGCGCATTGCGTTCCCCATTGCAGCTGCCGGTGCGTGTGGCAGCTGCCTCCAGCCCGTTCGACGAGCTGCACGTGGAGGTGGCACCCAAATTGGAGGCACGTGCGCCGCAGCAGGGCAGACTCGAGTAGTTGGAGTTGCTGGCTGGCGTCGAATTGGCGCTACGTGCCTTGGGCTAAACGGTAAAGAGAGAGTGCATTAATTGATTTATCAGCACGTAAATATATATATATGTATATGTATATCTGTCTCCTGCTCACCAGTGTTGTCTGTATGAGCGGCGTTGTCGCTTCCTGGCTGCTGTGCTCCGCTTCTGATAATTTGGTTAGATTCTCGGCGGTGCCGTCAACCTCGTTGAAGCTGCCCTCGGGCACGGTGTCCGTGCTTGGTGTTTGTGGCACATCCTCCGAGTCCTTTTTAGACATGCTGTAATAAAAAAACAAAACATTTTGTTTAAGCAACTCTCTGAACCGTTTTGGCTGTCAATACTTCAGTTTATTAGGTGGATAGGTTGAATAGAGTGGGTAGATGATATATGCCAATACATACATATAATTAATTGAATTGAAATTGAATTATAATTTACATTAAATATCACAGTAAGACCTTAACGATAGGCCCATTTGAACTGTGAAAATTCTAAGTTGACATCGTTTTATGAATTATTAGGATTATTTTTATCGATAGGCCCGCTAGAGGAATGGGAAAGAGGAAAATTCTATATAATATTATATTATATATATAGATATATGCCCTTAAAGCATGTGGAAAATCAGAAAAGGGCATAACTTCTGCAGTTTTCGAAATATAGACTTCAAATGCACTAATTATAATTATTTACTATTAACAATTATTAATAATAGCATTTATAAAAATCTTGGAAGTATATTTCCAGTCTGAAATTGATCAAAAACAATTATCTTTTGACCATATAGGCGTATTGTGCAATCGATTTTGACCAACTGTAATTTTTGTTTGATGTTTGAATTTGCATCCGTTATTTTATTTAATATCTAGTATTATAGATTTTTGTGTAATTTCCTATAAAATTAACTCTTCCTATTTATTAAACTTTAAGAGCTTCAATTGAACACTTTAATTTTTCTGGGATTGCTAAAGTTTGCTTTCAATAGCTTTTTAAAAAAATTTAAAACTTGTAAAAGCAAAAAAAAAAAAAAAAAATGATAATATATTTCTTACAAAAATTAGGTTTATTTTTATTTTTATTTATTTTTTATTTTTTTATATATATATATTTTTAAATATATATAAAATAATAATAATAATAAGAAAGTTTTAACTTTAAAGGGAATTTATGAATTTTACATTAAATTTTGTAAAACGAAACTTTCATTTGTAAAGCATTTAAACTTAATTTTTAATTAATTTACAAACATCTTTGGGCTAAGATATTTGTAAGTTATTCTTGTGTTTATTCTTTGTATAGCCTAAACTTAATTGTCTTTCAAGTTTGAAAGTACTTTGATAAATGCTACAAGTGTAAACTTTCCTGGAGAAATATATATTTTCTATACTTTGAAGATCTCTATTTACATTTACAGCTCAAGCAGAGCTAACGCAATTGCTGATGGAGCTAATAAATAAGCACGAAACACAGAAATTAAAATATCAGAGTCTTCCTTAGCCAATCATAAAAATATTTAAGCCAAACTATGTTAGAGAGGACTTAACTGATATCAAAACCATTTAACAATTATGTAATTGGTATTATCTATATATCTATCTATATCTATATATCTATTGTAACTCACTTTTTGCGACTTAGACTCATATAGCCATCGTCTTCCGATTGATTCTCGCCGCTATTGCAATGCAGTGCCGCTGGCTTGGTGGTTGCCTCCTCGAACTCCGATATGATATCATCGAGCACTTTGATGGGCTCCGGTATATCGTCCATAGAGATAGGCTCCAGTGAGTGCGGCTGCAGCGAATCGTTGCTAAAATCGAAATGAAAATGTAATTAGGCTACGCTAGGTCGTGTCGGCTTGATTGTTGCAAAGAGTCATCAACTCTGTCGCTCTCTATCACTCTCTCTCTCTCTCTCTCTCTCTGTCTCTCTTTCTCTATCTTGTTCACAATTTGATTTTAATTTCATTTAGAGCTTGCGACATACTTTTGCTTTTGTTGGTCGTTGTCCCCCTCCAAAGCATCCAGAGCTGCGGGCTCTAACTCGGACATGTTGTCAGCTGCAATCGCAGTCGCTGTCGCTGCCTCAGTTGGCTCTGCTGCCGCGGCCACTGCCTCTGCCTCTACCTCTGTCTCCGCCGTATCCGCCTCCAGTTCCAACGCCTCCACAGAATCGCGTGCTGTGCCACACGATTCAGGTGTTGTCTCCATTATGCGATTTTCATTGAAACCAACTGCAACTTTTTTCGTATTTTTTTTTTTTGTACTTTTTTGTTAGTTTTTTTTTCTTTCTTGTTGTTGCTTTTCTTGTATTTCGTTGATTATGAAAATGTAATCAATGCGCCCACAGTCGCTGCCGCTGCTGCTGTCGCTGTCTCTGTCACTGCCTCAGTCGGCGTCGACAGCGGCTGCTCGTCTTTGTTGTCGGCTGTTTCAATTTTCATCTATGCAATGTGTGAAAGTGATTGGCGTTTTTTTCAGCTCATTAAATTCGTCATTCAAATGCTGAGGGAGAGAGAGGAATGGCATGATTAAAGCGGGTGGAGAATTACTTTTTTTCTCGTATATATTTTTCTGTTACTTTAATAATCAAAATGTGGTAAAGGTTGCTGTAGTTCGCCGTAAGCGGCTTAAGTTGTTCGTGTTTGCTCAGCTCTGCGAAAGTTTAATAAATATTTAATATCGAACCTCCCGTCGATTTGCGTAACATGCAATTAGATTTTGTTTAGAGCTTTCGACAAACGAACGGATATTGGTTTGATGCGCCTGAATAAATCAGTTATTTAATGCGATAATTGAGTGTGTGGTCGGGTCTTGAGTTCTAAGCCACAAAAGGCATTTTAATCAATGTCAATTGGGTGCGAGCAGTTGAAACATTTCTAATATGGTACAGTGGAAGCAACTTATAGTGAACAGCACTGAAAATGGCACAAAATCATGTTGTTTCAATTTCAAATATTTCTTCTATATAAATTATTACGAGTTTTCGTGTTTTGTTTTTATTTTTCAGTAATTTGAAATTTTGAAATAATTTTACAGTTTTATTATAAAGAAAACTTTTTTTTTATAATAATATAACAGTTTTTCTTTTGAGAAAGCTCGATTATGAGAAAAAAATAGCTACCTGGGTAATTAACACATTTCTTTTTAGATTTAAAATCTGGCAAATTTTGATGTTGGAGCTATAAACAATTTGTTCAAGAAAAAAAAAACACGAAGAAAGTTTTATATTGTGTGAATTTTTACGTTAAAAACTGCAGATTCTAGGTCTGCAAAAAAAAAAAAAAAACAAAAGTGTAGAATTGTAGAAAGAGATAAACAAACAATTGATATGTATAAATAGTATATATAAAATGTATATATATATATAGATTTTTTTTTATATTTGAGTTGCTTAAAATATGGTCAATGATATCAAGCATGTTATCGAGGCCTGCTAAAGAAGTAAGTGGATAGACTTTTCCATATTTATAAATATTATTTATTAGGTGAAAATGCTAATTAATAATTATGTTTGATTATGAATGTTGGAAAAGGATAAGCTGATGATAAAAGAAATATCTACTTTTATAGAAGCTCAAAAGATTTTTTCTATATTCTTATTTTTAACTAATGAAATTGAATGTATATTTTTATAGATATAGATAAAGATATTTGCTCACATAGTGATTTCATTTCGATATGTGCAAATTTCATTACAATCTCCTCCAGCCAGAGATCTGCAAAGCAAAGGGACTATTGATATCTATTCAAGAGAGTTTTCACTGTGGAATAAAGCAAAGTTTTGCTAGTTTCATTGAAAAACCAGCCACAAAACACTTTCGAAAAATTCCCAGTATATTCACAGTTTCAATTTCAAATTCAATTTCTTATCAAACTTTCGCAACTTTCGACAGACGTCGCCAAAAGCCAATTACAATTTTGTTTCGTTTGAGCTAAACAACTAAATTTTTGCATTGATTTTTCACGTAGTGTCTTTGCCCCCACATTGAAGCCAAAGGAGGTGTGAAAAATTGTGGAAAACGGAGTCTCTGTATGTGTGTGTGTATGTAAAAACTATTTTCGTTCCTTGTTTCCTGCAAAGATTTCAGCCCCTTCGTCTCACTCCTTCACTCATTGCCCACAATTTACTCTTAACTCCTTTGCCTTGCGTTTCCTATCTTCATTCATATTTTCTATACACTTTTTAGAGAGGATATATATACATATATATGGAGCTCAGGCGCACTCATACTCGCTCACACTCACACGCACGGACATAGCGACAGATTAGCCTGGCTGTCTGCCTGCCTGCTCGCCCACTGAAACGCATACATATAAAAGATATTTTATATTCCGCTATACATAAACAACTCACACACACACACACACACATAACATACAAACGCACGCACGTTGCTTTTGTCTTTGCGCAAAAATAGAAAAAAAAGTTTTGCGTTGGCTGCCCCAAAAACGCATTTCCAACGGATGCAGCAACAAAATAAAAAACCCAACAACAGCAACAAAATGCTTAAAAATAATAGAAAAGTTTGCAATTTTCAAGTTTCAAATTTCATTTCCGCTTTTATCGGTAGCTGTCTATGAAGCCAGAGTTCCAATTCGAATTTCAAACTTCAGCTGCAGCCAGCCACCTACACACTCACTCACACACACGCAGACAGACAGCGCAAAGCTCCAACTTTGTCTAACTGTAAAATATACTGCGGCGACGCTGGCGTCGCTGCCTTTGCCTCTTGCCTTTTGCTTTACTGAATGAAGTTGCCTGGCGTCGACGTTGTCGTTGTCGCAGGGAGTCTGGCATCGATTTTTTCATATGCAGACGCACACACACTCCAACCCATACACACACGCATTCACTTAGCTTCAGCATTTGGTTTGTTTTTTTTGTACGCATTATAATTACAGTTAAAAGCTTTTACTGCCAAAAGGTCAAATCAGAAATCTTCCAATTGGAAATGTTGCTAAATATAGCAAATATGCTGAGCGCGTTGCGTGTATGCCAGAGCGAGATAGCTGACGAGCCCAAATACGGGGCTGATGTTTGTAATGACAGACGTAGCGGCGGCAGCGGTAGCGACAGCGACGTCAACGACGGCGTCAGCGGCTTTTAAGACGATGACAAAAACAGACGACGACTTCCGAGAAGAGAATTCTATTCGCATTTTGCAATTTGCTTATGAATTACATACAATTCCACCTACGCACACACACACACGCACACAGACAGCATAGGTTAATTTGGATGTTGTTGTTGTTGGTTCCGCTCGTTTGGCAAACGAATTCAGCAAATTGTTGACTATTTTTGCAATGTTTAATTCGATTAACTTCGAATTTGAATTTCAGGCACAGCACAGACCGCAGACCGCTCGTACACATAGACACAAATGGAAACATTCACACACACACGCGCTCATATACCTATTAAAATTTACAAAAATATTGCAATACGATGTGCGAAGCGAATGCCCAAACACATCTGCTCGCCTCGAACACCGAAACACGACTGAGCCGCACACAGAGAGAGAAGCCAATTGGCTACTCTATGCTGTTACTGTATCTGGTGGATGTTATTCGCTTACTATTGGTACTTGTTGTTGTTGTCACTGATTCCTCAAGCTCCACAAACACACACACATACACACAAAACGCGAACAAAGAGCAAGCTCTTATAAGCTAGCGTTGCATTGGATTCGACATGTGTGTGCATGATCCAATGATCTGCCAATATTTACTCTCTTCAGCAGACCATGCTGTCTCTGTCTGTCAACATAGTTTTTATTGTTGTAATTGTAATTTAATATGTTGTTGGATTTTCTTCATTACATTAGTACATTCCTTATTAGAGAAGGTAAAAAAAAATAGATATATCTAGACTCCGGCAGCCATACAAAAGCAGAGTGCAATGCGAGGTAAAGAGAGTGAGAGAGAGACAAAACGCGCGCGCATTGGTGTGGGAGTTTGTGTTTGGATTGCAATTGCGCGCTCTCTCTCTATCCCTCTTTCTCTTCAGGTTATCCACTCTCTCACTTGCTGCCACCCCATAGCGAGCTACTGCTGTTGTTTTTGTTTGCCAAACGCCGCATGCCGCTCATTTGTTGTAATCATTAACATTGATTGGCTTTGTGTGCTTTGCTTTGTGATTTTGCACTTGGCCACGCGGCGTGTTATACGCACAACAAAAACAATAAAAGCCGAAATGCAACCCCTGCGTTGCACGACAATGCGACAACTACAGCTGTTACGGCTATTAACAGAATAGTGCTGCTCAAATCAGCTAGTTTTGGAAGGGTGGCTGATTCATCATGTATCCAACTCCAGCGGCTTTCCATTTTTGTCAATGGCAATGTTAACTAACATTCAAATTTCGCTTGACTTAACAGCGCTGTCTATCTCTGATCTTCCTTAACAGCAACGTTGGCTCAAGTAAATGCCATGTTAACATGAAAATTTAGTTTTCTTTACAGCACTCCTCGTCTGATCTTCGCTAACAGCAAGCATGTCAATTTTCTACTTTGTTTCCAATTAGAACTTGCTCCCCCCTTTTGTGTTTTTTCTTCGTTTTCTATTTTTGTTTCGAGCACATTTGAAGTGCGCTCTCTATGTATGTATTTGTTTTCTTGTTTTATATAAACTTAAGTATAATCATTTACTTGATTTATTTTGTTGTTGTTGTTTACTGTTATACAATTAATAATCATCAAAATTTCTTTAAATGTTGTTGTGTGTGTTTGTTTTTTAAACGCTGCCAGCGGCCACAGCTGTAGATGTTATTTGCTGTTATCTCTGCATCTTTGTTCGATCCACCTGTCTCATAGTTAGGCAGCTGCAGCCCTTTGTCCCCCATGTTGTTGTTGTTGGAGTCGCCGCTTACAATTTGTCCAAATACTGCGACAGATCGGGCAGACCCTCCTTGAGACCCTTGCGCTTACGGGTGTCCTGGACAATCTGGTAGGGCTTGCTGGATGGCTCGCACGGATCACCGGGCAGTACTTGCCAATGGTCGAACACGCACTGTGGGAAGGCCTGGCCACCAGTGTTGGAGCGCAGATCGGCGGTGAAGCCGAACGACTCGTTGACGGGCAGATAGGCCTTGACAACGAACATGGGTGTGCCGACGACCTGGTTCTCCTCGAACACATGGCCACGACGCCTGTTCAACACACCGTAGATGCCGCCGACGGCCACCTCGGGACACTGGATCTCGCACAGATAGACGGGCTCCATCAGACGAGGACTGGCGGTGATGGCAGCGGCGTACAGGCAACGACGGGTGGTGGGAATGATTTGGCCACCACCGCGATGGATGGCGTCAGCGTGCAGGGTGACGTCGTAGATGTTGAAGCGAACACCACGCAGATTCTCATCGGCCAAGATACCCTCCTTGGAGGCCCACTGGAAGCCAGCGACAACGGAATCCTTGATTTCATTAAGGTATTGCACGGATTTGGTGCAGTCCAGAATGAAGTTGGGGCCGGTACCATCAGGGCCAAAGCACCAGATCTTACGGGCTTCGGTCACATCGTAGTCGTACTTCTCGGCCAGATAACGAGCGCGAACCTTGAAATCATCCTTGGCGCTAACTTCACCGTTATCAATATCCTCGGGCAGACCGTCAGGCATGGGCAGAGCCTTCATCAGCAGACGGTTGTGCTTGTTGGGCGACTTGGACAAGCACATCTGGTTGGATTCCTCGGAGACGGTCTCGCGATAAGAGACCACGGGATCAGACTTCTTCAATGGGATGCAAGCGTGATCTTCCTCCAAATCCTTAAGGCAAATTTCCAAATGCAATTCACCGGCACCGGCAATGATATGCTCGCCAGACTCCTCAATGATACACTGCACCATAGGATCAGACTTGGCCAGACGCTTCAGACCCTCCACCAGCTTGGGCAAATCAGCGGGGTTCTTGGGCTCGACGGCAACGCGCACCACAGGCGACACGGAGAATTTCATCACCTGGAGAATTGAGAAACGAATTTAATATTAATAAGCTAATCATTAGAAGATTCGAGTCTTTATTACCTTCATGTTGTGGGCATCCTTGAAGGTAGTGATGGTACCGGTCTTGACCAGGAACTGATCGACACCGACCAGACCGCAAATGTTGCCGGATGGGACATCCTCAATAGCCTCCACATAGCGACCCATCATCAGGATGGTGCGCTGAATGGCCTTCTCGTACAGATCCTCCTTCTTGCCGGGCGTGTAGTTGGGGCCCATGATGCGGCACTTCTGGCCGGTGGCCACCTTGCCGGAGAACACACGGCCGAAGGCATAGAAACGTCCCTTATCGGAGGTCGGTACCATCTTGGAGATGTACATCATCAATGGACCATCGGGATCACAATTCTTGACAGCGATGGCAGCCTCATCATCATGAGGTCCCTCGTACAGCATCTCCATACGGTACTTCTGGGCAACCACGGGCGACGGCAAATGGATGGCAATCATCTGAAGCAGTGCCTCACCGGCTGGCAGCCAGGTGCGCATAACGGTCTTCAACAGCGCCTTACCATCCTTGTCCTTATCCTCGTGCTTGAGCGTAACGCCGATCTTCTCCAGCAGCGTGCTAATCTCCTCCTTCTTGTAGTTCATGATAGCATCGAACACCTTGTAGATGGGATCCAGAATGTACATGCAGAAGGAGCGCTTGTTGTCCACCTCCTTTTGCTTCTGCCATTTCTTGGTCTTGGCATTGAAGAAGTTCTCACCCCATAGACTAACAAAAGAGAAGATAGCAGAAATTGAAACTGAGTTTTGAAGATTTTTATAGAGTATTGAAGATTTTTTTTTTTTAAATTTGTGACTAACGAGAATTGAGATATTTTAATTTCTGGCTTTAATAACTATATAGATTTCATGGAATGAATTTTGAATGATATTTATTAATTATTAATATATAATCTAATCTATTTTCAGAAAAAGATGTTTATTTCGGATACTTCTCGAATAATTCTTTCCAGGTGAGTTGATGGCATTTTGTATATTATTGAATATATATTTAAATGCAATGCGTTTTACTCTTTGCTAATAATTAATATATACTCTATTTAGTTGATCTATATTTATTATTTAAATGGACCTATTTATTTCTTTCAATGCTTTTAATTAATTTTGATATAATTAATTTTCATCTCATTGTTTTTGCAAATTTATTCCCTATATTATCTATATTATATTATTCATATAATTTAATCTCTTACTACACATACAAAATTTGATCTCTTTTTAAATATTTCTGATTTTGTTCCTAATAAATTTATTTATTTTTTTTCATAAATATATTTGTCGGCTCTACAACTCAACAATGATCGCCTCAGTTTATTCTAATCAAATTTCACACGTGCTAATTCCGTTGTATTGCTATGCGATACGTTTTTAGAGGTAGAGCTAAAAAAAAAAAAAAATGACGTCATACAAAAGTGTTGCTAGGCGATTTATAGCATTTTTTTTTTTTTTTGCAAGAATAGATCATTTTTCCATGAAACGAAAACGGGGACATTACGACGAAAATCAGATGCAACATACATCACACATACAACTATTTCAAAGATTTTATGCAATCGATGCTAATGTAAAATGTTAAGGGTTTTCTTTCGAGTTATTGATTACAAATATAATATATATATATATATATATTATTTTGTCGAGTCGCTGCCTTAGCAAATGCACCGTTAGAACATTAGGAAAGAGGTTCCGGTGTAGCGTTTCAGCCGCGTCTACTTAATTTGATCTGCTTTTATTTTCGGTTGCACTTGTGGCGCTATCAGCACGCGCGGTTCTAGCAGAACAGCCACGCCCCTTTGCAGGTTTGTGACCGTCCAAAAAGAAGTCGCACGCTCAGCGTCACACGTTTTGTGCTAAAAGCGTATTGATTGATGTAGACATATATAGATAATAGTTTTGCTTACCGGTTCATTAGCTTGACAACGTCAATCTTGAACTTCTCGGAGTACATCTCGGAGAACTGCTTGAGGGTGAAGGCCCAGCCGTGGAGGCCGGAACCGAAACCGACAGAACCCTTGCTGGGATCCACACGCACCTCACCCATTGGGCCGCCATCGTCATTGTAGGTGGCAATGATGACGTTCACGTTCTCCACGATGCGCTGGAAGGTCTGGTACAGCTCCTCAGCATCCAATTGCAGCTCCAACAGAGCGCGATCCATCTTGTTCATGAACAGAATGGGCTTGATACGCTCAGCGATGGCCTGACGCAGCACAGTCTCGGTTTGCACGCACACACCGGAAACGCAGTCCACAACGACGAGGGCACCGTCGGTGACACGGAGAGCGGCCGTCACCTCAGATGAGAAATCAACGTGACCGGGTGAATCGATCAGATTGATCAAGAAACCCTTGCATTCCTTCTCACGCTGATCGGGATGCGTGATGAAGACCAAATCCTTATCCTCAACCTCGAAGTACATGGAAATGGCACTGCAAATGAGAAATTGAGAATAGATTAGTTTAGATTGGAGGGCGTGGGTAGAGCCAAATTTAAGTCTTACGTTGACTTGATGGTAATGCAACGCTCCTGCTCATCCTTGCGGGTATCGGTGAAACGGGTCTCACCAGCTTTGGCTCCGGCAATGATACCAGCCTTGGACACAAGCGAATCGGTCAAGGTGGATTTGCCGTGATCGACGTGAGCAATGACGGACATGTTGCGAATATTACGCTTCTTGTCCATCAAGCCACGGATTTCGTCGACGGTGAAGTTGACCTATAAACAGCAGCAGGAGGAAAAAAAGAGAAAGGCATCAGAGTTAAATCCATGTGTAAGCTGTGAGCGAGGTTTCGATGCTATTAAAAATGGCGTTTAATGTCTATACAAATGCTCATACACACACACACACACAGATGCCTGCACACATTTTTGGCTCAGGCGATGTGATATTTTGTGAGGTTAGAACTGAACCCGAAAACCACTTGCGTTGTCTATTGCTTGCAAAACAATTTTGTAGCTCTATATATATATATGTACACATATATATATAGATAATCACTTACACAAATGCATTAAGCAAACATCTGGCCACATCTTATGGCCCATTTTTATTTCTTTCGTCTTTTTTTTTGTAATAGTTGCATACGTCATGACGGCCCCTTGAGCTATTTTCTTTGTCTTGCATTTCACCACTGCCTCACACACACTCGCACTCACACACACATACACATACAGTGGACAGACGGTGTCACGTCTACAATTTTTAGTCTTTTTGCCATAATTTTATGCACACGTCTGCCACACTCACGCACAAAATTATGATGCACTTGACTGCGGCGTTTTATTATCCTGCATTTGTTGCAATTATTTAAGATTATTGGCACCTACCATTTTGGATGTTTATTGATTTACGTGGACCAACTTTAAAAACACTACACGCCTGCACTGGCGTATCGACAGGAAAGAACGGGCAAAGTCGCTGTGCTAGAGACGCGACGGTCAAACGGCGGCCACGCTATCGATAGTACCGATGGATAATGTGATTGTCAGTAGCAATCGATAGTCGAATGTAAGCTGACGATATAAATACTGCAACCATGTGAGTGGGAAATGTGTTTGTGATTTGCGCGAAAGTAAAATGGAAATTCAAAATTGTTTGAGAATATTGGATTTGTGGAAATCTATGCTTACTGCTAATACATATTTAAAAAAGTTGACGTTTAATTGACATTTAAAGCGGGTGAGTGGGTTTTATTTTTATCTGATTATTAAAGGTATTTACTGTCTATGTCTTCCAGTCATACTGCATCTTATTTTTTCTTAAAAGTAACTCATTTTCGCTGGGATGAAGTCAGACAATAATGCTTTAAAAATGAGCATAATTATCATTGTTTAGGATTTATACATATGTGTAGATATTGATCAATTTTAGTAAAATTACATTTACAATGGCATATGCCGTATTTCGAGCTTAATTGCTCAATTTGTCTGCCCTTTTAACCGCCTTTTCCTTCAATTTGCTTGGCATGCGTGAAGAGAACAGAATAAACCGTTTGTGTCTCACCCACGCAGTCAAAGCAACAAAACTTGTTCAGTCATGATTGACTATTGTTTAAATAAACAAAATTCTCATACAGTCGACCTCATGCAACATGCTGTGCGGCAGGTAATCGTAGCAACATAACAAAAAGTTGCTCAACTAATATTCACCACAATGACTTCACAACTGTATCAAACCAATTCACACTAACTCAAACGAACTCAAAGCAACTGCGACATGCTCGTCGTCAACTTGCATGAGTTGCGGTCAAATTCCACTCAAACCAGTTGCTGCAACATTCCTGGCACTCACGGCAACAATCAGAACAGGCTTCGGCTCGAATGCAGTGCGGCACGTTGCAGCAACATTGTTGTCGCAACATCATTGGCTGTGCCCACTGGCTGGCCGTTCGGCACATCCGATGCGGCCGGCCGAACAGTTTTCAAGTGATTTTCTGTGCGTACGGTCTGTGCTAACGGTAAAATCGAAGCTCCGATTCTAATAAGGGGCACACACACTCGTGCGTTTTATTGTTGCTGTACGTAGTGTGTGTGCGTGCGTGCGGTCGCGTTGTGTGTGTGTTGCATACTAAGGATGCATCACAGTGCATAATAAAATAAATAATTAAAGTTTTCAGATTTAATTAAAAATTAAATATAACAAAGACAAAACTGTGCTAATATTCCAATTGGACTTGCATGCAAACATTAGTGAGATTCTAGAAACAAAGGATTGTAAAGATCAGTTTGGGAAGTCGAACAAGGGAATATATTATAGGCCAAAAGGATTTATTTGCCCTTATTTAGGGATATTTTTTCGATAATGTCGATTTTTTCTGATTGGAGTAATTGCATTTATATGATTTTTTTGGGGGATAATGAATGAAAAAAAAAAAAAGGAATTAATCATTTTAATTAAAATACAAGATTTAAAAATATATATGACATGAATAGTAATAGAAAGTTCGATAGCAGGAAAATCATAAATATGTAAAATGCAAGATATATTATTATTATATATATTATGAAAATATGTAAAAAGCTATTGAAGAAAAATTATAGATAACTTATTTATTTAAATTATTTATTATATGAGGAAAAAGAGAACAAAAGTTCCCAGCAGCATTTAAGGCTTTAATTGGTCCAATTAGTTTAGAATTCTTATTAATGCAAGCAAGTGCAACACTTACATCAACAAATAAACAAAGTTAATTTTTAATCTTAAGTAAATTAAAAATTTTCAGGCGCATAAAACAAATTGAAAAATTTAATTTTTTTGTTTGATTTATTAGCCGCATTAAATTTTGCAGACTAAAAGAAAAAGTTTCGTCCCCTTTGATCTCGGATAAAACAATGCAAAAAATAATTATAATAAATACACAGCACGGAGAAAAATGGGCTAGAAACCGTTAAGTCCCGCAACGCTTGGACCGTTGATCGCAACGCTCAACTTTTGTCGCGTTTCTTATTAGAAAATCCCTTTTACGCGTTCGCTTCGCTGCAGCTGGCAAAAAGAAGAGAGCCAGCAAGGAAGAGAAAGAGGAGGAGTAACAACAACAACATTCAGCCGAAAATTGCACGTTTTTAAAAGTTTTCTACGCTCTGCTTTTACTCCGTTTTTTTCTGTTGTTGGCCAACGTGTCCTGCGCTGCAAACAAAGTAAAAGTTAGAGCGAAAGTTGGCAGAAAGTGCGGCAAAAATAAAGCAACAACAACAATCGCAACAACTGCACAGCGCGCAAGTTTAATTCGATTTTAGTGTGTAACAATCAGTGCGAAAAGCGCCAAGTAGCGGCAGCGCAGCAGCCGCAACAACAACAATAACATCAAAAAACCACAAGCAACAAAAGCGCAGCACCAACAAGAAAAAAAAATAAAACGAAAAAAAAAAATTTGTAGCGTCGCCGTCGCTACCTTTTCGCTTGCATACATGAGAGCGTGCAAGTGCGCGCGTGAAAGTGTGTGTTTGTGTTTATATGTGTGAGTGTATTCGTGTAGGAGTGAGCGGAAGAACAGTAAAAGTGGATTAGCAGCAGCAACAACAGCAGACGCCATTGCCGCCGGCAGCGCAGTTAGTGTTAAAATTTGTGCTCCGACTGCGACTGCGACAGCGACAGCGACTGAGACGCTCTTTTGGATTTAATGCGAAGCGCTTAGCGTGTTAGTCTTTCAACTCGTGACTGTTGTAAGTTGCCCGGCTTTTGGCCTGTTTTTGTTGTTTTTGTTTATTTTTTTTTTTTATTATTTTTGCTCTTTTGTTCGCACTCTCTTCTCATTTTGTTTTTGTGTTTTTTGGTTGTGCCATTTTCTTTGCTTAATTGTAATTAATTTTAAGTTAAGAGCTCTGTGGTCACTGCTGAGATTTTTATTTAATAGCTGCATTTTAATTCTATTTGAACGCGTCTTGACACGTTCATCTCCAGTGTAACTGTGTAGGAGGAGAGAGACAAAGAGAGACAGAGAGAAGAACGTATGTGTTGAATAACAAGCGTTAAATGAGCATAGGAATTTACGCAGCAGCTACATGTATTTGTGTGTGTGCGTGTGTGTGTGCGTGCGAGAGTTTTGCATTGCATGTGAAATAAAATAAGATAAATATTTGTATACATATTTACATAGCACAGCTTAAGGGGGAATTTTTTTTGGATTGCATTTCGCTCAAGCGAACAGAACTGGATTTTTCATGCAAATAACTTTGACTTGAAATTTCTGTACACAAATTTAAGTTTAAGTAACATATCTCTATATATAAGTCAGGATAATCCTTAGCTTAGCTTAAACCTTAATGAACAACCGCAAGACTCTGCTTTGCAATCAGCGCCAATTGAATCTGAACGATATTCGCTTTTACCGTTGCTCTACGCTCTGCCATGCACTTTGCACAATGAGAAAATATGAAGATGAAGAGCAGAGAGCAAGACGCAATGACAGTTGCCTCTTGTTATGGGAGAGAGAGAGAGCGGAGAAAGACGTCAGGCCTTTATACACATACATAGCTGCAAAAGAAATAAAACTGCGAGTAAGAAAGAGAGAGAGAGAGAGAGAGAGAGAGGAAGATATGGAAAGGCTGTGACATTCTGTAGCAAAATGACATTCCCACATTGTGTGCGCTTCCTTCAACTTCCTGGCGGCCAGTCCTTGTCTGGGCATGTCTGCCAGTGTGACCGTCCGGCCGTCTGCCTGGCAGTCGTTGACTTTTGCATACACTTATGCCAAGCACTGTACAGAAAGTGAAGAGAGGTATATGCGCTGTGTGGGGCATCCTCTGAATATATATACATTTATCTGATCTATTGAATACAAAACCTTACTTTTCCTTTTTCAACAACAAAATCTATTATATGTACCTAATATTACGTGGAGTATTGATCAAATAATAAAGAAATGAAAACTTTTGTTTTATATAATTAAATAAACTTTATTTAAATTGTATTATATAAAACACCAACACCATATTATTAAATGAAATGTATATAGAAAACAAATTTTTAACACTTAGTTTTTCAATTCAGTATAATCAGTATTTAATTATATATTTAAATGGTTTTTAATATTAATCAAAATGCTTAAATAAATAAATATTTATCAATTTAATTATTTATATATATACATATATATATTTTTTTAATTTTTGAATGAAAACTTTTTTATGTTTAATTATATAAAACACTTAAAATCTTCATTGTACTGAAAATATATAAATCATTTTGGAATATGAAATTAATGAAAATGTATTTCTTATATTATTAAACGAAATGTTTTTAATTTCTATAAGCTACCTAAACATTTTTTTGTTTTATAATATATCTATTTATTTATATAATGTATTTTCAATTACATATGTTTTATTATATTTTTGGAATTTGGTAGTAAAGCTTAATTATATAGTCTTATTATTATTATTACTACTTACTTATTTTTAACTTGTTATCTAATTACCTTCATTTACCTTCCCATTTCCATGTAATAATACTCTATATCTACACAACAGAGTATTGCGCAGTTGTTAAATATTTATTTTGCATGTCTCATACCTCTATTTTCCGCAATTTCAATAAAATTCGCCTTTAAAATACTTAAATATTTTATAATTTACTTAAAAAGTCGACGCAGGCGAGCGACATAATGCGCCCATTGTGTGCGAATATTTCTATAAAGAACTCTGACAATATGCGTGCGTGTGTGTATGCGTGCGTGTTGTGTGTGTGTGTGCGTGCATGTATGCCTCTCAGATTAGCCGCCTTTATTAAGCTGTAAGTATGACAGGCAGAGAAAGGAAGAACTGATGCGGTGTGTGGCGGAGCCAAGTGAGAGGTCGCTACATACAGTACTCACATTTTATGACGACTTCGATTGGTCTCAAGCAGCTGTTATATTTATGTGTTTATTGGGGTCCACCAAAGGCGTTTGTTTTCTCAGCTAGAAAAAAAAAAGTTGAAAATAAACAAACGTAAGAATCGTAAAGAGCTTTAAGTGCGTGTATAAAGCTTTTAGATGTTTCCAAGTGCTTCAATATGGTTGTAGGATAGTTAAAGGCTGTTGTTAATATATCGTTCTCTCTTACTCTCACTCTCACACTCTCACACTCTCCCTCTCTACCTCTCTCTGTTTTTTAATATGTGCTAAGAGCAACAATTTTATCGCACTTTTAGGCAGAAAGGTTTTTCGTAAGTGCTTTTAAAAAGCCGTTAAATATAAGGTTTAGTTTTATCGGAAGTTTCAATTCTAATTTTGAGGAAAATATTTGAAATACAAATCTTAATTCTCATAACTTTTATGTTATGAGCTCCTTAATTTTAGTACATGAATTTAGCCTATATTAAAAATTAATTTAAACGAAAATGTATTTCCATAAACTCATTCTAAATTCTAGCCGAGAATTACGAAATTCTAATAATAATTTTAACGGTATTTGAATTTAGTGTACAAGTTTGTAGCTCTTTAAATTTATTATTATAAACATATAAAACTTATCAATTATCTGTGAAATTCTAATTTCAATTTTAGTCATATTTGCATTTAATATAAAGTAAAGTTTCATACAATGAAATTTATTTTTTAATTTTAAATGAATCATCGGATCTTTTCTTATTTATTTTCTTATTTATAAAATACAAATAAATACAAACTCCTATATACGTACATATATAAGCTATTGTTATTTATATGGTATAATTACCTAATTATTGTTTTTCCCTATTGACCATTATTGCTTCGTTTAGTTCAGTCTTTGCTGCTCAAGCAGAACTCCTTCATAATAGCCATAAAAGCATCTTTCATTGTGTCCAGCAGCTTTTTAAGAACACATTAGAGAATAATTGTCTCAAGGCGGATTATCGTCTCATTTGTGACTTCATTTAAAAAGCATTTAATGCGCTCTTCTAATGATTATTTGGCGCACTTCTGCTCCATTTCGCATTTGAAGTAAGCATTTGATTGTGTCTTCTAGGGACTTGATAAAAAAAAAGTAAAAACAAGTAAAAGAAATTCCCAATCCAACTTAAAGAAGTTTCGCGACGTTAATGCAACTCCTTAACAGGCAGACGCAGGCCGATTCCGAACTGGAGACAGCGACCGAGTCCTTAAGTTGGATTCGGGAAAGGGCCGTGAATTATGAGGCAGCATAAAGTTGTGCCTTCTGCCACGCTCAGCGTCAGCTGAGGAAGTTAAACACTTAAAAGCTGCCACGAAATCAAAGAGCAGCAGCTTCAGCTTCAGCTCGGGCTCGAGCCAACTCCAGCCCCACTTCGAGGCGAATCAGTAGACAGTTCTAAGTGAAATTGTTCTAGATGAGAAAGCTCGACTGCCGTATGCCCTATAGTCTGGGATGGGCTCTTAGAGAAATGAATGATAAAGACAAAATTAATAGATAGAATATATTCTATTCTATATTTTTTATTAATATTAATTAATTTCGTGTTTTCATTTCCATTTATACATATTCCATTTATACATTTATAAAAACAAATCCATTTCCATAAACAAGATTTTTCGCTATCAAAATATTGAATGCATAATATTATATTTTTTAGTATAACAAAAGATTTAACTGTTTAAAAAAATTGATTTAGGGAAATTACATTTCAGAGACTGTAAATTTGATTTGAATTTGTAGAGAAAAAAACTAAAAAAATGTAGTATATACATATATATGTTATATATATTAAATGCACCTTAAAATAGTTTTGGGATTTATTGATTAGCTGCAATTCTTGATTGAGAATTGTTATCATTTACACAAAAATATATAAATATCTATAAAGTCGACGGCTTAAGTATTTTCACAACTAAAATGTGCATATTTTGAAATAGATGAATAATTCTTGTTAATTATTCCCTTTTATATTTAACTAATGGAAACTTCAAAATAAAATATGTAAACATTTTTCTTCGAAGCTTAAAAAAATATTAATTAAAGGTAAATTCGGGGTATGCAATAAGTATATACTATATATACGTATGTTTTCCATAGTCAATCCTCCTTCAAGCGAGTACAGGGTATATATATATATAGATGTGCATATGTATGTATGTATGTTTATATATAGTTAAGTAATAACGCGCTTCGTCTCACGTTGTCAAAGTTTAGCGCAAGTTGTTTGGGGTTGCCAAGTGGCGGATATGTTGTGTGCGAGTATGTGTGTGTGCGAGTGCGTTGCAGGTTAATGGGTTGGTGATTCCTGCTAGTGAGTCTACCTGCTTTTTCCCACAATTCAGCTCAGCTCAGCGCAGCTCGGCTTGAGCCCTAGCCTGACACACATCTACTCGAATGCGACTGGCAAGCGGCACTCGGTATTTGGAAAATCTTGTGAAACGAGTGAAAAATTAAAATAAAAAAAAGCTAACAGCCACAAAACTTTGCCTACTCCGGTCTTTCCTTTCTTGCATTGCATTTTTTCTTCTTCGTATTTTCCTCATTCATTCATTCATTTTATTGCGTGCTTTCTCTCAACGCTCGTGCTTGACTCCTGCTCCTCCTGCTCTTCCTGCTCTGTCAGCTCTCGCCCTTCATTCGCTGCAGCCTCTCAAGCAGCATCTCGAAATAAATCTTTGAATGGCTTTAACATGTTTTCAGCGCAAGTTTCGTGCCCCTGTGATTTATACATGCTAAATAATTTATTGGTTTAACAATAAAAAAGGAAAAGAATTCTCATTTCTCTATTTGATACTTTTCTTTTTTTCCTGCTTTTACTGTGTTTGCGGCTGCAACAGTTTAAGTGGCTGCAGTTTTTTGTTCGAAAATACTATTTAACAAGGAATTTGAGCTTAATTCTGAGTTTGTGGTTTTCAACATAAATTATTTGTAATAATTTAAGAACGACTTCAAATCAAATTAGAACAATATTGCGTACCTTTAGGATTAGTTGACCAGTTTTTAGTTTAAATCTTTTTTACGAACTAAGTTAGATGAAACGTCTTCAATGTTGGCTACCTAATTATTTAATATATCTATAAGTATATATATAATTTTAGGCGTTTCGATCAACCAACATAAAGAAAATATATATAATTAAATATAGATTTGTTTGTAATCTGTTTTGATTGATGATATTCGTGATAATAATAATAATAATAAATAAAATATAAATAAATAAGACATATAAAAAATAAATGGAATAATATAATGTAATAAAATGAATCTTAATTATTAAAAAAAATATGTATATCTAATATATTTTCAATGTGATATGGCAGTTCTCGATAAAAATACAGTTACTTAATATACAACTTTTAAAATATCAGTTATCAAAATTAAAAAGAAATAGTTATACATATATATAATTTTTATAAAATTACATATCAAAATTAAATAAAAAAATATAATTATCTATGTTCATTTATTTATTCTTAATTTTTATTTGACGTGTACTTTGTATATTTTATCGACAACTCCCATTTCTAATACAAACTTCCAATTTAATTGAACCTGGTTTGTTTTTCAAATTAAATATTGCTCATATTTAAGCATTTCTTAACCTTTTCACAATCATATCACTTCTCAAATGCGCTGTAGCATTAAATTTGCTTAAGCACACTCCACTGATTTCTTTCAGTGCACGCTGAAATACTTGAATGATATTCGTTGAAATCGAAACGTTTTGCAACGACAATGATGGGAATGCACTAGATAGCGCCTCTCGCAGCTCTGTCCTCTCAATCGACTGAGGCTCTCCTTTGGCTGCACCCGCCTCCCCCCTTAACTGCTTCGCTCCCCTTCCACTTGGAGCACAGCTCATCGCTCTTTGCGTTGACATGGACGACGTCGGCGGCGACGATGCCGGCTCCATTTGAAACTTATTGCTCGCTGTGCCTGTCAGGCAGACAATGTGGTTTCAGACTCTGGCCATGGGTGCACACAATTTTTGGAATTCTTATCCACATCTATGTATATGTATACGTATACGTATATATAATATGACTGCCAATTCGATTTGACGTCATGTTTGCGAGAAGAAGTCATAACAGGGCAACAAGTTTCGTGTCGACCTCATTTACAAGCGACTCGTTAAGGTTGTGTACCAAAAACAAAAACATATGCAGCTATGTTGACTATATATAGGTTGGGTCTCTTGCAGAGTCTCTATCTCTATCTCTATCTGACTCTGTCTTTCTCTCACTCAGTGCTTGTGATGCGATGGAGCGTTGCATTTTTCGCTGACCGTGTCACAGTTGTTGCACCTTCTGCTCTGAGCCGTTACTAATGATAGGCAAACACTATTGCCACGCCCATTCGCAATAAGATTTACAACAATTTATTGAAATGTTAATGAGCTGGCAAGCGCGAGGGTAGCTTCAATACCTTTCGTCAGCTTAGAAAAGTGAAAGAAATATAGATAATAAGTGGATTTTCTAAGAGAGTGAGAGATTTATTAAACTAAGCACTTTCCCTTATTAATACATAATTTTTGATTGACCTATGTAAACATTAAAATATTTATAATATTTTATTATATTTTATATTATTATTATGTATATTTATTATATAGTTGCGTTCATAAAAATAGTTGCTCAGCTCCAACCAAACAGAAATTAATATTTGATTGACTCAAGTAAATGTTAAAATATTTATTTTATATATTTCACACACAGTTGTGTTCATAAAAATAGTAGCAATGCTGCTTTACATAAAACATAACTCGAATGGAAATTAGTTTTTAATCGACTGAATAAAAAAATTTAAAGCTTTATTTTTATATATTTCATACACAGTTCTGTTCATAAAAATAGTAGTGTTGTTCTAAATAAAATATGTTGCTTAGCATTTAGTGCTCAGTCCCACAATATTAGTTTATTGCAAATAGAATCACTCGCAGCTTTTCGTGCCACCCTCGCTGCTTATCCATTTGGAAACCTGCGGGAAAACTTTTCAAAAGTGTTTTGTGCGGGCTTCATGTGCCCATAAATATGGGCATGGTTTTTCATAGAGTTCCAAATCAAAGAGTTGGTAACGAGCTGATTAGCGTGTTAACTGCGCAATTATTTTTGGTGGATTTCTTTTTTCCACTCTTTTTCGAAAATTCGAAATTTGTCTAACTGGCAAATGCTGCACGGCTCTGGCTGTTGACGAGTCGCTGTTGGTGCTGGAATGGCTTGTTAGTTGTTAGCTGATAATGATAAATGACCATCGAAATGTCAAAATTAATAAGCGTTGATGGCTGTTTAATGAGCCGCCGTTAACGCTTGCGACATGCATGAAAACCGCTGTCACTGAGTGGTTGATCGGTTGATCGGCTGTGGTGGGCTCATAGCAAATCATCAATGGATTGGAATTTGGTCGATGCCTTCTAGGAAAAAGTAGGTGGGCATGGGTTCTCACGCGGGTGATTTTTATAGAAAAATGGAAATTGTTAATTTCATATGCATAAGTTTATTGGAAGCATATTTGAAATCATTTGAAAGTTTAATTATTAAAGTTTATTTTTGTTTGCTATACCGAATTTGTTTTTATTATTATTATCTTTTATTATTAATATTGGCATTAATCGTTTTTTAAGCACAACAAAAATATCAAAAAAACAGATATTTTTTTTATGTATTATTTAGATCGCAATTTATCTATCTCGCCCCTCCTTTCCTTTCAAATTTGATAAATCAATTGTATTTAAAGGAGTAAAATCCTTTCCTTTCCTGCCAATAGGCAGTTGATTAGAAAGAGATTAGAAATGAGAGCTATACATCAATTAATTTCCCAGAGTAGACCAAGAGCAACAAATTCAAAATCGGCCTAGAAAATAATCTCAATGATAAATACGTTTTTTGGTATAAGCTATATAAGTTTACGGAATGGAACAAGTGAAAATGTTGCTAATATAGCACAAAATAGGTGAAAAATTTCGAAAACTTTTTTGTTTGGGTTTTTGTATTTTACTTATTTTTCATCTGGTTAAGTAACAATTTTTTTTATTTTATTTTTATTTTTTATATATATTTCGCAGTTTTCTTTCTGCCACGAGCTAATATTACATTTACTATAGACTATTTGTGGTTTATTTGATTATCTAATGCTTTGGGCGCATTTTCTCGAGTTCGTGTTAATCCTTTTTTATCAGAGCACTTCCTTGCACTGTTGAAGGATAATGCATGCCACCAAAGATGCGTTTAAAGAGATTTGGCTTCTTGCGCGGTTTCCGTGAGCTGCACTCTTGGGTATTATTCGAATCTGATTTAGATAGGTCTATGGATTTGTTTTTGCGTTGCTTGACCAGTCCAAGTTTTTTGAATAAACTATTACCTCTGCTCTGCAGAGCTAATTTTGTGGGCTGTATTAGTTTGCTCGCCTGCGGCTTAGCAATTGGCTGATCGTTCAGGCGCCTTTCAGCCTGTTCTTGTTCTTGATTGGGCTCCGTATCATTCGCTGGCGATTTGAGTCTGCGTTCCGCAATCCGTTGATAGGTGTGCATATCATGTTGAGAGTTTCGGATGTGCAAGCCATGTTGATTCTTAAAACTGGAGATGCTATCGATGCGATTGAGACTTCCTCCACTGCTCAGCTGTGAATAGAAGCTGTGATCCGGACCACAGCCGGGAAAGCGTATATCATTGCGATAATGTTGCGATCCGCTCGATCGAGTGGGTCTTTCCAGCTATAGAACAAGGAATACGGTTTTGATAAGTGTTATCAAAGAGATGTAGAAGAGTTTGCTTACCACAGTTATTTGTGGCTGTTGCTTGAGTGCATCGTTCTGGTGATAAGTTCTTCCGGCCAATTGTTGGTTCAAGCCATTCCAATAGCTGAAATTTTGATGCTTCAATTTCTGCGCCTGATAAGCTAACCAGGCGTGCTTCTGTGCCTGCGCCTGCACCTGGGCCAGAGCCTGTGACTGCATCGGAGCTCGGCCTAGGCCATTCAAGCCATTTTGAGGCGGAGCATAATGAGGCAGCGGCTGTTGCATGGGATGAATGTAAGAATAACTTTGCATATATGCTTGCTGCGGTTGTGGATAGGGCGTATAGGTCAATTGAGCGTTAGAGTTAGTTGGCATCGAATTATAGTAATACCAATTAGGAAAATCTGGACTCCACATGTTATAATTCTTTGCAAAGAAGAAGGATTAGATGCATAAAATGATAATATTAATAAAAATGCTTTTATAATATATATATATATATATATATATATATATATATATATATATATATGTATGAATACAATCATTTGTCAATATAAATATAAATTTATATTCATAAATTAACAAATATGTATATATATGTATATAAATGCCTTAATACTTTAATATTTAATTTAAAAAAAAAAATATATATATATATAATATATAATATAATAATATATTAAAAATTTCAAATATTTGATAATTAAATATAAACATATTTAAAAAAATTATAGAAAGAAATTTTTAGTTTCTTCAACATTAAATATATAAACTTATTTAAAAACTATCAAGGAAAACGAAAATATGACAATATGATAATAACTTGAATTATTGAAAATATAAATTATTAAGGTTATTTATATATGTGAACTCTTCGAGCTACTCACGATTTTAGACTCTACGAATGCTCTTGGGTATGAGCCCAATAGCGAGGGTTTGGCTTTAGAACTAGTTGACATTTGGCAGACTGGATTTGCTTACTGATTTTACAGGGTATTAACGTTCACTGTGTGCACTGAAATTCGCTCTATCCTGTATTGACTAAAGTTCCGGATCTCCGGACGTCGTAAATGACGGACTATACATAGATTTGATTAGGACTTGAAATTTTTATTTGTTTTTGCTATTCACTATTTATGTACATTAAGTGCGGACAGAAAACTAAAAACTGATATAAAATCATAGAGAACAAATGACAAGTGAGGCAAGGCCACTAGCTGCCTGGCTTCACTGTAGCAGCATGCTTCAATTGTCTAAGCTCATTTCCCTGTCCCCTGTCTCGTCTCCTGCCCGTGGATTGTTACATATGCAAACATTTTTGATGAACTAACCGTGCAGGTAGCCCCAGAAATTCTGGTCCGACCTCAAGCAATTCCCGGACAACATTTTAATTGTTCATAATTTATGAACTTGTCGACGACTACGACATCATAAAAGCCCCGAAACATAAACAAACACAATGTTATGCAACGCCACGCCCGGCCAAACGACCGCCCAACCGCCCGTCCAAACAATCTGTGCATAGAAATGAATTTCATTTTGTTGTCATTTCTGTTTGTGGGTGGAGGAAGGGGAGGAGTGAGGCTTGTGTCAGAGTTGATTCGGAACCCATCCACCGACAGCTGGCACCTTACACGGCTTACCTTTCAGGCTGGCACTGGGTCTGACGCTGTGCTGGGGTTGTTCGGTTGAGCAGACGTCACTTTTGCTAATTAAAAGTTCAATGCGCAACATTTGCAGCAACAGCAACAATAACAACAACAGCAGCGGCAGCAACAACCAAATCGACAACAACAAGCACAACACCAATGACAATGACAAAGGGAATGAGGTGAACGAATAAAGGGCACAATAAAAGAGAATTGTTTTTGGCTTTCGACTGCAGCCGAAGCTGAAATGCACTAACCAACAAAGAAGAGAGGTAGATATAACGGACATAGAGAGATGAAATAAAGTAGGGATAGGAAAATCTCTCTAAAACGAGTATGCTTTAATGGGAAGTTATATAAGGTGTATTCCTCAAGGTTCCCCAATAGACAAAGCGAAGAGATGCTCTACAATTCGATCAATAAGAGAAAAACAGATAAACATTATATAATAAATATACTCTATAAACAGCTGCGGCTGGTTTTAAGGTATATTAAAGTTATGTTAATGATAGAGACTAATTAATAAATAATTATACTACAGATTTCGCGTGACATAGTCTGTGACCAGATGAGAAGTAATTACAATAATATAGGCTAATTAAGACAAGAGTTGCTCTTGCAGCAGCTTGGTCTCAAATCAAAAGCTTGGATTTCGACTTGGAGCTAAGCTTTCTCGTACATAAATCTATGTTTATATATATGTACATAAAAATATATATACATAAATAGATAATAAATAAATTAATTAAAATAAATAAATAATAAATAACTTTATTAAAATAAATAAATAATAAATACATTAATTAAAATAAATAAATAAATTAAAATAAATAATAAACACATAAATGTCGTCAATTGGTTTGGAATATAGTGATACTTTACGGACTAGTTTGTTCACTGGTTTAATAGGGTATTTAACTGGATATACATATAATATGATTCGTATTAATTATGTCTGGAACTGCATTAGCTCAGTTGATAGTTTGCCATAGTCTGCCCCTTTTCATTGCATATTTTCTGTATTATAAAATTTTATGAAATTTTTGGTTCTTAGGCAAATGCTAATTGGACTTTATTCTGTGCAAATCACGTGACTTAGCAGAAATTTGTTGGTGAACTGGAAATATCTCTAAGCTTTATATTGTATACTTTGTTTATAGAAATATTAGAATTTGTTATATTCAAAAAAGATTAAACATGTCAAAATACAGTCAGACTGTCTATAGTTATTTATTGTTTTTTTTTTAGGTAATTATGAGTTAAAATAAAGTATAAATTTATACATAGTATATTTATACTCTATTAATTAATTTATATAAGACAATTACATGTATATGTACTATATAAATAATAAACATTTTCATTAAGATATCTTAACAATGCAATAAACACTAAATTTAATAATATGACAAATAATAATAAAATAAATTTAAAAAATATAAATTTTTATAATTTATTATGATAATAAATATCTTCATTACAATCGAATATACCTCAATGAATGTGTTACATCTACCCTAAGTAACTCCACTCGACCTCTCTGTGAGTGTATTCAAAACAAGAGGATAGTTAATTTATTTCAAGCGTTCTTTACTTGCTTCCCCTTTTTGGTCTGGCTTCCAGTTGTCTGTCGGAAGTCCGTTGTCGTTTGAAAGCGGAGCATACGAAATCAGTTTTTAATTATTTAATTAATTGCGTAACGTTATGCAAATAGCCCGAGGGAAGTTTAATCAAACTTAAAAAAAAAAAGCGAAAACGAAAACGAAAATGAAAACGAGAACGAAAAACTCGACGAAATCTGCGTCGAATTGCATTGCATAAGAAACGAGAAATCAGGAAAGTAAATGTTGCTGCCGGTCGCATATGGTTAAAATAAAATCATATGAAATTATTTATGGATTTAAATAGGGGAAATAAAGCGATTACAGCTGCATTTAAATGCCAGATGAATGTTAAGTGCGCGCCATTCGTAAAATGTATAAAAATGTGCTTTAATTTGCCGAAGCAAATAAATCTTTAAATTATGCTCATTATGTATTTGGTTGTGCCAACTAATTACATTACGTTCCAGCTACCCAATTCAGGAGAAACCACACGCACATAAAAACCACATAAAATCACCTGCGAGGCTTACGCGCAGAGGGGGAGAGAGAAGGGCATAAGAGAATGAGAGAGCAGGAGGGAGGGAAAGGTGGCCCAACCCAGCATTTTATTTATGACCTCGTCTGTAATATTTGAAGTTATATTTTTGATTTTTTATATGGCTTGTGGGAATGGGGTGGGGTTAATGTGGTTGGGGTTTGGGGCTGAGTGGCTGCCACAGGTCGCAAGTGTTGACAACCGCAACGAACGCGGCAGCGGCTGTCACAACGCATTCCAATGATGCGAGCTGTGTGCGCGCGTATGTGTGTGTGTGTGTGTGTGTGAAGCTTAGGGGGCAACATTCAGTGAAGAATTCGCCGAAGCATTGAGATATTTTTCACGGCTATCTGCTCATAATTACCTCACCAAATGCTTCGCCTATAAAAATATAAAAACTTTTACTTTATAAAATATGTTATGAGAGCCTGAACATGAGCTAAAATGTAGACATGAAAAAGTTGTAATACCATTCGCAATAGGTGTAAACTTTGAGCCCGACCAAAAATATGTATTCCCATCGCTGGGAAAAAAAGGAAAACTAATTGGAGTCATGTATTTTTAGTATTTTCCAATTTGTGGTACGTGCTCGGCGACCTTAAGTGTTCCCTGGTGTGCATTCAAATCGTTTAGGATTGATTAGGTTAACAGCAAACATCTCTTCCTCCTTGTCTCTCTCTGCCTCCCTCTCTCACTCCGTCTGGCACACTCAATAAATATGGCTATTAATTGAAATGTTGCAGTGAGAAAGTATATATATATAGCTATGTAATTATATAGCGTATATATGTTTCTATGTATATACGTAGATAGTGGAGAGCTGCAAGTTTTTTAATTAATTTAATCATCGAAAGTTTCATGAATTCTTTTAATGCAGTTTGGCTTTTAAAGGGTAATTATTTAATTTGCCAGCTCAAAGCAGAATACACTGTCTGTTTTTTGCTTTACTACAAAATACTCTTTATGCAGCTATAAAGCAGTTGAAAAAGGGAATGAATATATTTAGCTATGTTTTTCTTATGCAAATATACATACATTAACATAAAGCTATAGAAACTCTATGTAGAGCTTGGTTGGGTTCATTTATAGAAAAAGTACTTTAAATTTATAATTATATTTTATTGATTCTACAAAATGCTTTTATGCAGCTATAAAGCAGTTGAAAAAGGGAATGAATATATTTAGCTATATTTTTCTTATGCAAATATACATACATTAACATAAAGCTATAGAATTGATTTCAATTCTTTTTTTTTATTTATTTGTATGTATTTTTCTGAAAAAAAAGAATAAAAAACAAAAACAATTTATTCAGATTTATTTTTTCTAGAGTTATCGATATAGACATTGGGATTCTTATTTTCTTATATTCTATATTTATTTCGCATGTAAATATATATTCAAAGAAAAAACATTTTTCAAAAATGTCTTGTAATTACTGCAGCCATGAAAAAGTTGTAATACCATTCACGATAGATGTAAACTAAAACTGTGCATCTTAGCTATATTTACATATTTTATTCTCGATTTCTGCTATAGATTTAATAACAGATATAAAAACTTTTTAACAAAAATATATATTTTTAATAGATTCTTTAATATTAAATTTTTTATTATTTAAATATATTTTAGTACCATATTTATTTAAAATTTATTCTTTATCAATAATATTTTTATTTATATTTAAGGGTATACATAAACTACTTTAAATGCGATCAGTTTATGCATATAATAAAAACATCTTTAGCTTTATATATATAACAGAGTTCATAGCAGACAATTAAAACTAAAACTAAATATAGTAAGAATATAGATAAAAATATCAATCAAATTTGAAAAGCCTTGCTGACCCAGATTCTGCATTGTCATTGTGCTGTTCTCTTGTTGCTTGTCCTGCCTAAGAAATAATATAATATACTTCAGATTTTTAGCTAGATGCTATTCATTAAAGTACAAATTTAACACTTTTATAATTAAAGCTTTAGAAATTATATACAAGTATTTATTCTAACTTAATTGACTTGGGGATAGTAGAGCTAAAAAAAAAAGAAGAAATACAATTTGTACATTTATTATACTTCCTATATTTTATATTTGTATGCAACGTTTTGCCCTCCAATAAATTCTGTGCATTAGAGACTCTGTTTCTCTTAAAAAGCCCGAAGGCTTTTATCAAATTGACGCTTACCCTTTGGCAGCTTCCGGTTGTACAGTCTACAATTACGTGCGTATATTTAAAATAACATTAAATAATTTTGCCTGTCACTCCACCCCGTGCCACCCAGTGCTACTCCCACTCCACCTCACTCCTTTGCCCGTTCAGGCCAAACAAATTGCTTGACTGTAAAATAAAATGAATTCAAAATAAACAGCAGGCAACCCAAGTCGAGCCAGCGAAATCAGCCCAAACCAAATTAACGTGCATAAATCTAAATTAAATTTTTGCTTAAGAAAAAAGAAAAGAAAAATAAATAAATACAGAGAGGTAAGAGACAAGAAACCAGGAAATTTAAGAGCAAATACTGTTTGCTAGCATAATTTGTGAAATTTGTTGTCGAGTGCCATGCCCACAATGCTGGCTTGTTTGTTTGACTGTTCGAGGTGGGAGGTGGAGCGTGGGGCGGGTGGGGCGGGTGGGGCGGGTGGGGCGGTACCTTGAATAAAATGAGTAATGTCGTTTGTACTTAATTTGAATGACAAATGTCTCAGAGCCGTAAACGTATTTATTACGCTCAGTGTAGCTCTTACTCTTACTGCTTCTTCTTCTCCTGGTTGTTGTTTATGTGAGCGCGGGGCGATGCGCCAAAGAGGCTGTCATAATTTCAAACTCTTCAACCTGCCCACCCTACCCCCGCCGCGCCCACATTTTGGGGCATTCAGTCAGCTGTCGCTTCGTATTGTTGCCTTCATTAATCGTTGCATACGCAAAGATTTAACAATATTTAGTTTAATTATGCAAACAACATTCCTCGGAACACATTCTATTGATTTAACTGCTTATTTAGTCTGTTTGTGCGTTTGTGTGCGTGTGCGTGTGCGTGTGTTTGTGTTAGAGTTTGTAATTTGTATTGGTTTATGTGTGTTTGTTTGCTCACCTGCCTCTGCCTGTGTGCTGCCCTTATTACATATTTCTGTTTGCTTTTCTCACTGCTTATTGTCCAATGATATTTCAATTAAATCACCTTCGATTTCTAATTGCAGCATGGAAACCATGATTACCAGAAAATACAGATAAAAATGCCAGCGCAAATTTATTGGAAGACTAAACAAATTCGGGCAGCTTTGCTCGTGGTAAGTAAATTCTATTCATTAATATTAATCTTAGAAGTTTGCTTTGCCCACGTTAATTGGACCGAAATTATAGACGCAGCTAAATATAGAAAAATATATGATAAGATATTATTGTTATTATTAATGTTACTTGAGCTGCAGAGTTGTTGGAATATTTAGATTGCCGAAATGTTTTTTTTTTTCAAGTTGTAATAATTTTCATATGAAGGGCCTAGTTATATTTATTTGTTTATTTAAATTTGTTATTTATTTATATAATTTATTTATTTATATATTTTATTTATTTTTATTTTTTATATATGTGTATTTTTTATTTATTTATTTATTTTTTCTTTAATTTTTATTTATTTATTTAACTTAATTTTTAAATTTTACTTACAAGTCTATATAATATATCAAACAAGTTTTTTGCTATGTTCATTGGCATATTAATCTAGTTTTATATCTTATGTTAATTTAGAAATTGTATGAAATAACTATCATCAGATGTTTCATACATATCTATTGTCAGTATTGACATTATTTTCCACCTTTAATCTGCCACAACTTGAATATATAATACGTTAAGTATATATAAATATTCTATAACACTTTTTTATCGTTACACTTGCAATAAATAATTCTGTTGCATAACTTGTTGTAGAGTACAAATTGAGCAACTTAGTCAGCTCGCGATGAGTTCACTTATCCAATGAGATCATGTGCTTTGGCGCCCCTTAATTGGCTGCTCTGGGGCTACAGCGTGTCCTCAGTTCACTCTAACAAACCAAACACTTTGGAATGCCTCGAGGACAACACTCGAGAAGTTGTTGACGAGACATAATACATATTTAACCGGCTTACCGAAAGTTGCAGCTTAAACTGGAACTAGTGTTGGTAAAGTCGTTACCGAGTTATTTGAACATAGTATTATGTTATATGGGGTTTTTATATACATATATTATTTTGTAGATAATTTATTTAGCTGAAATATTAGCATTCGTTCATACAAAGGTATACGATTATTGTTATTAAGTTAAAACTTTTGAACTTGTATGCCATGTCAATTGAGTACATTACTTTTTATTAAAAAAAAAAAAATAATTATAATAATAATAAGAAATAATACAAACAAAAATTTAATTTTATTTAAAATTTATTTACATTAAATTAATAATACAGTTAATTAATTTAATGTGAAAAAATATTTTTATAAATAATGTACTTAATTGAATTTTAAATTTATTTTAAATTTATTTTTAATTTATTCTGAATTTATTTTAATTTATTTTTAATTTATTTTAATTTATTTTTAATTTGTAATTTCGAAAAGTATGGAATGGAAAAAACTTTTAGTAGAAAAAATATACTTAAATATAAATAAATTCTATCTACATTTATGTGGTTTAATGCTTATGTATAAAAAGTTAAGTAACTACTTCTTCAATCCTAACTTGCTTTTCCTCCAGCCCTCACCTCCACCCTTCTTCTTCTTTTCTCTTCCTCTCCCTCTCTCTCTCCTTATCACTCCCTGTTGCTAATTTGATGATTAAAACCATTTCTGCTCTCATCATTTTCTAAATTAGAAAACATAAAATGCTAGCATAATTTGCTGGGCCACCGTTAGCATTTGCCCCCAGCCCAAAATGCAATTTAAATATGGTCACATAATCGTTAAAGTCAGTTGCCTTTCAGAAATTGTGTGACAATTATAAACCAGAGCAATAATGTGGCCATCAAAGTATACAACCCTCTGCTGTACTGAGCTGTGGCTGAGGCAATATTCATAAATTTTAAAGCAGGACAAAAACAAAACAAAACAGAACAAAAAGGGGGAAAAAAAGGGACACGCATCAAATTTTCGGAAAATGTAATAAAACATCAAATTACCAATAATTTGGAGGACTACGTAAGGCAAGGACTGTTGAATCCTTTTTTCACTCACCCAGTTGAGTTGATCGTTGAATTGGGCGGGTCGAGGGAAGCGGCCTTCTAAACTCGTTCAAGTTGGACAGCAACACGTGCCGCTTTCTGATTGCGGATACTTTTCGTCGGCCCGTCGGCATTTTATAGCGCCAATGAGGCATCCACCGTGGTCAACCCCAAGCACCAACCCAAATCCCTAACCGAAACCCAATCTCGATTCTAAATCTATCCCTAACAACGAGTTCAATGTTTTTTGCTGGTCATTGGCGGCAGCCAAAGGATTAGGCCATGTGGCTTGTAAACTGCTCTATAGAGTGTTTACTGAATGTGCGTGTGTGTGTTTGCCTTCCTTAATGTGTGGGCGTGGCAACGGGCCATACAACTTGTTACTGTGCGCACATTACCATAATGTATTTTATCTGGCTGCTGACTTGTCCGGCCCCTCAGTTAGAAATCACTTAAGACGCTCTGCTGCTGTTGCTGCCTCTACTCCTGCCGACATAATAATGCCCATTGCCCATTGCCCATTGCCCATTCTTTTGGTATTAGTTCGTTTCAAGTTACCCACAGTTCGGTTGACTGACTGTCTGGCATGCCTGAGCTGGACAGCAAGCAGGTCAGGTCGATGTTCGGTCCTTCGGTCTTCCTTCGACCGGTTAGAAACCGGCTTTTGGTTTTACATGCTCGTTCTCATCATCATCATTCGCCTTGTTCCATTTGCTTTTTGTGTGTCTGTCTGTGCATTTGTTTCGACTTGCGTGAAATTGCAAAATCAATCAATTCGATTACGTATACGTAATATTTATAAATATTTAATGTTAAGCATTATACGCATTTTTGCCTGCCTGCCTTCGATGCGCTGCGTTACGGTTCGATGTTATGTAAATGGCATTGTCTACAGCAGCAGTAGATGTTGTGTGTGTGTGGGTGTGTGTGGGTGGAGTATATTGGTGTGTGTGTGTGTTTGCTGTATTTTATGTACTGGCCGCTGCCAGGCTCAGTGTTTTGGGCTCCTCGAAATGGTTTCGATATGTTAATAAGTAATGTTGAGGCAAGTTTTGGCATAACCTCAAATTTGCTGAGCTCATTTGGGATATTACATGCATATAGATTTACTTGTATATATATCAGTATATATATTTATACAGTTGTATATATTAAAGTATACATTGTATTCTGTGTATCTATGCGATTGGAATTCGGCAATTTGAATTGTTATTATGCCTTTGACAGGGTTGATTTTAATATTACTGAATGCTGAGGTAGAGAAATACTAAATAAATAAATAAATAAAAATGTATTATATACATTTTTGTTTAATCATTAATTGAGGCTAAATTACGTTATTCTTTTTGTATAACATAATAATAACAAATAGGCGCTTCCACTTAGATGACAAAGATTTATTGCAATGACTTTCGGTTTTTGTACATTTTGTAATCAATTTTTATTTATTGTTTTATTTAGCTTTTTTTAGATATATATTTTTTAAGAAATCGTTTTATTCTAAGCGTAACCTGTAAATACAATAAATACGAATATTTACAAGAGAAACAGATTTAAGCGGCTCTGGTGAAATTTATAATGAAATAAGAAATTTAGAGTTTTGTTTTGAAACAATTGTTGTATAGTTAATATAGATGAAATGAAACTCAAATTATAATATTTATGGTTTATTAAAAAAAAAAGAAATATGGTATATAAATGAATTTATTGCAGATAGAAAAAGTTCTAAAACCGCTCTATATATTTTGTTTGCGTTGTTGATAACGCCTTGTAGTAAAACAGAGCTCTGCAAAATTACATTCTATCTCACATTTATTGTTTCTTTCAATTCTTGCATATTATAAATTGCATGAGGTCTCTTCAAAAAGTGATAAAATTTATATTGATCTCTTTTATAATACTATGCTGGTATCCTATCCTATCCTATCCTAGGCTCACCATTTCGTCCCGTTTTGAATATTAAGTTAAATGTTGACACCTATTGTCCTTGATCTGTCTTTGATTTGCCAATTTCATAGAACTTCTACAACATTTTTGGCTGAAATGATGCCTCAACTATCGCATGCTCATATAAGTCTCAGTGTTGTCCCCGTAACTAAAATGCTACATGACAGGAGGCGGCCTTCCTACGTTTTGAGCAGATTGAGCAGATAACGACAGCATAGAATTAGAAACTGAATAGGATCCCAAATAGAGAATGGTAAAAACGTTGGAATAAGTGTTTAATATCTGATTGGGTTTTCTTTGAAGAAGACAAAATAAACCTGAATAAATAATGAAATTTTGAATGAACCAGATTCGTACACAAAATCGTTTTAGATAATTGAGATATAAACAATTAAATACAATTCAAAATAATTAATATACAGATGCAAGATGATTTTCTCAATAAACTATTGTACTTGAGCATTTGCTAGTTTTGTTTGAAGTACAGCGATTAAATCTCAATTGATTCATCGTTTCAGAGAGCAAAGCTTGTCCTATTGTATAAGTAGATTCATCAAATACCAACACTTAAAATAAACCTTGATTTTACTTTAAATATCTCTTGTTTCTATTGCCATGGCGTTCCGTTAATTGGAGCAATTAGGTGGAATTATCTTGCTTACTGATGTGCCCATACTCAATTGTTTTGTACGTTGACTTTGTTCTTACATTAATCAAAGCTCTGCCGTACTACACTTTTACCTGAAGGCTTCAATATTGTAGACCTCAATGCGTTAAAATTGTGAAAATTTCAATTATGAAGCGAATATTTAAACATGAATAAATTTTATTATATGTTCTAATGAAGCGAATATTTATACATAAATGACTCTATTATATTTCTGTTTATGGGACGAATATATTATTTCTACATGCATTTTAAGCAGACTTACTATTGATTTATTATTATTAGATATATTTATTTATATGCTGGAAAAAAGATTATTTTAAAATAAACTCAAAAAGTTTAAGCTATTTTAACTCACTTTAATTGCTATATAAAAAGAGAATATTTTTATAAATGATTGCTCTTTCCGTCACTTAACGCTTTTTCTTTTGTAATTATTTGTAATTCTTTTTTTTTATTATTTTAAAATTACAATTTTTTAACAATTGCATAGACAATGACAAATGTTATTTTTCTTGCTTTTTTTCTCTGCACGCATTATATATTTAAGAGCATTAAAAAGCTCCATTGATATTTAATGAAGTTATAAAATCGAGAGATTTTTGCAATGCGCTTGACCTCATTGGGCTGCGCAACAATTTCGTTCGATTTCGGTTGACCATATTTAGTTCGGGGGTTTTTCCAACTGTTTTTAGCAGTTCATGAAATATGTAAACCTTTGTTGCATACCACGCCAGGCCACGATCTGCCCGCCTGCTCTATTCTTGTGGCTGGCATATTTTAAAGGCAATTCTCTGTTTGTTTTTGCTGACCTCATGCAGTAGCGGCTTTTAAATAAATGCTGCGCTTTTTTCCCAAATCCAACAATGTGAAAAAAGTTTGTTTAATTGTTTTAAAATGTTTGTGGGTATGTGTTACAGGGATGGCTCATCTGTGTGTGTGTGGCGTGAACTGTACAATTTTTGCTTTTTTATTTGAGCGCATAATTTATGCATGTGTTGCCTTTAGCTGAGCTACCAGACGCAACGCTCTGTGCTCTGTGCGGTGTTATCCAGGATTGCGATTGGTATGGAACATGACGGCAAAAGTCAAATTGTGAGGTTTACCAATGGGGACTTTTGTTATTCACTTTTTTCGCTCCCTTTCTCTCTCTCTCTCTCTCTCTCTCTCTCTCTCTCTCTCTCTCTCTCTCTCTCTCTCTCATCTCTTCTCGCTTCTTGCTAGGAACATGGCAAACGCCCTATACCGTATGATAATGGGAATTGAAATGCGAAACAGCGAATTTGTTTTGATTTAACAATCGATATGTGTGCTTATCGAGGGAAAAAATATATACATGTCTGTTCTTTTATTATTGAACATTGTTTTAAAGCGAGGCAGCTACATGTTGAAGATTATTGAAATTGTGCAGTGCCTTATCAATTTTCATTTACATATGAAGATCTGTTTTATTGTTGTATACTTATTTAATAGCTTTAAAGTTATAGGATAATTATTATATATTTTTATTATTATATTATAGTATTGTAATTGTTTTTTTTTTTTTTTTTTTTTTTTTTTTTTTAGATATTTTTGAGATATTTAAACTTTGTTAATTTGTTTTTGTCTCATGTCTCTCGGGATGATTACTAATCCATTAAAAAAGTTGAGTTTAATATATAAGAGATCTGTCTTCTGTGGGTGTTTGTTCCTCTAGATAACTTCTCGGAAGCTTCTAAAATTGATATAAAACATTTACATATATTAAATATAAATAAAACCAAAATTTTATGTATATATAATAGTAATAATAATAATTATTATTATTACTATTTATATATATATTTATTTTATTATATATTATTATTATTATTACTATTATTATTATTATTATTATTATTATTATTATTATTATTATTTTTATTAATTTTTCTATTATTAATAATTGTTTTACATACACAAAATGTAAATGTCTTTTTTTTTTTAAATAATTATTCATATTTTACTTGATAAACATATTTTACTAGAAATTAAAAAATCATAGATATTAAATTGATACTCTGCGCATAATAACAAATGCTCCCATTTGATCTGAGCTGAAAAGTTAATCAGCCCAATAATTATTTAAGCTAAATACATAAATTTCTAATGAAATGAATTAGATAAATTAACGTGAAGGAAATCAGAACCCTGAGTCAGTTAATCATGTGGAATTGTCATATCTGGAAATTTCGCAGGAGGCATTTGAGCTGTCGCTGAGCTGAGCCAACATTTGGTGTGGCAGCAACTAAGCATTTGTGGGCGACATCCGTATATGGGTCACCAAAATTTGTTGTCCGATGGCTCAACAGTTGAGAGTCATATGTGAATCGCCTGACAGTTTCACGCATCGCTATCGTCATCTCACGGACTGCAAATTGCTTCGTATTAATCAACGTCGCTGCTGGTTCCAGGACCCGCACATGCCGCAACACAGGCCAGCGAATGTGTGTTTTCGGTTCGGTTTGCTCAGGGGGCTTCTCTGTGTGTATGGGGGGTTGGGGTGTGTGCGTGCTCATTGGTGCGTAATAATTGCTTGGCCATAGGCTCAGCGTCAACTTCTCATGCACACACGCACACGCACTCACACACGGACACACACCTGCCATAGATAGTTCGTGTTAGTCAGTCATGTGATTAGCCACACAGACATACACACATACGCTCATGCAAGTGTGAATGTGTGCGTGTAACTACAAATATATATATGTGAGTGTGTGTGTGGTTAGTGTCCTGGAGCCGTTAGCCCAGGGAGTGCACGAAATTATGCGGAAATTGTTGCATATTTAAGTGGGCACGCGTGAACAACTGTTAAAAACTTGCGTAGACGTGCGAGCGAACATTTTAAGCGCTCCATGCGAAATATGCCGTTAAACCTGATTGTGTGAACACATTCGCCACTAGGTGTGGAAATTTCACATGGAATCCAGTGAGAGTTGCTGTAATCATTGTTGGCAAATTGTGATATAGCTAGCGTACGTACGTACGTACGTATGTGTGTTCAAATTTATGATTCGTACAAGCGAGAGACTAATTAAGAAAATTAATTAATTAAATAAATTTAAAAAAATACCAAATGAATTTAATTAGTGTGCTAAAAGTTTTCCGTGTTTTTATTTTTTATTTTAGAATATTTCTGAATTTTGTTTACCTTCATAAATATTAAATCGAAATCGCTAAACTTCACTTATGTGAATGCATGAGTTATTTAAATACAGTTTGCGATTAACGGTTTTTAGTCTAAGACTTATTGAGAACATACTTTAATAATTTGTATACTTTGACAATCAATGATCTGGTACATATATTAGGTATAAAGATCTGCTTTTTTAGATAATAATAATCATGCTAATAATAGCATGCTGATGACAATGAAAATCATTATGACTTAATGTCTTCACATTAGTTCGTTCGGGGCTGTCTTCGTTAATGGAAGGTTAGCGTTGAGGGGAAAGCCTATTCAGAACTGTGCTGGAGCACAGATTAAGAGAACCCTCTAAGCCCTCAAATAAAAGTTGAAGAGGTCTGACAGAATTTCTACTGAGTCTAGGGCAATTCCAGCCGTGTCCTAGCAGCCATTGACTGCACATTTGTTGCTGTTAGTAGTCAGTAGTCCGTGGTAAGTCAAAGATATCACTGTACAGAGTTCTTTATGTTTGCGGCTTTATTATAATGAATATATCTGTATTTCTGTATGATATTGATGTATGCATATTATTTAATAATGAACAAAATAACTCATATTTAAGATTAATATGGAAATTCAGGCAATTTCGCTTGAATATGAAAGCAACTTGCGTTTTTCTTCCTATGCTATATAGAGATACCATAGAAACGTCTAGCTGTCTTAAGTCTCAAGACTTTATTCAATAAGTAAGCTCACAGCGAATATAGATAGAATGAGCATACGGAGAACTATCACAGAGACAATGATCAATGATCACAAAAGGATTAAGTAGTCTGGGAGAGAGAGAGAGAACTAGAGGTAGAGGAACAGTGGCCATAGGGAGAGCAATAATTCTGCTCTTAAGACTTCAATTACAAATTCCGTTTCTTCAAAAATGTTTACGCATTATATATACATACGCATTATACATACATAATAATCAAATGGGTAAACATTGGGTATATACGAGTCGAGCTCCTTTGACTAGACCGACAAAGCCGAGCAATATCAAGATATATGCCCTACACACAAACACTCTGGTGCAATTTGTGTAGTGCTCTAATTACTCAGTGCGTCTATCCATTTTATGCACTGCCGTTGTGCACTCGAATTGATTTGATGCAATTACGCAAGCTCTGATTTGCCAACCAACAAATCTCGGCCACAATTCAGGCACAGAGCAAAATACCCAAAAGCTCAACCGCAGCAAACTGAGCAAAGTCAACCGCAAAGGGCGAATTCAACTTGAATTTGGCAATATGATAAATTAATTTTCGCAATTGTAACTGAAATTGAAATGCATAACTTTGTTTGTTTGCTTGTTTCTTTCTTCTTCTCGTCCTCTTTTGTGTGTTTATTTTATTTACCTTTTTTTTGTGTGTGTACATTTTTTCTGCTTCGGTTTCTATGCGAATCATTTGACCGGTGCACAAAAACTTTGAGTAATTGCCAAAAGAAAAGCGCAGAAGGAATAAAGCCAAAATGGGAGCAACGGGCTAAACCAAATAAAACCATAAACTGAATTCGGTTTGTTAGATGTTGTATTGCCCATAGACACATACACACACACACACACATACAACGTTTTCTCTTTACCCTTGGCTTGTAACAAAGCCAAATTCAACTATTATTGGCACGTTATGGTGCAGCTGTAGAGGGAGTGCCGGGATTGGCTTTCGTTAGGGTCAACTTCACAAGCACACACACAGACACACAGACACAGACACACTCCCTCACAGACAGTCACACATACAATCGCAGCAGCGTAACAATTGCTAATGTACAAAATATTTCATGATTCTGCAGTTGGTTTTTCTTATTATACCCTGACGCTACCACACAGGCGGCGTATTCGCTATTTGATACCTTTTTAAATAAATATCTTATTTTAATTTTAATATGAATTTAGCAAAGCTTCATATGATTGAATTGAATTGAATTTAAGGTTTTTTCATAATTTATTCTAAATGATACAATTATCAATATATATATATATATTTATAAGGTTTCCTTTTGAACAATTTGTACTTTTACATTAATGGTTTCACAAATTATGCTCTTTGTTGGATCAAGGTTATAGTTCTTTGATTTGATTAGAAGTGATTATTATAAATCTTATCTTTTCATCATTCATTCTTTCCGTTAAAATTATTTTGTTTTAATAATTATGTTCTATGATGTTCTAAGATCTAAAGGTTATAGTTCTTCAAAGTTGATAAGAAAAGCGATAATATCAATTTAAATCAAAATTTCTGTTTTTCCAGAATTTTACTTATGAAGTTTTGATATAATTAATCATTGCTTATTATTACGTATGAATAAGGTATATATTATCAATATTCTGCTAACAAAAGTTGTTCTAAATTCAATATATAAGATATTTAGAAGTTTCTCTTCACTCTGTCTTTTGCACTTCTTTCTTATAAAGTCCTCCAGCTCACCATGTCGTACAGAGCATCTCTCAGTTGTGCTCATTTCCGACTCAACTCGCCCATTCTTATTTGTTCATATTTTTCTTTGCTGACTTTGCTTCATGCCACACTACACTTGCATTCTTTTATTCATTCATTTCATTCAGTTTGAGTTTTAGTTTCTATTCCCCGTTCCCCGTTCTCCGTTACCCCTTGCCCGTTGCCCGTTGCCCGTTCCTCGTTCCCTTCACTGTGCTGTTTCGCGAGTTGTACTTCTTGCAGAAGACTCTTTTAGGTTCACTTCGTTCGTTCATTTGCAGCTGAGTTCAGTTTGTTTGTTGCCGGCGCCTTCTCTTCCAGCAGAGTTCAGCGCAAACATACATCTGCACCAATACAATGGGCAAAGCATGGCTAAAGTGACGCGGTTTTGTAACTGAGGCATTGTTGTTGCGGGTGGGTGGTGTGTGTGGAAAGAGGGAGAGGGAGACTGGAGCTTGGACGTAATGAGGGATGATGAACTAACAGTGGGAGACTCGAGTTTGGGGCTACTTGGCAACGACGACGTCAGCAACGATGCATTCAATTGGCCGCTGCGACCAATGCGCTGTAAAAGAAACAAAAGCGACGCTTCTTAGTTTTGGCAGTCGGTTGGGATAATGAGAACAGGCTGTGGGTAACTTGAAAGAAGTTTTGTTTTTTGACACATTTTATAGTTTTTGGTATTCATTATGAGTATTTCTAGTATATTTTCGACAGTCAATGGCAATGAGTATGTCTTAATATATTATTATTGTTATTACTATTATAATTGTTTTGAGATATAGCTAAGAGTATTGAATATTTCTTACGGATATTTCTAGTATATTTTTTCGTATATAATAATATATAGTAAGGCGCTACTTTTTTTTTGTTTTTGTTTTTATATATATTTATATTATAGCTATAGGATATTTTAGCCATTTATGATCAATTATTCTCAACATATGATTATAATGACTGGGCGCAAACACAAGTAAGGAATAAAGTGAAAATGATACGAGTGAGCAAAATCTCTTCATAAATATCTTAAAAACCCAATATATGAAATCAAATGCCACTCTTAAAATACAATGTTTTATTATTTACACTTCATTCCAATTTTTAAAAGTTATTAGTATTTTTTATTATTATATATGTGTATTATTTCTATTAATTTTATCATTTGCGAATATTTTTTTAAAGCTTTTTTATATTTTATAAAATATATTTATATTGTATATATGTGTATACATAATTATATATTTATACCCTTACTTATATAAACTCTATATTATATTTATTGTTTATTTTTAATATCATTTTATTTATTATAATTTTTTATATTATATTTTTTATATTTATTATTATTATTTTTTATATTATATTTTTTATATTTATTATTATTATTTTGTATATTATATTTTTTATATTTATTATTATTTGCATTTTTTACAAGCCCCTTTCACTCTAAATGTCTGCATATCCTATACACTTTAACTATATACCAAAACTTTCAACAAATTCATATGCCTCACTGGAGTGTATGTAGGTCATTGGGCAAGGAAAAAAATTAATGATTTACTTTTGCAAGTTTTGTGTATAGTTCTTATGCTCATTCGAGTGCCAGTCACAGTGTCCCACAGTGGAGAGAACAGTCATCTAATAGCTGGTCGCAAACAATAGTAGTTGCTGGAGACCCATTTATGTATATGTATATGTATATATATTGTATATTGTAAATGTATATATATATATTACCGTGTACATAGTCGTAGTGCGCCGAAAAAGAAACGCGCTGTAATGAGAGTTGTCCATTTGTGGTAATTAATTTTAATGTGGAGCAGCGACAAGAGTGGCAACTCTCCCTCTATCTCTCTCGCTCTCTGTGCACCACAAAGCAATGTCAATGGACATTGGGCGTCGTCATTTGTGCGGGTCGTCAATGGTAAACCGAATAAAAAAAAAATAAAAACAAATAGAAGAAAATAAGCTGAAAAACTGAGCAGCCGCAACGACAAATTGAAATTAGAAAATGGCTAAGAGCCAAACAGCCAACAGGGAACTTGGCAGCTGAAATTGGTAACTGTCTCGTGCTTGGTCATTGATGTTGGATTAGTGTTTGTTTCGGTTTCGGACACTAATTAGTTTTGTCCGTACGTCCCCCCTCCCCAGAAAATAAAACAAGTTTCATAATTTATTTTTGTATTTTAATATTAATTAAATAATTTTGATTCCAGCTCGTTGACTGGAGCAGAGCGCTAATTTATACACGTTTCCTGCTCGTCTAGCTTAGCCCGTTCCGGTCCGGCCTTTCATGTCATCAAGATTTTATCCTGGTATCAATTTGTCGAAGTGTGTGTTACACTTCATACACATACATATATATGTATATGTATATGTATATGTATATACGTGTGTGTATAAAAAATGGTTGCGTTGCGTGCCGTTGAAGGACATGAAAGCCTTTTGTTACAAATGGGGCAGGTCCGAGTAGGAAATATTCCCCTTTTTTTTTTATTCCTCTTTTTTTTTTGTTTGTGCGTTTTGTGTATGCTTCGGTTGTATTTCTTCACCCGTTTCTCGAGTGGATTTATTGTTACGTGTAGTAAATATTTTTCTTACCCATTGTCGACGCATTTCGTTACTTTCTTCGGGCTGGCGCTCGCGCGCTCTCTTCTCTCTCCACTCTCCTGCGCTCTCACTCTGCTGCTATTTCAATTTGACTTTGCGACCAAGGTTTTGCGTGTGCCGTTTCTTTGCTATTTCTAGTATTTGTCTATCTGTCCGACCATCAGTCTGTTTGTCTCTCTGACTATCTGTCTGGGCACCGATATTTGTTTGCCTGTCTGTCTCTCCGTCTGCCTGTCTGTCTGTCTGTCTGTTTGTTTGTTTGCCTCGACTGTAGGCTGTAGTTTGTTTGTTAGGTTGTTTCTGTTGTGTTGAGGGCGTGTTAATGGCCTAGGCGTACGACTGCTTGACAAGTTTTGCGGTGAGTGTTCTGCCAGCGACTCAAAAGAATGAAGCACAAGCGAAGCTGTGCTATTTGTTGAGATGATTAATGGCAGAGGGGTGAGCCTGGTGTGAACTTAAGCTCTTAGTTGGGTGACCCACTGGGGCAGGCTTACTGGGTGTCTTTTGAGAAAATTGAACTGCATGATAAAGTGCGTAGCGTGAGACTATGCAAATGCATAAAGTGAAGTTGTCGATAGGAAAAGTAAACTATGTGGTAGTAAAAATACAAAAAAAATACAAATTTAATGTTAGTTTATTGGGTAAAGAGAGTTAGCTGATAGCAAATTGATTTGTGGAAATGCATTAGGAAATTAATAAATCTCTTTTAGATAAGCACAAAGCATATTTGACAGTGGAAAACAGATGAACAACGAAGCGAATGGTGTTTCAGGAAATTTGATATCTTGAAAAGCGCATAAAAAAGGTCTAAAGTATGTATTCAACGAACCCATCTGGCAACCCTATATATTTTGACAAAGACAGGCTCAGTGCCATTTGGGAGATATACTAAGAAAGTGATATTATTTTTATTGTCAATATTTAAATATTATTATTATTTTTTTTCGTCGACCTTGTATGGTTGCCCGATGGGAAATGCATAATTTGTATAGGAAAAGGACGGCTAGGTTTTTAAAAGTTCTTAGACCCACCCACATAGAACGTTGTTATTATTAATTTAAAGTATATTTAATTAAAGTGAATTCTAAATGCCGCATATTTACAAAAGCTTTGCAGTCCATTTTATTTCGCTGTTCAAGCAGCCATTAATAAATTTAAATGGTCTACATGAAAACTTAATTTCACGTGCTCTCTTACACCAGCACCAAAAAAAAAAAAAACATACACACACAGAAACAAAAATATGTAGCTCTCAGAAAGTGTTTCCGCTCGTACTCTGTGCCCTGGTTGGAGAGCATGTCATTTTGCCAGTTACCACTTGAAATGCTGGTCCTTTGGCCAAAAGGCACGTACTAACGTACAAGACAAAAACAACAACAACTGCTCTCTCTCTCTCTCTCTCTCTCTATCTCTCTCTCCCTCTCTTTTAATTCCACAGTTATTTCTCACTCTCTCTCTCTCATTCTTAACTCCTCTATTTTCTCACACTTTCTGCTTTTATTTTTTATTTTTTGTGTTATGTACTCGAATTTGTAGCACTCTCTGTTTGTAATCCATTCGTGGGGTCGTTTGGACGATTCTATCGGACGATAGACTGTCTGTCGTCCGCCTATCTGCCCTGTTGCCATCGACTCCGTTTGGGCTGCCTTCCATAACTATCCAGTGAAATTCGTGCATTTTATTTCAATTTCATTTCGATTCCATTTTTGAGTTAATGACTGCAGGACATGCAAAGCAGCACGACACGCCGCCAGTCCCAAAGACTTTCAACTCTGTCTTTGTTATTTGTCAGTCAACTTTTCCGTTTGCCCACCCCATCTACCCTCCACCCCACTCCACTTGTCATAAGCCAATTGATTACTCGCGCCTTGGGCTTGCTATCGATGATATTTATTGAGAAAGTTTTTTGGCATCAAATAAATATGCGCTATTTTATATATGTTTTTTCTTTCGTCTTATTCTATGTGTTCTCAACTAAATACATAAAGTTCAGGCCGGGGCTATAACAATTTGTTTTGCCCACCAAATATCTCTAACATGCATGACTCATGTGCACAAGTCTCTTCGATCTCTTCCCAAATTTTGCAGTTTCTATTGATATAACTAGAGTAGGGTGCATAGCATTTGGTCATAGTTTCAAAAAGTTGCCAAATGTAAAGAGTGTTGTTGTTGTTGTTACATTATACATAAAATCTTTTGAAATAGTTGCTAAGTTTTATCTCCTTGAAACGGAATTATATATGAAATAACTTTGATTTGATATATAGGCGGATATTCTAAAGAATTTCTCCCATAGCAGCTCAATTTTCAATTTAATTTATATATATAAAATTACAAAAATGACATACATATATTTTTTTAACCCAATAAGTATGCTATAAAAAAATAAAATTTATTATTTATTATTAATTATTTATTATTATTATTCTAATTATTATTATTATTATTAATGCTATTATTATTATTTTTAAATCATATCTTTTGTTAAGTGTTTACAGTTTAGGATTTTGCAACCTGTGTTAGGCTACTTAATATATAAACTAATTAAATATATATTTTTAAAATCATCATACTATATATAAAATATAATATAATATTTCTAATATATAATATTTCTAATATATTTTGCATATTTTATGTACTACACTTCTATGTTTTCGCTTTATGCATAAAAAAGCTTAAGATATTTTTAAACTAAATTAATCAAAGTGGCATTTTATATTCCACAAATGCGACTCTTTACAAATTGAAGTCCGCAAAAAATTCCTTAAAACTTTTTTCAGCCGGTGTGAACGCACTTTTAATTACCCAAATAAAGTACATTTTCGACACTTGTAAAGTATCATCTCCTGAATCAAAAGAGCACAATAAAGTGCGTGTAAAATATGTTGATGTCGGTCCAAGCTTAGAACAGCTGCTCCAAACCTAACCCAACACAAGCTTTGCTATTGCAACATAAACCAACTGGGGGCAGCAAAAATAAAAAAGGAGACTAAAAAAACCGTAAAAAAACGGGTTACAATGCAAAGTTGGGGGTCAGAGCGAATGGGAAACCTTAGCAGTTGGGCGACAGTCGCAATGGAGCGATAAAGCGACGTAGGTCGAGACGAGCTGCAAACCGGAAACAGTTAACAACGGCTAAGCCCTTGGCCACTTACGGCTGTTAAATGGCATTAGACAGTGACTGTGTGTATGTGTGTGTGTGTGTGTGTGTGTGTGAGAGAGAGAGACTGTGTGTGTTTGTGTGGGGGCAAGGGTATGAGTGGTTTGTGCGGCTGCAAGAGGTGCGAATTTTATTTTTGTATTACGCTGCTGACGTCAGTACGTGTCATTTTATGAGCATGCATATACGAGTATAAATATTTTTAGATCGGCCAGTTAGGGATGCTAGGGCTAAACTGACATTTGACCTATGCTGCATGTGTGTTAAGTGCTGCCATCGAAAATTAATGACAGAGCAATGTCAGTCAAATGGATAGACAGGCTCAGACAAAACAGACAGACAGACAATCGAGGTAAGCAGCAGCAGCCGACTGACTGGCCTTATGTATATATGTATATAACATATATATATATATATGCGAAAGTGTACCATCAATTCAAGTCCAACTTTAGCTTCAATCTCTAAACCCCCAGTCAACTCGCGCCAGTCAGTCAGTCAACCAGCCATCCAGCCATCCATCCATCCAGTCATCCGTCCCTTGTCATGTCAGAGGCGCGTTCGTTTCCTTGTCTCAGGGCTTATTGTTGCTATGGAAACTCCTTGTAAAAGTTTAGCGCAGCTTTTACCAATTGTTGTTGCCGCTGTCTACCTTTGTTTCAGTTAGTCAGTTGTTCAGCCAGGCCAGCAGCACAGCAGCACAGCGGCCCAGCTAGCTACCTGTACCTGTACCTGTCCCTGTACAACCTTTGCGCATACAGAAAACGTTGCTCATTGACGTTTTGTGCCGCCTGTCGCTTTGAATAAATAACTGACGTGACGCAACAGACACATTACCAGCAACTGAACGCACACACACACACATACACGTGCACACAGTTACAATACGAAACAATCAACTGGCAGAACGCTGCTTACCTTTGACTGTCTAATCGTCCGGCTCACTGAGTGACTGACTGACGAGTGACTCCGCAGCAGCATCTCAGTCGCAACCCCAAACTTCCTCCCCTAAATGAGCCGACCTAACCCGGTTTTATGCAAAAATTGCCTGCCTCAAGAACAGAATCTATGTGCGTCTGCTCGAGGCCGTTCTCTATTTACTCCCTCCTGCGAGTCTCGAAATAGACTCAACTGTATCTAACTGTAGCTTGGCAACGGCGTTGCTGCACGGTGGTGTAACGCTGCATAGAAATTAGGCATTTATGGATGGTGCCGTCAGAAATTCTTCTTATAAGATTTATATAAATATAAGTAATATGATATAAGCAATAACAATAACAAAACTTTTTTAGCTTATTGAATTGTAATATTTTAAAAAGTTTTATAAGTTTCTAAAAAAATTCGTTGGTTTATATGTATTTTCCTATACTTGTAGAGATATTCTAGAAGTGGAATTTCAAACAACAAACTACGGAAATAATATATATAAAATATATTAATTTTTTATATTGTCTAAATGATTTTAATTCTTAGATATGAGGCTACGCTGCAGATCCCAGTAGACAGACTAATAAATAACTAAGTAAATGATATGATGTTCTTTAAATATATACGATTTTCTTAAATTCTTGAATATATAAATATAAATAATTAATATATAAAATTAATTGATTTATATTTTAAAAAACATCTTTCCATTTTTATGATGTCCTTAATAAAATCATTTTGAATTAGATATTTTAATATATATAAAAAAAAAAACTGAAAAATAATATTTTAATTAATACAAATTAAAATATTATAAGCTCTCATGCAGTCCGACATTTTTACATACGTTAGCCCTTAAATAAATAAAATTAATTAATTAATTTAAATACGTATATATTACATGAATTAACGTATCAATATTTTTATATTAAATATATTGAACTATGTAATCAAATATTTTAATATGAAAGCAAAATTTGAAATTCAAAATTCAAAAAAATATTTAAATATATAATATTGAAGAAAATAAATATATTTATAATGTTTATAGTCATCTTCAAAAATCAACGTCATAATTAAATGCTTCTGCTGTGCATATATTTTGTGCCCTCAGACACCCTTGTGGCACTTGCTTTTTTCACCTGTTTGCCAACCGCACAGACACGGTACATCAAGATTTATTTGACCTTTTAATAACAGACCATTTCTCATACTCGCTCCGCTTCACTCTCTCGCTCTCACTCTGCTTAACTGGTTTTTAGCATTAAACAAAGACCATTAAGCATAACGTATTACCCATTAACCTTTCAGTTGAAAAGCTGAAACAAATTCATAATTTTCGCACCACTGTGCACATTAACTAACTACCTACAACGACTTCCTGTCATGATGATGACGCTGAGTACTCAGAACACACGCGCGCACACACACATACAGTCCTATACTCACACACACATATATATATATATATATAGCATTATATATAGACTCCGCTCGACATTTGACGTATGTTCGAGCAGGCAGGAGAAGGCTCGCTCTGGTTGGTCGTAGCTAAGGCAAAGTGAGTTATTGAAACTGCTTCAACTCATAAATAAATAATTACCGGATTCGCATAAAATGTGCCTGTCCAATGCTGTTTGCTAATGTTTTTTTCCTCTTACAATTCAGTAGGCTCATAGATGTGCCTACTGTAAGCGAGCTCTACAGTAATCGACTGCCAGGTAGCCTCCTCCCCACAGGACTTCCTGTATGTACCCATACACCTGGGTAGACAGGCAGGCAGTCACACGACTCAAGAGGTCTGGGGTCCGGGGTCCGGGGTCCGGGGTCTGGGGGCAGGGGTCTGTGTTCTGGGCATACACTCTTTAGTTATTTGTTATTTGTTTTTCTAATGTTTGCTTTAGGGTCGTCAGGGTTGTTAGCTGGGCATTTCCATTAAGGGGACAGGGCCAGAGTTTGGTTAGGAGCCGGGCCTCAGACACTTGAAACGTGGTAATAGATACTTAAATAGTAATTTAGTAGCTTTTGTAACCGCATGGATGGACATATGAGATTTTACGCCGATTTTGCCAAGAGTTTGCTTCAGTTGCCGTCTGTGTGGAAGGCAAACACATTCATGTGTGTGTGTGTGTATGTGCATGTGTGTGTTTCTTTTACAGCCTTTATTGTACTACACTTGCTTTATCAGACATTTCATCTTGCTGTCAGTTCCTACATTTCACTCTCCGCTCCCTTTGTCTCTGTCTCTGCGTGTTGGGTTTTTACATATTCTCAGCTAAACTGCTATAAAATGGTTTTTGTCTTAAGCTACGATTCGTTGTGGAACGTTGCATAAAGCTATGCATAGTGGGATCATGTTTCATGCAGTAGACTATTTATGTAGTCTATACATGTGTGTGTGTGTGTGTGTGTGTGGCTGTTCATTCGCTTTTGCCTTGGCTGCGGCTGTGGTCCATTTGCCATTGATTTCCCTTTAAGATTAGCCCTTCATATGTCGGCTGTTTATTGCTTGATGTCCTTAACAAGAGGATCGCAGCATCAGATGCTGCTGCTGCTGCTCCTCCTGCAGTAGCTGTCCATGTGTGTGCGTGTTAGGCCTTGGCTTAAACAAGCTGCTAAGTCCGCTTTTGGATCTCACACTTATCATGAAGGCTGAAAGCTGCTTAATTGCTGGAAACAGATTTCAGAATGATTTAGATGAACATTAATATAGTATATAATGTATGTGTAGCTAATTAATGAAACATTGAAAAGATTTAAATTTGATATTAAATTAAACAATTAGCTAACTTTTGGGAACATTTTAATAAAAATATAAAGTGATGCAAAAAAATTAAATTAAGCGTATTTAAAAATCGAATTAAAATTATAAAGATAAAGAAAAAAAAAAAAGAAGAGTAATGAAAATGGTATAGATATGGAAATAGTTAACGAAAAAAATATATATGTATAAAACCAAGAAATTTCAGCAACAAATTTTGATTTAAAAATAAAAAAAATATATATATATATATATATATATATATATTAATTCTTACTAAGTATTAAAAAATAAAAATAAATAAAATAATAAATAATAAATTAAGTAAATGTAAAAACTAATAATCAATCTTTAAAGCTATAAATAGATGGGAATTAAATAACAAAAAAAAAAAAAAACAAAAACAAATAGAAAATGAAATAAAAAAAATACAGTTATTTGTCTGTATAGGCTAAACGTATTCTAGATTTCAACCTAAACTTCCACACAACGAAAAACAAAATACCCAAACCGTAATCAACAAATTCTGCAATTAAAAAAATTTATGTAGTCAAGGAATAGTCTGCTACAAAATTGTATCTTAATATCTTTTGCTCAATTTTCGAGGTGGGCCAAGAAGGCAAATAAATCTCACAGGAAAAAAGAAAAAAAAATGAATAAAGTCGTTCACTTAAGTCTGCCGTACTTAGCCTAAAGAGAGAAAGAGATTTAGCACATAAATACTTAGCTAACTGTCTGCTCTTATGGGGTAGTCTATTTTAGTAAAACGCTTAACCCAGTTGAAACCCGATTACGTGTTGTTGGCAGAGAAAAAAAGGCGTGGGCACGTGGCATACGACACGCCATTAAGCAGCAGCACGAAAAGAAGTAGTAGCAGGAGCAGCAGCTGAAGCAGCAGCAGATATACGACATACGACTTGGTCCACGCCCCTCTAAACGCCTCCGTTCGTGTGGCATAACCCTTGACACGACAGCCAAGATTGTTTTCAATGCCCGTGGGGCATACGTGACGCGTGTCCTAAAGGTTAATGCGCTGTCGATATAAAAACCAAAATCCCCGGCCAAAATGCAAATTGTTAACGTGACTAACGTAAAAGCCGCGTGCGACGCTGCTGACGAAAAAAAAAAGATGGTTAAATCTTATACAAATATAAACGTCATCTTTCCAATCCGAAGAAAGTTAGGTGGATATAGAAGCATTATTTGCTGTCCTAGGATTAGATTCCCCACACTCTTATTATATTTTCGTATGAAGATTAGGCTACGTGCTTATCACGTTATGTTTATAAAGGCTTCATATTTTACTAAGTTTTATGTCAAAATATTTTGCTTAATTTCTAAAACCTCTTAGTTAAAATCTTATTTGAGAATTTTATTTGAATGTAAAATATAAATTTCCTAAGGGTACAAATTTAAAGAATTATCTTCTTAAGAATTATTTAATATTTCAAAATTTGTATTTCCAGAGGCAATAGTTTTCTTTGTTAATAATTAATGAAATTAGCTCAAAGCTCTCATCAGCTGACACAATAAATCAATAACCAATTAGATATTCTTCTATACGATATAATTATTATTATTGAACAACCTTTAACATTTAAAAATTTACTTCATTTCAGACGAGCTTCTGCCTGTTAGTTTCACATGCCGCTTGGGCAAAGAAATTGAATGCAAGTCAAGCGTTCGACGACACATGGAACACAGCATCCGATTTGGAAAATGAGCTGGAAGTGAGTACCAAAGTTCACTGATTTCCCTCTAGCTCACATTTTCACACACACGCACGCACGCACACTGACCCCATACACTAGCATATGCGAGCGTTTGTCATTTCAATTAGCAAAGTTCAATACGCAAATCCTTATCCTACAATTACAGCAACAGAAACGTTCAAAGGGCGCCGGATCGGCGGGTGGCACGAGCTCCGGCTCAGGCTCCGGCTCTAGCTCTGGCTCTGGCCAATGGTCCGGCTGGTCGGAATGGTCAACATGTTCGCGCACCTGCGACGGCGGCATCATGCAGCAAATACGTCGCTGCAGCACAACCGGCAGCTGTCGCGGCGAGAGCGCTCGCTATCGCATCTGCAACATGCAGCCATGTCCCGAGCAGCAGGACTTCCGTGCGAACCAGTGTGCCGCCTACAACGACGTTCCCTACGACGGCACCTTATACAAGTGGACGCCTCACTATGATTATGTCGAGCCCTGTGCCCTCACATGCAGGTGAGTTTTGTTGCATACTAAAATAAAGTCGACAGCGATGCGCTTATGGACCAAAGTGGCCAAATGACCCTGGTCCTGCTACAGCACTGTCCACTCATTATTCATCACGGCTTCCGTTGAGTGCGGCAGCAGCGGCTGCCCATATTTAGCGGAGATTTTTTCTGTATTAGCAAGAAGAATATGCTTAAAATTGTTGTAGGTTTTGTTTAAAATAAAATGATGGCTGCATTTATATCAAACTAAAATTAGTAACAGTTAAGCAATAATAATAATTTGCATACTAGATTTATTAGTTTTTTATAATAATATAAAAAACTAAAAACTTACTATTGATCTAGCAAATAAATTTCAGAATCATATTTTCAACACTCTTTGAGATTAACAAAGATTAAGATTAACCAAAATAAAAGTATTCGCTCTCCTCAACAACCGCTTCCTCTCCCTAGTCTTTGTATTTTTGTTTCTCTCTCTCTCTTTCTCTCTCTCCCCCTCTGTTTCCCTCTCTTACCCTCTCTCCCTCTTTTTTTTCTCTCTCTCTATCTGTCCCCCCCTTACACTTTTTTCCCCTTTTTTTCCAACATTTTCTACATACAGGGTATCTAGCAAGTCTAGTTTGTTTTCACATTTCCTCCTCACTCTTTTCTATCACCTACTCTTTTTTTTTATAGCTTCATTTGTATTTGTGGCTTAAATTAGTGGCAGTCGTGGCGCTGTGTTTTTTCTGTGGCTTTTGCGGTAGCCGGCTTTGTGGTTAATCCATTTGGGTTAGATTTCATATTTCGCTTTGCAGCGACTCGCTTATCCACGCCTCGCCTGGCCATTTACATATAGTATACATATGCGGGCTACATAAATCATTTGCTAAGCGTCAAAATTCTGCAATTTAGTTGCAAATGAAGTGGGTTTTGGCTAAAGGATCTCCTTGTAAATAATGTGGCTAAGGGAATTACGAAATTGCAAATAGGAAAGAAAGCTGAGCTGGGAAACCCAATCGAAAAATTGTGCAAAGCAGCTGGAATCAAACTTAATTGGGTTTCGTTTTTAAATTTGGGTAATTTTTAATAACCCAGATAAATCTTTATCAAAGAGTTAAGTCATCCTCAAAGCGAACTAGCGAGCCATAAACCAATCTCTAAGCAAGCACTTACTAAGCCAAGCATAACCATCGTTCAAACTTGAATAATCCTTTAACTAAATGCTTTCTTCAATCAGGGGACACCCGGCCCATCTTACGGAGGACATCTCGCCGGAATCGGGCGCAGCTAATGCCGAGGAATCGGAGCATTACGATGAGCAGAGTGTCATAGTTCAGCTGTCGGCACGGGTGCAGGATGGAACGCGCTGTCGCTCTGGGAGTTTAGATATGTGCATTCAGGGCAAATGTCAGGTGAGTCTTCATCTCCTATTTCTTCTGCTGCTGCTGCTGTTGCTGCTGCTGCTGCTGCTTCTCCTCCTTCTCCTGCATATAAATATGGTCTATCGATGTAATCATAATGTTTAGCCAACGTTATGGAGGTGTGTGCGTGTGAGCCTTGTTAGCTTCCTTCCTTCCTGTGCGCTCCAAAACGAAAAGATGATAAATTACGTCGATGTTGTCAGCGCAGGTGGGCAGGTGGGCAGGTAGGCTGGTGTAGGCGTCTGCCTGAACGTGTGGGCGTGGCCGTGGTCGTGGCTCGTGAGCATGACAAAAACAAAAGGCACTGCAGCTTACCGGCCCGGCCAATGTAATACGTACTTACGTATGCATATATATGCAGATTGCATAACGCAAGCGCCTTTGTATCATTATGAACGTGAACATAAATAAATCATAATGTGGGGCGGCTGCCTGGTTGGACGATCTGACGGAGTTTGATATATAAGTGAAGGCGGCGGCAAGGGCTGCCACTTCAGCGTCAAAGGCCAACTATTGAAATGCCAATAAAGCGTGCTGCTTGCTGGTGGGCTGCCCGCCTGCCTGCCTGCCTGCCTCGCCCCCTGGTTACCACTTCACGAAACTCAGTCGTTGACGTAGGAATGAAACCCGCGCGCTACAAAGTATGCTATGCACTGCTGACATGAGACATGGGAGAGGTGTTAGATAAGTTTGTCGATTTGTTAGGAAAGTGGGTTGAATATAGAATATAGAGTGTGATTTATGAAATTGAAATTTGATTGGCAATTAAAATGGAATTTTATCTAGATTGTATAAGTTCTGTGAGCTATGTTTTATTTTTTGGCTCAAACAGAAAATGGATGTAAATTTATTTACTAAATATTATATAAACAAAAAAAATGAAATGGAAAATAAATGGAACCGCTTTAAAATACTTATGGTATTTTTAGTAATAGAAAATAATAATAGAAAATGAATGTTTAATTTAAGCTAATTAAAATGTAATATAACTGAAACTGAGTTGGATAACAATAAATAAAATATAAAGTACATAATGCATATTATTTATATTATATGATAGTAAAAATATAAGTAATATGTATTATGTGCTTTTTATTTTATTTATTGTTATCCAACTCAGTTTTCAGTTATAATGTATATATACATATCATATATATATTTGTATTATTATATATTATAGTATTTTTTAGCTAGCTCAGTTTTAGTAATTTTTTTACCCACCTCATATATTATTTTTAAGCCAGTTTAATTTTAGTTATTTTTAGCCAGCAGAATTTTAGCCCAAAATTAATCTTGAAATTATGTTAATTATTCGTGTTATATTTTAAGCGTGCTAAAATTTATTTAAAATTCAAAATATTCTTTAGCGTTTGTTCGATATCTTTTTTTACTTTAAAATTATAATCTTCTAGCTTAGCTTTTCTCTGGAAAAGCTGAATTAACTCTAGCTTTTATTATAATTTTAATGCCCCACTTGTGTGGCAACCCTCGTGTGTAAAATGTGCGTCCGCAGTTTGGCAGGCTTACAACTACAATAATGTCAAACGAAGTTGGCGACAGCAGCAAAAAACAACACTAACAAATACAACAACAGCAACAATATGAAGAAACCGTGGGTACAGCTGCGAAGCCCTCTTAGCTACCCCAAACCCCTCAGCCCCTCTCTTCGCCTTGCCCTGTGTTTCTGTTTCTCTTGTGCTTGCTCTAGCTACCCGTGGTTTGTTTGAGTTTCAGTTCAATTTGTTTCGAGTGCAGTTGTGTGTGTAGGGGAGTGTGTGTGTGTGAGTGTGGGTGTTGCGCCTTATCCGACTTTTCGCCTAGTTTGTAGCTCTTGTTGCCTTTGTAATGCCGCCAAATCGTCACCCCAATTTGTTGTAATAAACGCCAATATGTCATGTGGTTTACATTGTGTTTTATTTGTCTGCCACGAGTTGGGCGGCCAAGTAGATGTTGCAGCAGCAGCAGCAGCAGCAGCAGCAGACGTAGCAGCTGCCAGCAACACACATATGTATGTAGAGCTCTAAATATATATACTCATATACATACATATATATTTGTATGTTTATATCTGTATCCGTTGCAAATAAATCAAATAGCAAGTTGCCAGTTTTGTGGGTTTTAATGCGGCCCGCGGGCTTATTTCTCACCAGCTCTGTTGGGCTTGTGGTTGAGGCCTAAAATCAAAAAACCAGATACACACACTCACACACACACATATACATACATAGATACATACATATTCATATACAGATATACACATTGAAACACAACAATAACCGCAATACATTTCTTCTCTGCCAGTAAAGAGGGATGGAGAGAAAGAAAGAGAAAGCAAGATCTTGACATGGGTTAGAATCCAACACATTTGCCGTTAAGAGAGCACTGGATTAATTTTCAAATGGCCATCTGTCATTTGGCTGTTGGGCAATTCTTCCAAATGCTAAATTACAGAAATACTAAAGGACACTGTCAAAATAAATTGTAAGATATTTGGGTTAATATTTTATTCAAGGCTAACAGGAGAAACAAATAAATAAATTACGGGGAATATTCCTATGAATTCGGGGATTTAGTTTATTTGTTGATATTTCTGGTTGATTTCTAGGAATTCATGAAAGCTCAACACTTGAATAAAATTGGTTAATTTAACATTCATGAATTTCTATAAATAAATGCGATTGAGGAAATCGAGTATAAGATATTCCCGCCTAATCATTCTACATAATTTGATTCATCTTTGTAGACTCGTATTAAATATTGGAGAATGTATAGGACAACTGAGTCATTCAAGGGAACTATTGCTTATTAAATATAATGCAGTATCTGAAATACCAAAAATCGTTAATAGCTATGTGAAGGTTTTATTTGTATTCACAGAAAAAGAAATGAGAATTAAACTGGCTTAAAATAAAATATTCATTAATTTCTTGAACAAATAATTTGCTTGCAGTACGCAATATATGACGCAGGGAAATCGTCGTATATAATACTTTATAGAGGTTGACATTTTACTGTTGATTTTATTTTTTTGAATATATTGCCAAATACTTATATAAATATTCCATCTTACTGAAAATGGTTGGAATTAAATATTATTAAAACATTTTTAGAAGAAATATCTTTATTATAAATTAGTTAACGTATGCAAAAGAGAACAGATCTTATGCATATATTTCCTTATATAGATAATATATTCTAATTTAGATTATCTCTAAGTATTCGTATGTAATTTCTTAGAACACCTACAGCTTGGTATAGAAAATGATGTTAATTAAATATTCAATAATTTTTTTGAGAAATACACTTATTTATAATTGCTTGAAGTATATGTTAGAGCTCTGTCATGAGACCCAAATGCAAATTGGTGCATTTTGATTCGCGAAATAAGCAATGCAAAGTATAACTATTTGCTGTAGGTTTCAATTTACATTTCTTATATATTTGCAATTATTATTAACAATTATAACAATTTTTATTTATAGGCAGACTCCAACAAGTTCATTTCTTAATGCTAAACTTACAGCATTTTATTACTTACAATAATAATATTATTCGTATGATACCATGACATTTATTATTACATCATTCCGCTCCTTCATATACATTTGATTTCTACAAACAATTAGAACTACTTTTGGAAAGCGTATGCCTTCAACTAAGCTGCTAATAATTAAATTTTATTTATGAATTTATAACATAAATGAGCATGTCATGAATTTGTACAATTTAGTTTCACTTGCTGTAAGAGCTTTACTAACCTAATATATGACAATAATATACAAATTATTGCAATAAGTTGCTCAAACATATTCTAATGAATTTGCATTTAGTAAATTGTTTGTCTAAAGCTTTTATGCATATTTAATTACATTAAAGCAAATTCAGATTTTGATTTTACATAACACAACATGATTTGAACTTAAGGGAATGTTTGATAACAATAAACAAGACTTTATGAAGGCGAATATATATATAAATATATATATATATACATATAAATATATATATTTATATGTATATATATATGCTAATTAGTAAAAGTAAAGAAATATGTATAAAGAATATGTACACAGCACTATTTGATAGCATATAAATATATATATTTCAAATTTGTTTTGTGGAATTAAATGAAATTAGCTGTTTCAATCGATTTAAAAAGTTGGTAAATCGCAAAAATTATATATATATATATATATATATATATATATATATATATATATATATATAATTTTTGCGATTTACCAACTTTTTAAATCGATTGAAACAGCTAATTTCATTTAATTCCACAAAACAAATTTGAAATATATATATTTATATGCTATCAAATAGTGCTGTGTACATATTCTTTATACATATTTCTTTACTTTTACTAATTAGCATATACTAACTGAGCAAGTCGACGGCTTCCGCTTGTCAAACGACTTGGGCTGATTAGCTCTTTAGCAATTCCTTAAATAATATTCCTTTGGCAGTGAGCGAAATCAGCGCGCTCAGTTCGCAGCCTGACAACTGTGTAGTAAGTGCCATGAGGCACCAGCTGCATATCAATCACAAATACATTGTAGAAGTATACAGTTATACAGTTATACACACAGGCGCACATATCATGGCAAATACATCATAAGTAGATACAAGTGTGGGTGTGTGTGTGTGTGTGGGCCTGCGCCTCGGCTTATGCAACGAATTCTCATTGATTTCCATATTTTATTTATTACTGTTGCTACAGTGGGGGTTGCTGTGAGTGAGTGTGTGTATTGCTCTGTTTGTGTGCGTTCTTGTTTGCCAATAGGTTACGATATGATACCGCTAACAGTTGATTTACACTTATTTACGTAGCATTTTTTATTTGCTTTTCTATCGTTTGCATACTCTAGCATAGGGTAGTTGGATTTTTGATATGGTTTGTGTAACGCCTTGAAGAAAATATGTTTTGTGTTACTAAATTAAAAGCTGAGGCAGGTAGATAGTTAATGTCTGTAAGTGAAGGGCTCAACCAAGCTAGTTGTAGTCCTTATTAATTAAAAATACAACAAAAATATAAGTAGACTCATGATAAGCAATGTCTAGGATAATAAATGTCTAGGATAAATAAATAAAATAATTGAAACTGGCTTTAAATTAGTTAGGAATTTAATAGTATTAAATATATATATTAAAAAAAAATAATATAGCTATAATATATTAATAAATAGATTTTATTAATTTTTTAAATATAGAAAAAGATAAACATATATAATGAATATGTAAGGGCATTTAGGTTCCTCAAATACTGAGCTAACTACTCCGCCGTATATTGCTCTTTTATCAAAGTGCTCGTTCTCATATATATACACAAATATGCATACATATCTACAGACATTTATTTGGTTTTGTGCTTCTCTTTTCAGCGCGTTGGCTGCGATTTGAAAATAGGCTCAACGAAGAAAATTGACGGCTGCGGCGTATGCGGAGGCGATGGCAACTCCTGTTCGCAACCGCTCTATTATTGGGAGATGTCGGCGATGTCGCAATGTTCCGTCACCTGCGGCGGCGGTAAGTCCTTAGTCCTTAGCGCTCAATCCACAGTCCTCAATCCTCAATCCACAGGCCTCATCGTCCTTATGTCTCTGGGTCCTTATGCATGTACTTATGTAGTTGTGTGACTGGTTCGGGTGCTGCTGCCAGTCGGCTAGTCTCTAGTGTAAATAAACAAGTGGAATATGTCAAGAACATTGCCGCAGGCATTGGCGTGCCTCGCCGCCGTTTGTAATCTTTTCCCTTACGCGAAAAATGCTGTCAAATTTTTTACGTGCCTCCAATGCCCCCACTTGTGTGTGTGTGTGAGTGTAGTGTGTGTGTTGCAAGCAGCTATTTGTCGTGCTCATTTATTTTCATTGAATTGGAATTTGTTTCGATTGAATGTTTGCATGGTAATCGAGTGGCAGTTGCGCGCTGTCTTCGTGCCCCTTGTTGAAGCAACAAAAAAAAAAAAAATAAAAAATAAAACTGTTCAGCAAATTTCCTGGCTAAATGCTTAAAGTTTTTGCTCCCTTTTTATTAAATTTTTCCTTATTTTTTTCCTTTACTTATATTTTTGCTCTACTATCATACTTACAACTATATATGTATATATATAATATATATAGAAGCATGATTAATAGTGCTGTCGAAATAATATATTTGCAACTAAAGTTTGTCGATTAGCCTGCGATCCAACTTTGTTGCTAGCCAAAGCCTAAGGTTAACTTCTGTTTTCTGCCTTCTGTGTGGGTTCATAAATTGGTTTGCATGCATGCAGCAGCAGCAGCAGCAGCAGCAACAGCAGCAGCTGAAAGCTAAAGCCAGAAGTTTTCCGATTCAATTCACAAAAGTTCACAAGTGTGCGTGCATGTAACGTGATGAGAGACATGAGGTAATATAAGTTTGGTGTCCTCTTACCAAATGGCATAGTTACCTGTCTCTGAAGGAGAGTTCACTGGGCTGAAGTAGTCCAACAACAACAACAACAATCAATTGCTATGGTAACAAGCATTTAATTAGTATATATCTAAATTGCATTATATTTCAGCCAAAACTCTAACTAGAGTTTGCATTTGTTGCAGATGTTTCAATTTGAATGCGCAATAATTTCAATTAAGTTTTGCGACTAACTAAAATTATTAGTCATTGTTATTAAACAAACGGAGATATTTAGTTGTACGTATTTCATTAATCAAATATATTTATTGATGTAGAAAACCAATGCTGGCTTTTGCTGTCTTCAATATTAACATATTTCACTTTATATGTAGATGAATTATTTTAAATCGATTTGTGAAACCTAGCTGAGCATAATGTCAATTAAGTCAATTGAATTAACTAAATTAGAATTGCAGTTTGATATTGCTGCTAGTGATGAGTAGGCTTGTATATATTGTTAAATGAAATATATAGATATAAACAGTATAAATGTGTCAATTTTGTACTTATTATGGAATATGCTAGGATGTAGGGCAAATGATTTTATACCCATTGAAAAGGGGAACTCAGGGTAGATTCTGCTGTCATCAGGTGCGAAAGCGAGAGCGAGCACAGGTTGAGCGACACACAATTGCATATTATTATAAGAGGGCTCCACAATGTACGTCACATAGAGTCGACTCGATATGAAGTCGAATGAGTGAGTGCAAAGAACATAATGAGTGAGTTTCTCTCTTCCTTACACTCCTCACCCTCTCTCCCTCTATCTGCAGTAGCGCAGAAAAATTGAAATTTCTTCGCTAGACTCAAATTTCTTTCCTTCTGAATGAAGAGTATACAGAACCCTTGAAAGGGTTTGCTATGCTCATGCAAAATATTTGCGTTTTCAAGATTTTTTTGGGAAGGATATGAAAGCGCTGATGCGCCTTGCATATGTGAATGTGTATGCGATTTGGGTAATTATTTTTTTAAATTTAATTTTAAAATTTTTTAAAATAGAGTCATTATATAAAGAATTGCAATAGTAACTATAAAATTCTAAAATGAAGCTAGCATTAATTAGCTTCGCAAGAATGCGAAAAACTTAAAAAACAATAAATACAAAATATATTAATATTAACATATCTAAGTTAAATACGAAATATGGAGAAGTGAATAACAAATACCACGCTATCAAATATTATTCGTTGTTTAAGCTAGCCTGTATTATTATTAGTTGTCTGGGCCGAGCAAAATGGATACAATGCGCACTTAACGCGCTCTAATCAATTTATAATATACTCAAAATTAAAAAATTTATAAATATAATATATATATAATAATAGGATTAATACAATTTAAAAATATGTTAAACAATTTTCAAAAAATTGAATAGAAAAATAATATAATAATATGAGATCTATAATGTAATAAATAATAAATAATATTATAGTAACACAATAAAATAGTAATGTAGTATTATATTAATATAATAAAATACAATTATTTAATACAAGAATTTCAACCCATGCATATCCCTTTGCTTATGATTAAATAGGGTATATTTCCATAAGCTAACGAAAAATGGAAACAAATTGTCACCTAGACGAAATATGAATAGTAATTAATCCTAAAAGAGAAATCGATTGAAAGCAAATTTCAAATGCACACAACAATTTTGGGGACACGCAAAAGCTGATGATAATGGCGTTAAATATGGCCAAAACAAATATCTCCTGTCAATTTTCTGGCTAGAGCACAAACTTTGAGCTACACTTTTTATGTTATTTACCATTTTTATTTTTTTTTTGTTTGGTGTGGGCTCATGAATTTTTAATCAACTATGCGCTGGCGTTTTCGGCCATTAGGCCGTCAAAAATGCCGAACGAAAATAATCGGTTTGCCGCTTGATAAATGTCAGAGTTTGTATTTTCTCTCCTCATCGAGAGGGGGACGAGAGTCCCCAACAACAGCAACAACAACAAGTGGGACTTGTTAATTTCCGACAATAGTCGAACGCACCCAACGCCAGTTTACTTAGTCATTATCCTGGCCGTCTCTTGCAAATGGCAAAATCAATTTGTTTTTCAATTTTAATTGCAATATCGTTTAGCTACCTTACAAGTAGGCGTTGCCCCGCCCTGCTCTGCACTGGTCCGACCCGCCCCCATGTGCCACCATAGAGCATTGCGCTGCGCCTTAATTACATTTCAGCGTCTGTCCGTCTCACATGTCAGTTAAATGTCAAGTGCAGTCGTTGCCTGTCGTTTGGCCAGCGTCTATCCACAGGGGGCACCCAAATAAACGCACCGACAACACATACGAGAGTTGCCCCCAACTAACAACTACTACGAATAAAAACTACTTTCGACTATCCGGCTAGCTGTCCGAATGTCCGGATGTCCGTCAGTCCGTTTGTTGTTGTTTCCGTAGCGACTTGTCATTTGTTTTACTCATTTATCGACGTCTGCGGCAAACATAATTGTCTAAATTACAGGTAATCAATTATGCCGAATTATACATACTTGGTGCTCACTGCACCACCCCGTTTTAGCTTGTGCTTTGCTTCGAATTGAGATTCAACTTATTTCATATTCTTTTTCTCTCGATGACCAAATTAAGTGCACTAAATGATCACATACATATGGACATATATGTATATACCATATATGTAGTGTATATGTATGCGTGCGTGTGCAAGCGCAAAAGCTAAGCAGGTGGCAAGTGAAGGTGAGCTGAAAGCCATTGCCTGAAATTCCTCTGCACTCCTTGTAATTGAGGTTCAAGCAGTTGGGCTACCAAAAGGCATTCGTTGTAAGCGGCTTAAAGCTGTGAACAAGACTTCAAGAATTACTAAACCGATGAGCAGCAATTGAACATGTTTGAAATTAAAAGCTGAACTTGAATATTTTTAACTGTTTTATAGACAAAAAGCAATTGAAAATGTTTGAAGTTAAAAGCTGAGCTTAAATAAATTTTATAAATATTTTATAAGTGCATTTTTTTTATACATTTATGTTAATAAACAGTAAAAATATTATTACAGTAAAAATATTATTACAAATTAATTTATATTAAATTAAATAAATAAATTAAATCATAGTAAAATTAATTAATTATAAAAAATTGGAATAAAAAAAAATTAGTAGATAGCACAATCCTTTTCTCTGTAGCTTTTATTATTAGTTCTGTTTGGCATTTATAATACGAATCTATTATGGCAATGCCTTTTTAATTAAATAACTTTTAACTAACATGTATTTTTAACAAAATAAAGATATGCATATAAAATTATATTATACATCTCACGCACTTACCATCTATTAAATAAAGCTTCCAAAAATCAGCTAAAGGAGAAATTGCTTTTTGCAAGCCGAAATCAATTGAAATAAAAAAAAACTATGAAAAAAAAAAAAAAAAAAAATATATATATATATATATATATATATATATAAAATAAATGCATATGCATTCAATATTTATTTATAATATTAAATATTAATATTAAATCTCTGACAGTAGAAAATATTAATTTGAATAATTAAGATAATACGGGTTATTAATACTTGGGAAATGATATATGTATATGCATTCATTCTTTTACTAAATAAATTATATAAATGCTTAAATCACATCTTTGACTGCATTAAATTTTTATTGTATTAAATCAGATTCTTCAGCTACAACACAAAATTAAAACTAAGAAATTTAATTCTCTGTAGCGTACTTCAATAGTTATTAAATAAATAATAGTGAAGTTGGCAATTTTGCGTGTGCAGTGAGTGTCTCATGTTGGAGTCACTTGAAAAACGAGAAATCTGCAGTAACATTAACATTTCCGCTGCTCTATAAATTATGATCAATATTAATGACAGGATGGAGCCCCTTTTGTTGCTCGTAACTTAATATGGGCAACATGCTGGGTGCAGTGAGCTTTATAAATCCACTCATCGGACCCCATGATGCTGCATGCCATGCCATGCCCTGGCTGGCCGTGCCCCAAGCAACATGCTGAGCCAAGAGCTATGCAACACATGCCACATACAGTCGCACTTCTTGCACCCTCCCTTGCCTGCCTTGGCTCTTTTTCTATTGCTCTTTATCATTGCCGTGAACATGAAGTCGACTTTTTGCGTTACAACTATTGACATAAATGCCAAGAGAGGATATTACCAATTGCCTTAAGCCAATTGTGTCATGAATACGCAGCAGCAGCGCCAGCGACAGCAGCAGCAGCAGCAGCAGCAGTAGCGGCGCCAGCTGACGTCTATGACGATATTTAGGGGGCGAGATGGCGCGCGAGGAGTGTGTAGGAGTCACCGTCTCAGCGTAAGGCTAGCGGATAAGGATGAGGACGATGACGTTGCCTGAACGCACACAATGAAGCTTATAAACGAAATTCAATAGCTGAAAATCGGCGTCCCATCTGTGCTCTTTGGGATTGGGGAGAGAACTATTCACTATCAAACCAGCGAGACCAGCTTCCAACTATTTTTCAAACTGACAGATCGTTATGGCATTATGCATTGTGCGACTATTTTTGCTAAAGCACCGCCAACCCCAAAAATGCTCTAGCCACTTTGGCATCTCACGCTCTCCATCTCTCTCTCTCTCTCTCTCACTCTCACTATTTGTATCTGCCTGCTGCAGCCTCTTTGGTTGGCTCTGTGTTTGCTCTGCCAATTTCCGGTCGTACAACAAGAAGAAAATAGAATTTGAAAACGCCCAGCCCATTTGCTGCAGCCATTTGGCTTAGCTGAAAACTCACATCTGTTTGTTAACGTTAACCCATTGGAGTCGATGCGTTCACGGAAAAGAGTTTAAAAATATTGAAAATGTTTGAAGAGTTTTGCAGCACAAAATTTATTTAATAAAATTTGTATAATATTTTATATACTAATTTATTATAAATATTATTATAAATGCCTCAAAATGAATTTAAATTACTATAAACTAAAGCAAAATCATACAAAAAGAATATAAATGAAAGTAAAATAATAGATATTAATAAAAATCAATATAAATCAATCAATTTATTATAAATTATAAATTATATTATTATAAATTGAATTAAAATTATATGGAAACAAAACCCACAATCTTTTTCTCTTATATGGGATATATATTTATGAATATATTCCTAAACAAATTATTCAAAATCATTTATAATCAATACTCTAAATGCACTTTTTTAGTTTGAGTATAAAAACAAATTTATATATATAATTGAAATAGAAAGAAGTTTTTGCCAATAATTAATAATTTATAGATTTAATTAAAATAATTCTTGATTTTATTATAGGTATACAATATATACATATTTATACATATATACCCATGATACTACTACTTAGTAATTTCTAACATCTAATCATTAAACATTTAAGCATTATAAAAACACAATTCTAAGATTAAAGTTCTGTGTCATGTGTCTTGCCTGAAAATCTTTGTAAGTCTTCCCCGGAGCATTTCATGGTTCGGGTTAAACTTTTCTGTTTGGTCTGCTCGTTGCGTGTCCGTGACTGTCTTAAGTGCCTAAGTGACATTAAAGTTGCAGTGCAGAGAGAAACCCAACCAACCCACTGAAAGCCATTTTGGGCTATTATTGATTTTAAAATGCAGCAAATGCACGTCGTCTGCCAGTTCCAATTTTTAGCCTTTACCCATAATACTAACGCCATTCACTATTTCTTTACTTATTTTCTTTTCTCTCTCTCTCTCTCTCTCTCTCTCTCTCCCTCTGTTTCTCTCTTTCTATCTAATTTCTGTTTCGTTTGTGCCGTAGGTTACAAAATGTCTCGTCCTGTGTGCAAGAATCGTCTAACTGGCGCTGATGTCGATACGATGCTCTGCAATGCTGCTAATCGCCCGGAGAATTCGGTGGTGCCATGTAATACACATAGCTGTCCGCCGCGGTAAGTACAGCTTTGACAGTTGCCCCCAAACTCCCCAAGCAGACAGACAGACAGACAGACAGACAGGCAGGCAGTCCACCTGCCTACTCACACCCTGCCCAATAACCCACCTTTGTTTCTCTCCATCTTCATCTCTCTGTCTATTCCTCCGTCCACCTGGCTAGCTATCAATTTAAATGGCGTTTGGTTATCGTGCGCACGTTTTGATTGCCTACTCCGGCTCTATTATCGCCCAGCACAGCGAGGACTCTGACTTGTCTTGTCCTTGTTTGGCGCCTTCTCTGTCTGCCCAGCCTGTGTATAGGAGATATACATACATACATCTATATGTATGCACATAACACCACAGACGACCCCCACACCGTATTTATCGTACTGTGACATTTTCCAAAAACCGAACTGAAAGTTTACGCCAATTTTCCGAGTATCTCGCGCGAAGCGCCTCAAATTCTAATCTCCGTTCTGTGCGGTTGCCTATTGTTGTTTTTGCTTTTCGCTCCCGGAATACCCTGCAAGTCTGAGATGTATTAGGCAGGTGTTTTGTGGAATACCTAAGAGAGAAGCAAATATATTCAGAGAATAAAAGATGAATATATATTATTAAAATTAAATATACATTTTTTGTGCCCGAATATCTTTTGTTCTATAATATCCTTCTTGATAAGTTTAATTTATACAATAAATATTGCAGTAAAACAATAATAAAAAATAATACCTATCTGAACTCGAGCAATATATAGCCTAAAGTAATGAAATTTAGTATGCAATTTCTATATAGCTTCTATTAGTAAATTCCATATAAGTTTATGAACATATTTTTCAAAGTTTTTTATAATCCCAAGTAAGAGGAAATGTCTAGGGCAACCTACAGTCAATACTTGTAGTCTCCCTTCCCATTTTTGCTCTTTGCTGTTGCTTTCTGGCGTTCGGTCTGTTTATTGCTGTTCGCGGCTTTGGGCCGCCGTCGGTTTGGGACATCAATTATTTCCTGTGATTTGGCTGTCTTGAGGTTTTCAGTTCTTGGCAACGCTTACTGCAGCATTGGGGACTTGGCTAATAGCTGGTTGGGGCAAAGCACTGGGCTGGAGTATCATTGTGTTTGCCAAAGACTTATGATAGTTGTTAGTTACGTAGTGCAATTGAGTTGTATCGTCTAAGCGAAACGGGGGGAGAAAGGATATTTAAGCTGAAATTGACGATAAAGTCTAGACACATGAGTTTTTGGCTGTAACTGAGCAAGTGGATTGTTTTGTAAATTACGATTAAGGCGGAGTGAAGTGGAGCAGGAAGCTTAAAGGGAGGGTAACTATTAAAAATGAAGGCAGTTTGTATCTATATGTAAGGTGAGGATTGTTTTGTGCTTTAGAAATTCATTAGAATATTATAAAAGCTCGGATCTATGCAATTAAGTTAAATTTACATCCGAGTCGATGAAGTCTATACTTCCATAGAGAATAATTCGGATAGCCCACATCCAATTATCTATACCTTTAATAGAGGAGGATTCATTAGATCTAAGAGATCCTACTTCCATTGCTGATGCAAATGATACAACCGTCTGTCCATCTGTATAAACTGTATGTTCAGTCTCCTATCTGAATTGATGACTATGAAGTGAGCTGAAAGTCCTGAAATCGTTTTCGTCCATTTCGCAATTCAGTTATGCACTCCTTTAATGGACAGGCTGCCTTTATTCCCTGACAGCTCAATTCCCATTTTGACCCTCGCTTTCTGATCCCAGCACATGCACAAAGTGATTCACTCAACTATGTAATCTGTCTGCATAAAATGCCATGCTCTTTAGTGTCCGACACTATTTTAAAAAGGGGGCGTGGACGCCAGCTTTTCCCTTTTTGTTTATTTTTTCTATTTTTGTTTGAGTTTCAACCGCAGAGGCGGTCAACTTGTTTTTGAAACAATTTAGTTGAACTAATTCAGCAAAACGGCCGCGCAAGTGGCCTCATGTTATAGTTGGGTCTATAGTCTAACCACTTGTCCGCCTCTTCCGCAGCTGGATAACCGACGATTGGAGCACTTGCAGCCGGCTCTGTGGGCACGGCTACCGTGAACGGATGGTTGTCTGTGCCGAGGAGACCAACGGCATCAAAACGAGGGTAAGTGCAATGCTAGTGGCCAAAATAGTTGAACGAAAGTGGCTATTACCCAAGTGCCGCCCACTTTTAAACGCTGCTAATTTTGCATACAAAGTAGCAGCTCGACACACACACACACCAACACACACACACACCAACACACACGGACATATTATTACCATGTATTCTCACACTCTTTAAATACATATATTTTTCTCTTTCTCTTTTTTTTTTTTTTTGCCTGCTCTTCACATTTGGCGGGTGGGTTTCATGCTTGGACCTTTTGGTAACAGGTTGCTGATATTATGTGCCGCACTCCAAAGCCGCCAACACAGGAGACCTGCATTATCGAGGAGTGCCCACACTGGGAGGTGGAGGATTGGACTGGCGTAAGTACACTACTACTACACCAACAACAACAACAACAACAACAACAGCAATAAGAACATTAAGAACAACAGCAACAACTCGTGTAATAATCATGCAGTTTTTGCCAGCTACGCAGACATGACGAAGACGAAGACGAAGACGAAGACGCAGACATGACTTAAAAAGCGAGACAGCAACAGGGGAAGGGGAAGCGGGCAACAGAGCCATAGACGTTGATGAGAGGCCAAGTCTGGCCGTAGTGTATACTTAGCTAAATGTGTAGACGGCTACTTGTTAGGCATACCCTGACTGAGAGTCGATTAAATAAGAGAAGAGACTTTAAATAAGACAACAAATGAGAGAAGAAGAGAAGAAAATATTTTAAGAATTTAAGAAATAATTGTTATAATACTGTCAGCTGATGCATACTAAAGCAAATTTTAAGGAGAATAAAAAGAGTTTTCAAAGAAATCAGACTCGAGATCGGGATTCTCGAGGTCTACTACAATGCTCAAAGAAATATTATTCATTACAATAAGCAGTTATTTTATTTAATGAGTAATGAGTTAGGGGCAGTATCTAAGTTAGTTATATATATATGGAGTTATATATATATATATAAAGAGAGAGAGAGAGAGTAACTAATTGTTGCCGACTTAGTTTCGGTTTCTTTTTCTCGTGTTATTTTTTGCAATTTACTTTGCTTGCTGGCTCGTAATAAGCCGCTAGACTTGAGACTGAAGCCTCTTCCCGGTTATAGCCATACAACTTAATCAACTTGGAGGTTCGTTGTTGCTGTTGCTGTTGCTGCTTAAGTTTGTCTGGCCGCAAGTAACGCGCCCCTCCCCGCCCGCTTAGGCCCACCCTGCACCAGCCCCAGTTGGCCTTATCGAGTTCGCTGCTGTTCATTTAAAGTGCAAGTTTATTAATGTGCGACGTCGATTTCTATATGTGTTAGGGGTCGGCGTTGGCTGGCGCTGCTCAGAGTCTTGCCAGGGGTGTCAAGTTTATGTGTTGCTTAATTGAATTGTCTTGAGCTGAGTTTGGCTGAGTATTTATTTGGCTTTCACTGAAAGTGTTGTTACCCCTCCGCAAGGGCATATGGAATAGTGCTGTTTGCCTGGCTGATTTTATGTGCGCTCGCCTGCATCCTCCCTCTGCACTTGACGCACAACAAAGTCAGTTTTATAGCTTTTAATACAAAGTGGATTACAATGTTTGAAAATAATGAGCTCCAACTTCAGCCTATTAAGAACTTTATGAACTAAGAAACAAGAGAGGGAAAAATTTAACTTTGGCCAAAAAAACAAAAAAAGAAAAAAAAAAAACAAACAAACAAACACACATTTTAACGGCTTGCATGTTAATGGCAAATGCTGAGAGGATTCTGAAGATGAAATTAAATGTGAGCGGGGCGCGCTCAAATAACCGAATACCAAATGAGCTTACAAAAGTACTATGAAGTGTATGGCATCTGAAATTGAAGAGTATATTATATAAAAAAAAGAAAAAATTGGAAATTTAAATTATATAAATTTTTAAATAGGAATTATATCATATGAAAATGGAAAATGAAATTAAAGTATTATTTTTAATTAATTTCATAAGGTTACTTACAACTTGTATACGCAGTGCTTTTATGATATGATCTTTACATTAATCAAAAGTAGAATATATATTTTTTATTTTTGTATTAAAAAATTTTTTATTTATTTTAAATTTATTTTATTCTTGTTTTTAAGTAAGTTTTTTTTATTTTTTAATATTTTTATTTGTATTTTAGAAACTTCAACTTAACTCTCTCAGGTCTTAAACAAAATGTATAAAATGTATGTGAGAAATGTGCACGAGACATATTTCTTATTAAAAATTAAAAAAAAAAAATATAACTAAATTTAAAATAAATATAACTTAATATTTAAAAAAGCATTTGTTTAAGAAAGTGTTTTAAAAATAAATATAAAAATATAGAAATGATTGGAAACATTCTTCAAACATGAAATATTAGTTAATACTATAACCGCGTACATGAGCGTAATGTTAGATATTTTTTTTAAATTGGTAAACAATTTTTAAGTAGAAGATAAGTTGTTTAATTTTTTATATATTTCTTTTAACTTGTTTTCAAATATTGTATGTATAAAATATATATTTTATATATTAGAATTTATTATTTTATTTACTTGCATATATTGTTTAAAATATTGTGAAAACGTAACAAAATCCATTAAGCATCAATACGATACGCATTATCATAGGTCATAAGTAATATTTGTTAGCCAAGTTACAATATATTTCGGAAGAGTAGAAGAACTGAAGTCAGCTGAACTCAGCCCGACCCCGAGAGTCAATAAAAAAACACATTTAATGCTTTTTGCACATTAATAAAATAAGTATGGCCAAACACATGCACATAAGTACATATGCATATACCTATATACATATATATGTGTATGAATGTGTGGCACAAAAATTAAGCGCCATTAAAATGAGCTGAAAAGTGGCTAAAAGTTGCGGAAAGCCAAAGGCGTGAAGGGAGAAGCGAGGAGTAGAGTAGAGTCGGAGCAGGAGCAGGAGCAGGAGCCGTAGTACGCATGAAATGCATAAAAGCAATGGCTGGGAATGGGAAAGTGAATAAGAATGAGAATGGGTTTGGGGCGCAGATAAACAATGGGGTAAGCCACTTGAAAAGGACGTTACGCATACGCCGCGTGGCAGCGCCAACTGACAAAACGCAAACAATATGAAAAATTTGCATTTGTATGCGTGGGCGCGTGCACGTGCCGCACCGTTGACGGGATAGGGCGTATGAAGGATGTCTGACCATGCCCGCACCGCCCCCCGTCCATTAAGCAGTTGTTGCCTGGAACGACGCGTCGTCCACTTTTACTTTCACTTCTCTCACTTTTCACGACAGCACTTCGTCAACACGCGCTGAAGCATCGTCATCTTTTGCGCAAACAAATGAATTTTTATTGCGCCCTCCGTAAAACATATTGCAATAATTTATAATGCTTATGGATCCCTAACAACTCTCTCCCTCTTTCGCTTAGTGCTCCGTTTCATGTGGCCAGGGCATTCAGATGCGCGGTGTCGAGTGCAAATCGACGGATGGCAGTCTGAGTGCCAAATGTGATCCCCTAACGAAGCCCGGCAGCATGCAGCAGTGCTCGACTGGCATCCATTGCGATGGTGGCCCAAATAAGGGCGGTGGCACCATTATTGTCGGCAGCAGTCGCTCCCTGAATGAGGTGAGCCCGTGGCATTTGCCGCCACTTGTGTGGCTTAAGCAGAAAAGCTAACGTTAATCGGTCTTTACAGCGCACCGAACGGCATATGGATAGCTCGGATCTGGATGAAGACGACGACGATGAGGATGAAGAAGTTGAAGATATGGATGATGATATGGAGTCAGGCCAAGACACTGACGATGGCGAAGGCCTGTCTTATGCCGATCAACCGATGCGCTATGCGCATCACACACAAAGTCGACTGCATCACGAAACGCCCGAGGAGCCACGCACCATGCGCCTCATGAGTGGCAGCTCGAGCAAGAATCACAACAATGCGCGAGGTGGTGCAAGCGGTGGAACGGATTTGCCCTCATTGGATCCAAGGTGAGTGCGAAAACTGGGTTGATATGGAAATATTTTCTTGAATTTAAGGCAAATATTTGGCTCAAATTGTTGGTAAACAAGATAAAGTAAGAGACCGAGACGGAGGAACTTTGGTTGGGTGAGAATTGCACTTGAAAGTATGAGAATCGTATAGGGAGGCGTTTTATAAGCTTAACTTATTTTGATTTTATAAATAATTTTATTATTTTTGCACCAGAGAGAGCAGTTAAATATGAGAAAATCTCATAGACAGGCGAAGTATGCATTTTATCATTTTACATGATTATCATTCGACTAGAGCAATTAAAAAGGTATGAGAATCGTATAGGGTAACCTGCTTTAGACGTTTAGATAAATATATATATATATATAATTGTGGGAATGCAAGTTATGGAGACATGAGAATTGCATAGAAAGTCTCGTTTTGTTTTGACTAAGTCGAAAGACAATTCAATATAGAAACTAATAAATCTATTTTTAATTCATAATCAAGCTAGATTTACAATTATTTTAATAGACAAATTAATTAACCAGAATGTTTTAATGATCAAAATAAATACAGAAAAATAAATACTAAAACCCTGAAAATGTCATAATGAGTTTATTTGTTTTATCCACATAAATTAATAATGTTATATAGAACTGTCATTGGGGTTATTAAAAAAAAAATGTTATATTTAATGCATTTATTTTCATTTGTGGAGTCCTTAAAACTCCTCCCAGATTTATAGTCAAAGCGCTTTATTTTGAACGCAGCCAAGGCGCTAGTTCACAATTCATCACTACTCAGACTTAGACTCAGACTCAGACTTCGACTCCAACCTAGACAGCAGACCTCCCAGCCAGGACGTACTTGACATATTTGAACTGCAGCTCAAGTGCGAGTGCTATGCGCTTCTTCGCTTCAACTCTCACTACTGGCACTCCTTCTGCCCACGACTTCAGCTTAAGTACTTGGCTTACAAGAACTTACAAGCTGTATTCACTCACACACACACGCACACATAGAGCAACAAGATTGAGTGTGGCCACGTAGCATGCCTTCTCATAATGTCCTTGAGCCGTGTCGACACCTAAAATTAAGGCTATCGACAGCGACATCATCAACATCATCATCATCAACATGAAACTGTTCGAGTTGCTTGTAAGTACAGTAAAGTACGCCTAATGACAATTAAAGTGCTGTCATGTGCTTTGTTGTTGTTGATGTTTATTGGAAAGCGATAAAGTAGGTGCGATAAGCTGTCGAATTGGCTGTCGGGCCGCGGGGCTATGCGGCGAGGTCGAATAGTGCATATAAGCCAACACTTTAATTAGGCTTCGATACAGCGAATGGGGACCATCTAATGAAATCGTTTGGAGCTAGCTAAATCAAATGCTTTTAACTGTTAATTGGTATGTGGGGAATAGTCGTAGACCAAATAATAAATTATAGCTCTGATTGGGTCGCGCGCTCACTACGGCTCTGCTCGGCAGGAATCGGCTAGGTTAGGCTTATAGGCTGTCCTCGGCGTACCCTAATGCAGGGCAATGCACATTAGCTATGGAATGTGAAGTGCTCTGATCAGGAATGTGGATGGTTTGCAATGAATTTGAGAGTAATATCGTATAGATCTGAGACATGGCACTGCAATTGCTCTGAAATTATCCATAATAGCCTTAGTTATCGGGCATTAAGAAGTGAGTACTTTGAATACCATGAGCTCAAATTACTGAATGTCTTGAGTACTCAGTATTTTACTAAGTATTCTCAATACTCATAGCTCAGTAATCTATCATCTTAATTGCAGCTTTCATTATATTTACAATTTTATATGGAAAGGGCATTTGATATTCGTTATATTAAACATATATCCAGATATTTACGTAATTTATAGGAGTACTTAAAGCTTAGTTATCTGAAATCTTTAGCCTAGCGTATATTATATATTGCAATTTATATAAAAAGGGCATTTCATATTCGTTATATAAGAATGTACCCAATTATTCATGTAATTTATATGTGTCCCATTTCCTTTGCTTTGATTTGTTTGGCTAGAATATTCAAGAAAATATAATAAAATCGAAACTGTTGGAAGACGCCTGGCATAGACTTCCGCTAGTATTAAACTATTTTATTTTTATTTGTATTTTCTGCAGCCAATTACTAATACTAAATCATATAATGTCATAGGAGACGACAGGCTCAAACGTCTTATCAGCCAAGTGTAATCAATATGAAATACTTAATTCGATGAAATGAGTGTAGGCACAGAAATTAACAATAATTGCTAGCTGGATACTATTTGCATGAGCGCATTGAGCTCAGAGTTTTAAGGGGCACTAATTACTGTAGCCATATTTCGTATATATACGGAACTAAGCAGAGCTGTACTCAATAGTCAAGTCTTTGAGCTAAGCATGAGTATGATGAGCTCATAATGATTAAATGAAGCTATCAATATATTCAAAATTCTCCATACAAAAATTAAAAAAAAAAATTGTTTGGACTGAATTGGGGAGCTTTGCTGCATAAGGTATTCGTATATTCCTGATCTGAACAAACAGCATCATCCCGAATAATTGAGCTGGAAACCTTGCAACTTAGACAGAGATACGCCTTTAGCAAGCATAAGAAAAAAACTGAAATAGAACACAAAGTTTATGAACCTTTAGGAGATCTGTGATTTATTGATCTGTTGTCTCATCGTTTACTGATTACTAATTTTTGAAGTGCTAAGAAAGTTCAAAAGAACTTGTAGTTCATGAACTTTATAACATAGAAAATTGTCTTATGACTTCATAAACCACTAAAAAAAAACTTAAAAAGGACTTATAGTTCATAAACTGCTTACGAAACATTTTGCATTTATGAGTGAACTGAATCTGAAAACTAGCTGAAGTATAGCTCTAATAGGTCAACAAAATAAATTATTGTATGCTTATTATTCACAGATCTCGAGTTTTGAAGGAGCTAAAAAAATAAATATATTTAATGGGCTGGTCCATTGTATTGTATATTGTACTTTGGTGACTAGTTTATGAACAGCTAAAAAAATGATTAGTCCTTGAACTTATAATTATAATACAATTAGTTGCTGCTCTGCTGTTGTTCATTTGTGTTGTTGATTGATTACTAGCTAGGTATTATTACTAAGTGAACGAATGAATTGAATCCTTCAATTAGTTTACCTGATCCTATATATCACAATATACATACACAGATATTCACTTGAGAACTTGCCAGTTTATAGCTACATTTGATGCCTACTTGCCGTTCGCAATAGTTCGTGCATTGACCCAAGCTCCAGACGCACATTGCTCAACGACTTAATGGTGCGACGCTGAAAAAAGCAAACAAACAAACGGCCGCTTTTTATATTTTCGCTGAGAGGGCAATTTAACTTATATTGTATTATATAGTATAGAATAGTATAGTATGTAGAGTGGAGATACTATCATCTGTGTTGGCCTCGGCACTAAACTGAAACTATTGGCGGCCTGTCGCCTGACGCCTGTCGCCATAAAGTCGCGTCTTGATGCCGCCGAAAAACCTTGGCCTCTGTGTTGCGGCGCAAGGCACAAGGCGATGTGTTGGCGACGCGCCAGACAAACAAACCAAGCCAAAAAAAAAAAAATAAAATAAAATAAAAAAAGAATGAAAAAAAGAAAAACGCCAAAGAAAACAAAACAAACAAGAACAACAACAACATTTGATAATAAAGCGCAAACAAAAGTTTCAAACGTTTTTCGGTTGGCACTTGGCCTACGCGGCGTATGAGCAACGGGCGCCGGTTATGAAATCAACGAATAGCGACCTACTTACCGAGGTCCTTTCTGTAGATGCTGTAACATCGGCGCCACTTTTAATGCGCATGATGTGGTTCCACTGGCATTGGCGGTGGCAACAATTTGACTACAAATCAATAAGCTGCCGAGAGAGGAGGGCCATCGTTAGATGGGGCAGGGGCGGCAGGCACAGCACGCGGACACCAATCGACCTCGAGGCCAGAGCGGGCCGATTGGCCAGTGTCTGGCCGTTGGAGCGCGGTCAGAAAACTATGCGCTGTGTCAAGCTTTTCTATTGACTGTCAATGCGGTCATAAAAACCACTCCGGCCAACAAACAGTGCCCAGGCTACAATGACAACAATAATAGCTGTAAAATAATTCCAAATATGGGAGTTGGGTAGTGAATGACTCAGAGAATGCCCTATATGTAGAGCTCTTTTATAATTCTGATATGTGTGGCTACAATTTGTACGAGAATCTATAGAAATAGAAGGGGCTATAGATACGAGAATATCTATGCCAAGGAATGGTTATATCTAAAACTCCCTTCTGTCTTCTTTATCATTTAGCTCTTCGATTATTTGTTTCTTGAAGGGATTCATATCTGAACCATGACATGATATGAGATTCTATATAATATCTATTTTCTTAGCTCTCTGAATATATTTGCTTCTCAAACATCTGTAGCTCTCACCCTTTTCTTCTCCATGACTTAGTTCTCTTAGTTCAATTATTATCAATTATCAATTATCTATAGTAAAATGAATAACTATATACAATTGTTAAAGTAGACTTTACATTGTAATATTTATAGCTCTCTCTTTTCATTTCTATGTCTAAGTTTTCTGAATATCTTTGCTACCTATAGCCCTCTCCTCGCCTCTGAAAACCTTGCACATCTATATTTCATATCATCTAACAATTCATGTTGTATGTATGCCATCTCTTTACTTCATGCTGCCCCTTCTCAGCACATTTATGACTACAGGGTATTGGGCGATTGGGCATGCAGTGATGGCCGAACATGTCATATAGCACAGTTTTTGGGGCTCTGCCAGCGGGGCAGGCTTAATAAATGCGAATCGGATGCTGCGTAGCATGAAATGAAATACAATGTGTAAAACGTGGCGTTGACTATTGTCGCATGGCATTTGTTTAGTACTCGAATGTCACACGAAACAGTGGAGTGGCGGGGCGGAGCGGGGTGGTGCGGTGCGGTGCGGTGCGGTCGGAGCTGGGCACACAGAGGGGAGTCGCAGTATTTTAGATAGTTGTAGCCATTGCCTTTTATGTGCTGTGCTCATCTGTTTGTCAGCTGAATATAAAGCTTAGCTTTATAGTTGTGTTTTGTTTCAATAGACTGAAGCATTTGCATCTGCAATTTGAATATCACATCTAATAGAGGGGATGTAAATTTCTTAAGCTCTTAAGTTTAGTTATAGTAAATGTTAGATGATCATAAATCCACAGAAATATCTATCTATTTATAAACATCAATGTTTTGCTATGAGTACTTCAAGTAAAAATAAATTAGTAAATATAATTCAAATAAATTTTAACATTTTTCTATGGATATTTCAATGAAATGGAATATAAAGTGTTAAAGCTAAGAAATATATATAAATATAAAAATATATACAAATATATGTGAATATAAAAATATAAACAAAATTTAAAGACATAAAATTTCAAATAAATAATCTTTTAATTTATACTATTTTAATTCCTTTCAACACGAAAGTCTTCCTTAACGAATGTTTATTAATACTATTTTATTTATTTATTATTATTATTTTATTTACATTTAACATTTATTGTTGAAATTCTAAGTAATATATATAAGTAATATTTTGTATTTATCTATTTTTAAGCACTAATATTGTGCTTTGAAAAATAATACTTAAAATAAATATTTATTTAAATAGTAGACGTTAGAGATAAAAAAAAAAATAATATATATATATATATATATATATATATATGAATATAAAAAATTAAGGGAAATAAAAATAAAGGAAAAGTATAAAACTAACAAAAATAAAGCAACGCCTATTGGAGTCCTTGACTTTATTAAAATAAATATCGTTAAAAATATTTAAGCTTACGATTTGAAAATGTAAGTCTTAAAATTATATTAAGATATTCCTATTCATTCATTTATTTATGAGAAATGTTTCCAGAAAGCCTAAGTATTTATAACTCAACTTTTAAAATAAAGTTATTGAATATTATGAACTCCAATTTCCTTTTATTTTCAGATTTTGTTAACTTAAATTTATTTGTTTAAATTTTTGACGAAGTTTGCATTTCTTTATTTTTTCTTCAACATATTCTCAAATGTCTCTTTTTTTTTGCAGCTTCATCAAGGACACCGAGTGGTCGCCCTGCAGCGTTACCTGCGGCGAGGGCATACGTCGACGCGCATATAAATGCAAAATCTTTTTGGAATACTCACGTACTGTGGCTACGGTGAATGATAGCCTCTGCGAGGGCACCAAGCCGCACGATGAGACGGAGCGCTGCGTGGAGGAGGTGTGCTCCCTGCCCGTTGGCTATGATGATCAATATCCGCGTGACTCCATCAAGGTGGGTGTGTCGGAGCCGGGCAAGACTTATGTGTGGCGCGAACAGGGCTACACCTCGTGCAGTGCGTCGTGTTTGGGCGGCGTCGAGGAGCTAATCATCAACTGTGTGCGGGAGGATAATGGGCGCGTTGTCTCGCCTTTTCTCTGTTCGCCGGAAACTAAGCCGGAGGCGCGTGTGCGCACCTGCAATGATCGGCCGTGCCCGCCGCGCTGGAATTATTCAGACTATACGCCCTGCTCAAAGAGCTGCGGCATTGGCATCAAGACACGTGAGGTGCAGTGCATCCATGAGGTGACACGTGGCGGCGAGAACACCATGGTCGTGCCCAACAGCATGTGCCCCCAGCCGCCGCCCGCGGATCGGCAGTATTGCAATGTCCTGGACTGTCCGGTGCGCTGGGAGGTTGGTGAGTGGTCGAAGTGCTCGCACACCTGCGGCTACGGCATCAAGGATCGCAAAGTGGAGTGCAAGCAAATTATGGCACAGGAGCATAAAATCGAACGGCCCGAATCGATGTGTCCCAGCGTCAAGCCGCCGGACAAAAAGCCCTGCAACGTGAAGCCCTGTCCGCCGGAGGATCCCAAGCCCGTGATACAAATCAGCAATTCGACTCACATCCAGCACGATCCCAAGAAGACGAAGATCACACTGAAGGTGGGCGGAGCCGGAGTCGTCTTTTTTGGCACCCAAGTGAAGATCAAGTGCCCGGTGAAGCGCTACAATCGCACCAAAATCAAGTGGAGCAAGGATCACAAACCTTTGGCGCGTTCACGTAAATTCAAGGTGTCCAAGAAGGGAGCACTGCGCATTTTGGACATCACCTTCCGTGACGCTGGCATCTATTCGTGTCACGCCGGGCTCAGCTCGGCCGAGATTAACATTGAGGTGAAAGCCAAGCCCGGCCAGCAGGCTGAGGAGCTGGAGCGCCAGGAAGCGGGTGAGTGGAAGAGTTTGCCCTTAAATGAATATTCAAGAGATTTTCTAAACTCTTGTTGGTTGTTTGCCCTTGTATTCAAAGCAGATCGCCTGGTGCGTGAGCGCAGCGGCACTGAGGCGCTTACCTCAGCGGACATGACGTCGTCGTCGTCAAATGGCGCCACGGCCGGTGGGGCAGAGGGCGCCGCTAATGGGTAAGTAACGAGGGTCACTCGCCCGACCTTTTGCTGGCAAACTTGCCAAACTTTGCTGCTTTTAACTTTTCACTTGATGTTGCTGGCCGCGTCCGATGTGAACGCTAATTAAGCCAAGGCGCGGCCTAAACGCTGAGCAATTTTTAGCCACAATTAAAAGTGGCTCCCGAGTGGAAACTATTTAATATGCATGCCAAACAGCATTAGAAAACATGAATATTGATTGAGCCAATATTATTAGCCAAAAGCTGAAGATCTACAACCAATTCTTAAATTTCATTAGTCTGAGCCAAATCTAATTAAGTCCATCTCTCAGCTGTTATTTGCCTACATTCGGCCCTTTGGCAATGCTTATGACTGTGCTGTGTCTTGCTTATCTAACTGTTGCTTCCCTTTTGGCCAACTCCGTCGTATACAATATGCGCGCAACCCGTTTTCCTCTTCTGCTAAACGCTGTCTGCTACGCTGGCAGCCTGGTCAGTTATGCGCTTGTTTCCTGTCTTGTCTTTATCTGGCGCTGCTTTCCCTTTTTGGCCCCACTGCAAGCACTTGACTTGCCCCACCAGCAACGCTGTGTGCGTATGCGTGTTATCGCCTTTTAAGTGTTGTATACCACACACCTCAGCACATTTATTTGTATTTGCCTCGCACTCGAATTCCGCTAGCTTTAATGCAACAAGAAGTGGAAATGGGTAAAAAACAAAAAAAAAAAAAAAAAAAAAAAAAAGAAATAAGAGGAAAACTCTAAGTAAATTTCATGGTTACTTAAATGTGTTTTACCTCTGCTTTGCTCACTTCTCTTTTGCTCAACCCTCTGCCCTGCCCCATTAGCCCCCTCAATTTTCCTGCAAAAACGTTTTCAAAACTTGTAATGCTCTCAGCTCATGAAAGAATAGGGTAATTGCTGAATGGAGCATATTTAGTAGATGTACTTTTCTAGATGAAGTAGAATAATTTGGCCAGAAATGGAATAAAATTAAGAAAATATGAAATTAGGATATGACTGTGAAACAAAGTTTTAGGCTACAAATAGAAATATATATAAATAGTATATAATATATATACATATATATATATATATATATATATATATTGTATATGTTATCATATATATGATAATTAAATTTTGAAATTATTGTAAAAGTTTTTAAATACCAAAACAAATGCTATAATAATTATATATATTATATTTATATAAAAATTGCTAGCTAAAATATATATATAGACAAAAACTAAATAATAATAATATATTAAATATAAAAAAAAGTATTTTTTCCATAAATATTTAATATATTAAATATAGTATTATTATTTAATTTTTTTCTATATATATTTTTGCTTCTTCATACATATATATGTATATATTCATATGTATGTGCAATCAAATTATATGTGAACAATTTCATGAATACAGAATACAAAGCAAACTAGTGAGGAGTAAAATAATTAATAACTTACTCGGAATTTAAAAAACAATTAAATCCAAAAAATATATCAAAATGTAAACTTTGAATACCATATAACACAATATATATTTACTCCATATCTCTACAGATCATATTCGAAAGACTTTCCATGCATACCAATTTCAGTTTCTATGGCTGCTCTGCTCTTTTGCATTACACATCCAGTTGCAATTGTAAATATGATTCAGAGCATTGCAAAGTCGATTAGAGACCACAAAATTGAAGTTGGCTGCATTTGCTTCAGCATCTAGTGCGCGCTCTATTCAAAGTCGAACTCTAGCTTATATATTGGGTAGAAGCTTTCGAGCTTGTTTGTTATTGCGTTGCTCCTGCTGCTGTTTCTGCTGGTTGCTGCTGCTGCTGCTGCTGCTGCTGGTTGCTGTGCAACTCTTGCTCTATCTAAGCTACTTGAACCCTTAAGTCTATTCAGTTGTTGGCCCCATGCTGTACACCTGGTCGCCCTCTTGCTGCTTGTCGGCATCGCGGCGCGCGTGTGGTTTATTTTGCAATTTGGGTTACGTGTTCGGTTGGGCCACGAGTTTAAACATACCAAAAATTGCAAACACACAACAATTCCATATGTTTGAGCCATGCCCAAGCGGTGGCGGGATCCACGCACGACCTGCTTAATGGTTAAAAGCAAACAGCCAACAGCAAAATGCATTTTGGCCAAAGCCACAAGCTTCAACACACATGTACACACTGACAAATGCGCACACACACACACACATACACACTCACCCACAATTGCAAAGAGCGGCTTACAAATGCATCATCAACATGCTCACAAAGTGTTGCCTAACTTTTGGGGGAAGCTGTTAAAATATATATCACATATATGTATATAAGTATGTATATTTATATATTGGCATGTAACACTTGATGGCTTCTGTATGAGGGCCGGAGTGGACTTCGTTGTGTACCTGTGTGGGCCACATTTGATCGCATTTTAAATGCTTGCACCCAAAAAATATTATTTGTTCGTCACGGTGGTGGCAAATTTTCTGCCTATTTTTGTATGAAAGGAGCACAAATTTTTGGTGTCATCTACGAAATATGCAAAATACGTGTTGCACCAGCAGCAGCAGCAGCAGCAGCAGAAGCAGCTTCTATCGAGAGTGCGGTGAAGCGGGAGGTAGGGGCAGGGAAAGTAGGCAGGGCTTTTGGTCGCATATTTGCATCATTTTGGTCTTTTGACCAATATTTTGTATGTTTTTAGGCTGCATTAAATGCCGTTTTGATATACTGTTTTTGTTTATTATTCAACATTTATTATTTATTATTTGTCTGCTCAGCAAGGAGCAGCAGGAGCAGAGCAATAATATTGATATTATTGGCCAGTTGGTTGGATGAGTATATGGTTTATTTTTGGGTTGCTTACTTGGTGTAGAGCCTGTCCGGGGAACGACCTGTCTGTGTGTGTGTGTGTGTGTGTGTGTGTGTGTGTGTGTGTGCATGTCGTAAATATCTGTTATCTGAGACGCTGGAATTGTAAATTTAAATGGCTGACTTTTACTTGCTTTCACAATATTTATATAAATTCGTAGCATTCTTACTTAGCCCGAAAGGATGTAAAAATATTTTACAACGCGTCTGACTGAGCAACAGAAATATTAATGTACAAAAGTAGCAGCAAGTTAATAAAATGAACTAAGCTTTGCGCAGCAGATACCCTGCATTTGTGATTAGGTTTGCTGGGAAAAGATCATATCTTAAGTCAAGAATGAAAATGAGGTGTATGTATTAAATTGTATTAGTATATTGGAATATTATTAAAATAAGTTTAGAAGAATATACATATCTCATTTGTTTTACATTTTTATATATTTAATATTATTTAATTAATTATATAAATAAAGTTTAAACTTGTAGAGATAATTTATATAATTTAAATGAAATGTATTTTTATTTTTTTTTTTTATAATGAATATCTGAAAATCGTACTTCTAATGTACATTTTAATATTAAAAACTCTTAAATGTACCTGAAAATAAATATATATATCAAATATATATATATATATATTTAAATAAAATATATATATATATATATATATATATATATATATATATATATATATATATATATATATATATATATATATATATTTTTTTTTTTTTTTTTTAATTATCTAAAGTGGTAGAATATTCGAGTTCTTAATTCTGAGGGAGGCTTCATGCTTTCAGTATATTTTATTCATTTATTAATAGAGCAACAGCATACAGTTAATATAATCTAAATTCTAAGTTAATTTAAAAGAACAAATTATGTTTTAAGCACATGTTCTTGAAGAACAAAACCAACTTTGTCTTCAAGCCAGTTCAGTAGAAGCAGATTTATTGAAATAGAATACATAGAAAATATTTGGATACAGAGTATATTTAAGCTACAGAGATATCTGCTGAACTGCTCTGAGTAATGCCTTTAAAATTTGAATATGTTGTATAATGCAATGATTATTCTAGAAGAGCGTTAATTTCACTTCATATTTAGATTTACTCACATATATATATACACGTCCAACAATTAGTGAGATTATAACAATTGTGTGTTTAATATAAACAACAGAGTATTAAGAAAATTATACATAGGTTTTAAACTATATGATCGAAATCGCCTTGAACAACTTAAGATTTAACTTTAATAACTCTGACTACTTAAACGAGTTTTGATCATCTTTTTCATCTTTCCTCTATTAGTTTTCTTCTCAAACTCTTCTTCAGTTGAGGTTATGCAACCAGGACGCCATATCGGTCTATAGCTAATAAATATATTTCCCACATTTTGTAAATATATTCTGTCTAAATGTTCCATAATATGAATTTATCAAACAATTGTCATATTTTATACCTGGAACAGTTTTACACCTGCGACAATATTTCTTGCCTCTAGCCCTCTTTCTCTAATACTCTTGATTAAAATTATATTGTCGTATTATCCATGTTCATGCTTGAACAGGGTATTAGGAGGCAAAGTCTATCCAATACTCGGCTTGACTCTTTTTATTTGGTATATATATATATATTTTTATATTTATTTACGATTCTATTTGGCACTTGCAGCCATGAGAATTGATATGAATTTCAAACAAACCAAGCACACAGAAGACTAGAAATGTAGAAATGCCTTTTATGCACAAGCTTAGCAGGAGACTGCATTTACACTAAATTCCATTTATTATATGAGTTTATATACGTATATATATCATATTTTGCATATATATTTATCTGCACACAATGGGAAGCAATAGCCAGGCAATTTACTTATCAATTTTTAAGATATTGGCAGGCCACAAAAAAAAAAAATAAAATAAAAAAAAGCCAAAAGAAATGTATATATATTTATATATATCTGCACCTATACAGAAAATGCCAAATATAACAAAGCTGAAAATTGTGGAGGGAAAGAAGGCTCCTGGGGCGTTGACCAGCACAAAATATCCCACTCGAAGCTTTTGTGTTGACTGCATTCGAACACGTGGCACAAAAATTTGAATGTGCTATGCATTTGACATTTTCTACCAGCAACAGCAGCAACAACAACAGCAGCAGCAGCAGCAGAAACTACAACAACTTCAACAAATCCAAACATCGAATTTCCGGTTACAGTTTTTGCTCTTGTGGCCTCAGCTTGAGGGCTTTTGTTGAATTAAATTTTCTTATTTTGGCCAAAACTTTTGGCTTTTATAGTTTTTGATAATCCGAATGAAATAAAGTGTAATTTATTGCATACATTTATGATACCATCAATTTGAAGTGCATTAATTGTTTTAAAGTATTGTCTGGCTCATCGTTTACAGGGCATCTGCTAGTCGTATTGCTTTCGACTGGCTCTTAGTTTTGTAGTTGCATGTTCTTATTGGATTTAACTGGCTTTAATTCGTTTTTCATTGCAATATTTGGCCCTTTACAGCTCACAGCAGCAACAACAGCAGCAGTCCACACGTCGCAGACAGAACCAGTCGGAAAGGATGCAGAATGGACGTGAACGCAATCGTCGCCCCAAATCGGATGGTGTGCAGCATGCGGACAGTAGCATTATGGAGGATGAGGTGAGTGCGAGTCGAACAACTCTGTTGACTTGTTGTTTATTATGATAGACGTCGTCGTTGTATCACCATCATATGTTTACACATTAAATATGTTTCTCATTCGAGTCCTTAATCGGACACACATTGTTGGCATTTGGGGCTGGCTCAACTTGTCGCCTTTACGTTTCTAGATTCTGTGTCTTGCCAAATCCGTAGCAATATTCCGTCATGTCCTCTTTTGCTGTCAACTGCCACGTAATTTGATAGTTTTTCTGCTTTGCTCTCTATATCAACTATACAAATAGAACTAGATAACTCTGTGTGCATATATGTACAATATGTATGCCTTTCTCTGTTCCTACATTTTGGGCTATGGATTTGCACAACCAAATCTTTTGCTCTTTATCTGCCCAACTGGCCAAACATGCATATATGTATATACATAATGCGCTTTGCAATGAAATTACGTATACGTAACGTTTGCTGGCAGCAGCAGCAGCAGCAGCTGCAGTCCACAGAGCCAAACAGAGAGAACAACAGAGCGCAGCTGGATAGCAAAATGCCACATAAAGGCAGCTCGCATGCTGCTCTCGTATTGATAGAGGGCAGGAGATGCCTGTTTGAGCATTCGCTGCCGTCTTCAGGTTTACTAGCTCAAACCGTAGCTGTAGTAAAATTGTGTCCTATTCTATTTCAATTTTTTTTTTATCTATTTGCTTGCCAGCTCAGGTCAAGTTGTATAAACAGAGAAATTAGCGTAAATGCTTTGATTGAGTTCTTAAGCTGTGGGAATTGTATTTTTGCATTTTCTTCTTCATTTCTATGACTCTGGCTCGGTATCAAACTGCAAATCAGATTTCTGGCCAAAAGCTGCAGTAGATATATATGTATGCAAGTTGAGTTTTGGGGTAGAGAAGGCAAGACAAATTGTGTTCAGGGCTTAGGGCATTTCATATTTATACAGTTCCTGAACGTAAGCGGCTTAAAATAGTAGCAAAATTCCAAATAGTTGAATATTTATTGAACTTTAAATTTTACTAAAAATATAAAATGAAAATATTAATAATTTATAATTCTAAGTAGTTTAGTAATTCAATTTTATAACAGCCAAAAAAAAAAAAAAAATTAAAAATAAATAAATAAACAAAGAACAAAATGAATAAATAAATTGCTGCAATTATAAAATGTATATTAGAGAACAAATTTCTGGAAATTAGTTATGCGAATTTGAAATTTTTCTATTTTACTTTATTTATTTTTATTTTCTTAATAAGACCTTGAGCTTAAACAAAGAAATTTAATTGCTTTCACAACAATCTTTTTCCCTTGATATTTAAACAAGATATATAAATTGTTGAATAATTTTTATTATTATAATTAGGGAATTTATATGTGAGAAACAAATAGATATGCAAATTTGAACTTTTTATATATTTTTAAGTTTAGGTTTAGAAAGCCACAAAAGTGAATCTAGTTGCTGTCCTCGTGCAGGTTTTTCACTCCATATCGAAACTCATCTATATATATCTATACACTACATTATGCTACATACATATTCATCGATTCATGCTCTATTTAAGATTCGTACTATGATAAAATCATAATTAATAAATATTTTGTCAAATTTTTCTTTTTCCCAACCTTCGTCACATTCATTTATTGCGATTGCGAATTGTGTGTCATCAATAAAATTGTATATTTATATTTATGTGTGAATGTGTGCGTGTATGTGTGCTCGTCTGTGTGCGTGTGGGTGTGTAGCATTCGCAATTAGTGCAATCGCAGGACCGAATTCCACAACCAGCGAGCGCCAGCAGCGGCAGCAGCCGCACCAAAACTCTTCTGGCCATGCCCTATTTCCAGGCGTTGCTCAGCAACCTGCAGGTGAGCCCATCCTTTGGATTGGTTTCATTTCGTTCCATTTCGTTTCGTTTTCTTTCCTCCCTTTTTTAGTTTTTTTTTTTCTCAACTTGCTGTGCGCATAAATTCTTTCATTTGAGATTGTTTTTGATTTAAATGCATTCATTTTTGTCGCTTATTCTTCTTCGTTCCAATTTTCGTTTTCTTCTTCTGTAAATCGTTAAAATTTTGTGCAGCCCCAAGGCCCCCGCTCCATATAGTACATACATATATGTATGTTGTGTTGGTTTGTAATTGTAATTGTTAGCCCCAAGGTAGGCACCGGAATGCACCGAATTGCATGTGTGTAATTAGTGCACTTGCTGTGCGTGGGCAAGGGCGTAAACGTGGGCGTGAACGTGGGCGTGGGCGTGGTCGTAATATGTGGGTGTATGCGAGAGCAAATTGCCAAAGTTCTGCATATAAATTTACAGGCTGCGCATATTTGTCTTTCAGCCTGATTGGGACTTGCTCCCCGCAGACGCCGCACCAATTCCAGCAATTTGTCAATGAGAACAACCCACAAAATTCGACCTTAAAATTAACTAAAATTTTGCGGCTAGATAACATTCAGTTGCAGTGTGTTGTTAGTCTTTAGCTATAATTGAGTTATTATTAGCTATAAACGTAGCTTAGTCCTTCGAAGATTAGTCTTGAAATTGCAAATTATCTTCATATTCATTTAAATTTCAATTTAAAAGTGTTGTATTGTTTTTTACAGTACTACCAGCTAGCTAGGCAGACATTAGAGCTCAAAGCTATCTTTCTATACGAATTCAATAGATTATGATGAACACACAAGAGCTCTACATTGCCTAGATATATATATTAGTAGCTGTTTAAGGCAATCAAGCGATTATGAAGCACATCTAACGATGAGAGCTCGCCAAGCTCATGCGGTCTGTGACTATTTAATTACTTGCTCTTAGTTAATTTACTATACACTAAATGGCATAAATATAACTTTAAGCACAAACTAAAATAAACTATAAAGAATATAGGATTTCAGTTAGAAGTCTTTAAATTCTGCTCTTGTTTAGTTATAATGTAATATCAATTAGTTTCTGATTTTAGTCAAAGGTCAGTTGATGATAGGTTGCATATTGTTGAATGCATTTCCAGCTCTTTAAGATATTTTTCTTAAGATTCAATAACTTTTTTCCTACCCTCTGGAACTTTTGACGACGCAGAACTGCATGCCCCAAGCACTGCAGTTGGAAAACAGCTGAATTCCATTAGCTTTTCAATTTACTTCGTTTACTGCAAGGCCACAAAGGGAGCTCATTTAAACACTAATTAATTTGCCCTTATTTTTCGTTTCGCAGTTATTTTCAACATATTTTCGTTCTTCGTATTTTTATAGGTGTTCTTTTTTTATTTTTATTTTTGCATGCCTTCTCGTTTCGTTTACTTAGTTAGCACTTCGTTGCATGAAATTTCGAAAACGTTCTCACTTGTTGACTTTTGACTTCTTTTCAACACTATTTAATCTTTCTTTTCAACGTATACGTAAACCGGAAACAATTAATTTTTGTTTCGTGCTCGCTTTTTCGGTGGGGTTGATGTTGCGATGCTTAATGTCAAACCAAACCCCATTTACAATACAATAAAAAAACAAAACAAAACCAAAAAAAAAAAAAAAAAAAAAACTAAACACCAATGGAAACACAAATACAAATACAATAATGTGCAATGTAGGTAAAATATATAAAATATTATTGAAATACCACAAGCTATGCTACTCCATTCCATTTTAACTACAATATATGCATATACATCTCTATCTCTCTCTCTCTAAAACTCTCTCTCACTCACTCTCTGTCTATATCTTTGAGGCAGTAAGCGCCTAAATAGTTACGCTCTCGACCAAGAAAAAATTGTTATTGTTTAACAATAGATAATAGTTTTTAACTATATATTTTCTAGCCTTTCTTTCGTTTCTTCAATTACAAATTGGTCAAAGGTCGAGCTCGAGGCGAACTTTTTGAGCGCTTCGCTCTGCCATCCGCCATTCGCCACACTATTTGCTATCAAAGACATTTTCCGCTGACTTTTATTTGCATTTTGTGCATTTTGCTGAAATGGGCAAACAATTGGCATAATGGTCCAGCAAAACAAACAAGAGCTCCAACCCAAAGCCCAAAAGTGCAAAGGCCAAATGCTAAAAGTCCAAGCAAAGCATGCACAGAGCATAAAACCCAAAAATATATATATATAAAAAAAAGAAGAATATTCCATATATTTATTGCATCAAGTGCAAACAGTAAATTAAGCAAAGTATGCATAAAACCAACTCATTTAATCAACGTAAAAAATATTGCAATATCCAATAAAAAATCAAATAAAAGTCCTATATGAATATATTTAATCTTAAATTAGCATGAAATTCCGCAGGCTAATGCTTATTATTATTGAGCGGATTGCAGAGCGCAGTCACAGAATGCATGAGTGAAATGATTGAATGAATGATTGAATGAATTGTGATGGCCAATTGCATTTGAGTGAAGGGCCGGATTCTGCATACTTAATCGCCTATCACGTTTTATATAATTGCATATTTGATATGTGGCACAAAAGTGTTGCAACTTTTATGATATTTAACTCCATTTAATGGAAATCAGCTGTTCGTCGGCTCTAATTTACGTTAATATCTGGGTCAACGTTTTGTAAATGTTCAGCGCGTTTGAATACTTCGCTAATTGACAGCTGTTGCCTGTGAATATACAAATCACTTTAGCCACTTTAGTTGAGCACTAGTTAGTTTGTTAGTTTAATATTCATACATCATTTTCATAAAATCAATTGATATTTTGGATATTTATAGAGTTCTTAAGCTTTTCCATCTGACAATATTTGTTTGGCGAAAGTATCAGCGTATTCAATTGGTTGTTTGTTATTGTTTAAACTTGCAAAAATTCGATAAAAAAAATATATTAAAAATTACTTTTTTATATTTCTCATTACAACTTTATTTAAGTAAGCAAAATTTGATATGAGAGCGAAGATTTATAATTATGCACATATTATAAGTCTGGCTCTAAAATTGTATAGAATTTAATGTTTTCCGATTTATCCAATATAAAAGGCATATAAATAAGTTTAGCAAATTTATAAAATAATAATAAATATAATAATAATTCTGTTCCAAACCTGAAAAATATCGTTTTTCGATAGGGCACGATTTTAACCAGCTAATATAGACGAAATGAATTTATTTTACTTATATTTTTATTTAATTCCATATTCTTTACTTTAAACAAAATATATATAGTTTCCCAAAGAAGTAAAGAACAACTTTTCGACTCAAACTCAAGCGGAAAAACAGCTAGAAAAAATTACAATAGTTATCAACAATCTTAACTTCGTAAACGAATATTACAAACTATTTATATCCGAAGATCTATATGAAAAAATTAAGACACAAACATTTAACGAGCTATAAAATCATTTTCCACTATTTATACATTTAGGAATTCTATATTTAGCACTTAATTTTTTTTTTTTTTTAATATTTCCCACCGAATTTTTATTTATAAAAAAATAAACTTAAATAATATTAAATTCCATAACTGCAATTAGTTGCGTTTTAAAAAGCAGCAATGCAATTAAAATGCCATTGAATGTAAACTATGAATTGTGAACAACAAAATATGCTGCAAAGTTGATGCCCAAAAGCAGCAACCGACTATAAACAAAAACAAACACGACAACAACAGCAACAACAGCAACAACAACAAGAGAAGAGCAGCAAAACAAAGCACTTAATTAAATTTTAATTTGTATAAATAAAATTTATGCATTATTGTTGGTCAACCGATAAGCACGACAATTTAATTTAATTATTATAATACACACACACATACGCACCCGCAGAGAGATAGACAACATTTATATAGTATTTGACTATATACTGCGAAAGCGGGAAAACATTTCACATTATTCCTGTCGTTTTTGTGGTCATGACTGGGATTCACGTTAACAAATTTTAAAATAAACAATATGCGAACATTCTTTGGAAGAAATGAAAGATAAAAAATTAAATTGATAGTAGGGCAGGTCGGCAATGCCCTGAAAAACGTAAAATGGAAAGCAGAGGTTGTTAAGGTTTTGTAGCAGTTTGATATAGTTATTTGATATGAGTGAATCGACATTAGCAAATGTAAGGTGGGTAGACAGGACTACAGAGTCTAATATATGATTTGTTTACTCTTTATAGACTATAGCGTCTCTTTTGTTATACCAATTTTTCGAATGGTATTCTTGCAAGTATGAAGAATTTTTTATCCACATAGAGTCTGCCCAAGCACTCTTATTGCTAATGAAATGAGATGGGTAGGCAGTATAAGCTATAGAGTCTAGCATATTACTTGATAAGGATAATTAAGGAATGGTTCTATGGAGTAACTGGTCTGCCATTGGCAATTTAGCCAAATTTTCCTAAGAGTATTCTCTCAAGTATAGAGAATTTCTGCATCCACACACAGTCTGTCCAAGCAATACTTTTCTTTTTAAATATAAATTTCCCCTAAATTCTATCAATAATATCATAAATTCCGAAATGGAAAATAATAAAACAATATTTGAAAATAATAAAAAAATTCGAAAAAATGCTTTGAACTCCATGCGAAAAATTTGTACCTCCACTATATACATATTATATTATATTTATTATATGAAAGCTATAATATATAAAATGGTATTGGTTAGCAACGGGGTTACACGTTTAATGAAATTTCGCTTTTCACTCTACTAAAATTAATTGAAATAATCTATCAAACAAATTCCCGAATATTGAGCTTAATGTATTCTGCAATAATAATACAAATTAATTTTTCAACACATTCAAGGTGTCTGAGATTAATATACAACTTTTAAAATTCTCTTTCAAATGCTCTTCGACACTTTAAGCTTTACCTTTGATGCATAGCAGTTTTTGCTTTAATTTACATAATATTTAATATAAATGTATACAATAATATAATAATAATTGATGGCTTTATAATGTCTGCACTCGAAACAAATAGCTAATGCATAAATTAATTGAAATCTATTTTTAGCATGCATGCTAAACGATTTTAATTTAATTCAAACTTAGTTGGATATTTGCATGTTATAATTTTAATCAATGCATATCAAATTCAATGATCTATATACATACACTCATATGAATATATGTATATGTGGTACATGTGAAATATTTAACTTATTCATTTATGCATTTCAAAAAGTTTTTAATGAGCTGTTCTCGCTGGCATTCAATGCCAGCAGCAGGAGCAACAACAGCAGCAGCAGCAGCAGCAGCAACGGCAACGGCAACGTGGCAAAATAGAACTTGCCACAAGTTTTTGTTGGTATGCTGGCTTGGTAAGTGCCACGCCCTCAACGTCAAGCATTCCTCCTCAATATACGTGTGTGTGTGTGTGTGTGTGTGTGTGTGTGTGTGTGTGTGCACAAGCCAACAAACAATTAGCAACAAACAATTTTTTTCGCCACAAACTTAATTTATTAATTGAAAAGTTTTTTGCCGCGCGAGTTCATTGCAATGTTTACCTCTGGTTGCTATTGCCCCGCAGCCCCTTCAACAGCCCCTCCGAGAGCCTCTGCAAGCCTCTGCCAGCTTCAGCTCCAATCACAGTGCTGCTCATAAAAGTTATATAAAGCGCAAACAAATTTTTGGCATAGAAAATTAGCTTTCAGTCAACGTTGTCGACGCGGCCCTGCACAAAAGTTGCCTTTTACACCTGCCGACGTTGAGCCAAGTTAATGCTGAGTGTGTGGGCGTGGGGGTGTGTGGGTGTGCTGCTCTGTGTGTGATATAGTGTCGCGGTTTTTGGTTATGAAAATATACCAAATAAAGCCGCCGAGACTTCAGCATACCAGCTGCTTCCCACTTACTGCTTAGGCAGACTCTAGTCGAAATTTGCACCGCCAGCAACTAGCTACCAGAAACCATCCAGCAGCAGCAGCAGGAGCAGCAGGAGCAGCAGTAGCCGATTTTCCATATCCCTATGCCATATGCAGATTAGGCAAAAATAATTTATGATGCACAGCCAAGCGCAACGCAGTCGCAGGCCCCACACCCAACCTCAGCCTTAACCCGAGCCAATGCAGCCCGCTTTAAGTGCTGTTTGGGTCCACATTTATCTCAGCTAGTTACCGTTAAATTGTAAGCCACAGCCGAACGCAGCAGCCCACCAAAACACACACTTAAATAGTTTGCCAAAGCGATTTTTATCTAATTTCCAAACATTTTTGTTGCTGCGCATTTCCTGGACCGCAAAAACTATCTGCACATATATTTATTTATATGTATATAAATATATTTATGCGAGTGCAACAGATATATGTGCATTGGATTATGTAGACGGCCATTTTGTATATTGGCCGGCAGCTTTTAGCTGTCTGCATTTAAGCCACACACAAATATATTTGTATATATACACATGTATGTATGCGATTGGCGGAATGATAACTGTTATTTGGGGTCGAGCGCTTGCGGCGCATTGATTAACTCTTTGCGGCGACATCGCTCGACTGCTCACAATATAATATTCATTTTCCATTATTATTAGAAATAAAATATATTTGCATTTCATTTACTTGTCAGCCACTGTGGTCGAATTCGAAGTAATGTTGCTTAAAATATTTATTTCTGATTTTATGGTAATAATATTTTATGCCAAGCGTTAAAAATTCGGTTTTGAAACTAGATTGAATGCATACTCGCAACACTCGAGTCGCTAGAGAAGGGCATCTGAGGGAATTATTCTCAAAATAGAATTCTCTGTTTAAGGATACATTCTTTGAATATATTCCATTTTGATACATTTTGTATCCTATAGATACTTATCGATCTGGTAAATGTTTTAGTATATTATATAAACTTTTGTAGAATACAGATTTACGCTAATGTATCTTATAGCATCTAATGTATCATAGAATTACTATTATATATCTTACAGATACATTTATATCTTGTATATATAATTCTGTATTTGACAGATACGAATGTGTCCGAAAGATACCTAACAGATACTTTTGTCTATCTAGTATAACCTCACAGATACTTTGTAATTTGCAGATGGTGCTTATGACTTACAGATACTTCTGTATCTTATAGATTCTTTTTGTAGCTAGCAGATTGTGCATATTAAAGATATTTATCTTTACAGCTAGAAATGTTTATATTTATTATAAATACTTTCAAATATTATATTCCATTTATATTTAAATTATTTATTATATAAAAAAAAAAGCATATATTTTAATGAATTTGAGTTTAGTATCTATATTTCTCTCTGCAATTATTCTGTAAAAATAATAGGTTTTGCCACTGTGCCATATTTATTTCATATTTATGCAGGCGTGCTATTTGCTCGTTTACTAATTTCAGCTCCAACCAACACGTCACACAGAACTATTTGACATATGTTAATGCTGCACAATTAGTGCAATGTTTTATTACATTATAATAGAGTGTGAATAATGGAAAATCAATGTATAGCAACAAATCGAAATCGAATTTAACCGTTGGCTATACAAATTTGGTAATTCGAAATGAAATGCGTAGACATAGCTGCATTAAATTTACGCAAATTTATAAAGCGACAAAAATCAATGAAATATAATAAATAATTTATACTTAATTCATTTCATCTACCTCGCACATAGACACTGAGGTAATTATTTTAATAGAATTCTTGGCAATGCCAACTATTTAGAGCCATTTGACAGTCGTAAACAGCAGCTCGTCTTAGTTAACAGCCCTGAGTTGCCTCAAGGTATGCTTCACTCGATGCGCCCGCCTGGCGCAGGTAGCTAATTAAATGCTAATGAAATGCCGCAGCTGATATCATTGTCTTTTAAGCCAAGCCAGCCGAGTTGCATTAAATACTCTGTTTAAGAGCGTATTTGAAGAGGGTAGATGTGGGGATGCTTTGCAGTTTCCTGCTGTCTACTTAATTCCATGAGTTTAAGAGTCTGCGCGATAGTTGAGTACATGAAATATATTTTCTTCTAGATATTTGACAGAGTAGAGCTAGATTTCCTGTACATAGACTAGGTCAGGGTATCTTCAAGTCAGTCAACACTCTCAGCTCTGCCGTTTAATGTCATTCAATAATTTGCTACTTTTATGAGCGAGTTTGTTTTATGGCCCACTTAAGCTCACTTGCTATATACGGGTATATCTTCTCATACATACATATATACATATATATAGCTGAGTAAATCCAGGTAATTTAATTTTTAATTACACAGTTGCCTCAGTTTCTGAACAAGTGCTGCTCATTAGCAGGCAGCTTGTCTTTGGTTAAATCAGTTTCATTTCATTGATTGCCAATTGCCAATTCGCTCTTTTGGCTTTTATGCGCATTATTGTGCAATTGGCTGTTGGCCAGGCTAATGCATTTTGGCCATTTTGCATGTAATTGAACTGCTTACATTGCGACTACCAATTAGCCAAGAACAGCAGCCGGCAGCCATGGCAAAGCAGTCGAGAGCACAGTCTCGACTTCATCAATAGTCGGCTTGGAGGCCTGCGCCCCAAAAAATTTATTGCTCAGCATATTTAGCCTATTAATTATGCGACTGGCGTAGGCCCCGGACATGCCAGACAAATTTATATAACTGGAGAGACCAAAAATCGTATTTTAGCTAAAGCTCAGTCGAAGCGCGTTAATAAATTTGCAGAGGCATTGCCTAGCTGCCAAGCTAGGCAACGCTATATCCTGCCATATACTGCATCCTGCAGCTGTGACGTCTCCCTCCCACTCCCACTCACCCTCCCTCTTTCTCTCTCTCACTCTTTCTATTTCCCTCTTCTGCGTGCAGCGCAAAATGATTTAAAGAAGCGAAATGTTTGCACAGTTTTGCAGCCCTTTTAATTTTGATTGCGACTATTTATTAATGCTCCGCTCGCAGGATGTTGGCAGGCTCACAGGATAGCCACGCCCTCGGGGCAGCCACCACCGGCTCTGCGGCGCTGCGCTCCATTTAAGCTGCAATGTAATTTGCAGCACTCGTTGCGTTTGTTAAATGCAACATTTAAACTCAAATTAATTTAAGTCCAAGAATTAAAATAAATAAAATATATAAAATAAAAATGAAAAACCAAAATGTTACACATTTTATGAGTTGGATTTTATGCCCTGTAAAATGTTTGCATTGGGTATGATGCGTTGGTACGTCTGAGAGATAAAAGTTAGCTTAACCTGCTCAGGGCTTTCGCTTCTCAAAAGATCTTTGATTTACGTTTAGTTAGGACGTATTCTAGTAGCTATATATTCAGCCCGAATATTTAAGATTTAACCGACAGATTGTGGCATATATTTCTCTACCCAGATATACCATATATATAGCTCTCCGTAGCATCTTCTAGTTGGTCTCCCCCGGCTGTCGCGTCATTTTTTTGGCCTGATTGTTGGTTTACTGCTGTATGGTTAACTCGTTGTCTCTGGCAACGTTTCCTCCGCTTGTCAGGCGTGAGAATTTAACGATGTGCGTGCCTCAAAGTATTTTCTTTTTCTGAAAATAAAATATGTATACATGTATATATATATAAATTCGTACATATTTTAAATAAATGGCAGCACTCGCTAATTAGAGCGAAAAGTATGCAAGATGATAAAAGAAGCTGATTTAATTATAAATTTGTAATTAGTGTGATATTCGCTCGACGAGTTGTCCCAACTTCAAAATGTACTACGGAAATATGGATGAGTGCGTGTCTATTGAAATCGGGAATAGGAGTTGGAATTGGTGTTATTCATTGCATTTGCATTACGAATTTATCCCTCAGACTTGCTCTCGACCAAACCTGCAGAGATTTTTTGAAGTAGAAATAAATTACATTAAATTAAATTACAATATACATAATATATATAATAGGTATGGTATGGGTCAAATGATATAATAAAATTATTCTATTTATATTATTATAATTATATATTAATTTAATAAGAAATTTTATTATATAATTTAACCAAAACAAAATTGATCTCAATCACAATCTAAGCCTAAAAATCTAAAAATAGATTGATAAAAAAACTATTAGAGATTTTTAATTATTAAATTTTGACCAAATGGAATTATAAATATGGCTAAATAAATTAAATATTTATAAGAAACTAATAAATAAATATAATAATTTATCATGCCCAATATTTATATAGTGCATGTAGTTTTCCATTAAAAGTTTGTATGAATACAAAATCAATAACAACCAGCAATTCATGCATAAATATGATTCACTTTGATAACTAAGCACTATGCAAAAATCTGAGCTCCGATTTCTGTTGTCTTTCCTAAAAATTTACTAAATAATTCAACTACTGCATCAATTGCCAACCAAATTGTATTACCGATATATGCCACAAATCTAGATTTTCATTTATTTCAACTGATTTTCAATCAAAATTTGTTTGCATAAATTACGTAAACGCTGAGCTTTAAAGCAAGACAGATTTGACAACGAATGGAAGAGTAAAGAAGAGCCGAAATTCGCTTCCAGCCTCGCTCTCTCTTACTCTCTATCGGTACGGCACTAATTACCGTATTGGCATTAGCTTCCTGAGCTGCAAAAAAACACACACACATACACGCAGAGAGAGAGAGAGCAGGCAAAAGTTTCGTTTGCCATGCGGGCTGAGAGCTGCTGTAAATGGTTGCCAACAGTTTTGGTCATGCTGCCTACGTTATACCTATTGACAGCAGCTCAGCAGTAACAACAACAATAGCAACAACAACAACAACAACAACAGCAGCAAGAAGAGCAATGCCGATTGCAATTGCGATTGCGGTGACAATAAAAGGCTATATAAGGAGGCGTTGGCGTTAGTGTCGAGCTACAAATGACAACGGCACACAGACGCACACACATACAGATACACATACACAGCTATAGCTACAGCTGCAGAAGCCTAGCCTAGCAGCTGCACATAAAAGCGCAGCAGATGCAGCACCAGCAACAACAACAACAACAACAAACAGCGAAACGTATTTGTCGGTTTCAAGTGGCACTTGGGAAATCATCTTTTCGCTTGTGCAACGACCCGGTGGCAGGAGGCGGGCGTTGTGGTTGGGGGGCTGCTGTAAATGAAAACGACCAGCGACGATGATGTTGACAGTGAGACAATGCTGCTGGCCCACAGCAACAGCAGCAACAACAACAACAACAACATCATTGAAAGTGCTATATGGAATGGGAAGCTTTACAAAAGTCAAAAACCAAATGCGTTGCATATGCACTAGAAAATTGTTGGCCAAAAATGCATTTGGTAGTCAAATTTTTGCATGGAGCCTGAGTGCCAAGCAACGGCATTGTGTGAGTGCTTTGAAAGTTGTGCGGGGGGAGGGCTGGGAAGCTGGATGGGTAGAGTTTGGGTTGAACTGGGCGTTCTGGGGTGACTGTGAGGTGTGTGGGTAGTGAGTCAACTGTGGCAGCTGAGTTCAATGGCTAATCGGATTTTGCAGTACGTAGTCAGTCAACGTGAAGCAATTGATGAGGGCAATTCAAGTGTGCATGCATGAACAGCATATACAACGCACACACACACACACACATACACCTATATACTCGTACCTTCACCCCTATGCGAACTGATAGCACACACGTTATGAAAGCGGAAACGGAAACGCGTTGACGGCCGTGCAAATTTACCGTAGCATAGCACAACACAGCACCCAATTGATGCTGCCTGCCTGGATGCTGCTCTCTGGCTCTGCCGCTTTGCTGCCTGCTGCCTGCTGCCTGCTGCATGCCACATGCTGCATGCGGGCTCTATAGCAATCTATTTTCCGTGCGCAAAATTATTTTTGCTTTTGCAGCTAACATTTATCATACGTTAAACCGTTTACTTTATGTTTATTCCCTCGCTATCCCAATGGCAGTTGCTTTGGCCGCTGCAGCGTTTTAAGGACTCACGCGGACAGCATCTGCTGCAGCGCGAGGCGCTCAATTATGGCCTCGATTTGGAGCCGCCGTTGCCGTCGCCATTGCCGCCGCAGCGCTACGAACAGGACGAACCGGCCCGCGTGCTGACCAAAGAGCTGCACCACACCGAGGCAGGTCGCATACTCGCCGTGCCCAGCCAGCACCTGCAGCAGCCGCACCTGGAACAACACCGAGAGCCCCTGGAGGAGGCGGACAATGTGCCGCCGCATATGCCGCACGCACGCTGGGAAACGGCCACGACAATGACACTGCCGCCCACCAGCACGCCCAGCAGCAGTCGGACGAGTGGCAGGGACATGGAGGAGGCGGAACAGGACTACGTCTACAGCTGGCAGGTGGGCGAGTGGTCCAAGTGCTCGCAGGAGTGTGGAGCCGCAGGCAGCGGATTGCAGGTGAGTGCAAAAAACTAGAGGCTTAAGTGGGACTTGCAAAGCAAGCAAAGGAATATAATAATAATTAGCATTAGAATTATTATTATAGAGGAGATAGCTTATGGGTGAGGAAGATTTGGCTGGCAATGCAGTGTGTCTTTAGTAAGAATTTCGTCTTCAATCATGCTGAAATTGATGTTAAATCTAGCAGTTACCTGACCAATAAATAATCCATATGAAACGGATTTTAGGTGACTTCGAAAAGCTTAAGAAAAGACTCGAGATAGGGTAGGATTCGAAAAGCAGGATTAGGCAGTTTTTATGAAATAAATATTGGTATAAGAATTATTATGGAACAGCATAGATTTTGACTGCTAAAAAAATAAATCATTAATAATAATTTCTTTGTTCACTAAATATATATTCATCATATATATATTCATACATATCAAAATAAATTTAATATTTTCACACTTTTCATGCTCAAATATGTTGTGTGATTCCTAATCTGTACATGAAGCTGTTTGGGAACTATCTATCGCCAATCAAAAGATGCATTCATGAAATCTTGACATGTTGGCAACAATGGCAATGTAATCTAACTCCATATATTTATTATACAAAACAGGTCAATCACAAAAAATGGAATAAACTTTTAACTTTTACTGAATGTCAGCTGGAGATTTTTTTAGGTGATTTCTCAATGGTATTTCGAGTATAGATTTCCATCAATAACTGACAATTACTCGCTGCATAAAAATGAATTAGCTGGATATAAGTAAAGTTGATTATATTTATTAAATAAGCTAGAATGGAAGAGAGGAGTAATAACAATAGTTATGTCTAAAGAATTTTTATGCTGGCTATAAAACGCTAGAAGATATGAAGGAATTCATTTGTTCATGCCCAATAATAAATTATGAATGAAATTCAGTTTCGATAATAAGAAATTTAGAGGAATCAGTTTCATATGCACAATTTGATTAAAACCAGGGACCGTAACGATTATAATTTTTATAGAAAAAATTAAAAAATAAGAATTATTTTTTGAGTAATTAAAAAAAAATTATTTTTAATTATTATAAATAATTTATATGATAAAAATCAAAAATAATTATTATAAATCAATTTTTATATAAAAATCAAATCATAATTCTTATTTTCAATTTCAATTTAAAACATAACCAATTTTCGTTTGCTCAAAGAAATGAATCAGTTGCCATTGAGCCGAATTGTCGTACTTGTAATGCTTAAAATATTCACTCAGCTTCAGTTCATATATAGACTTAATCTTGATTCTAGATTCATTAATGAAGATCGCAGAGATTTTCACTGATAGAGATAAGTCCTGATCCAGTCATGCAAAAGATAATTGAGCAAAGGTTCCACAGAGCAGACTTATTTGCTTCTTCAGTACAGTCAACCGAAACGCTAGTGACATCAATATTTTCACTCCTTTCCCACTTCTGGTGTTTCTATGTTCCCTTAAAAACGTTAAATTGAATCCTATAAATCAAATACACTCTTCTCACTTCATAGGCGAGCATAAATAATAAAGCTCTCATCTGTCAGCACAAATAACTCTGAACTGTAGCCGCCGTAGTCCGTGAACTCTTTCATCTTTCTATAATAAATTTGATTTTGAGCTCTTCCTAATCTAAATGTCTTTAGTTAACTAAAGTCAAATATTTGCTACAACAAATCTCTAAAGTTTCCATTCAAACAGTCTTTACCAAATTAGCTATGTTAGGGGCTGGGAAAAAAGGAAACAGAAAAAGCAGAAATAGAAGCAGAAGTAAAGGCTGCAGTAGAACTCCCCAAGCCACAGACAACACTTATATAATAATTAGCCGAATGCTTGGCTTTGCCATGGCTGCACAGATTCAACTTTTTCAAGCCCAAAGCCCAAGTCAGGGCCCGTAAAAGGAAGAAGTAGAAGTAAAAGTAGAAGAGATTGAGGATGAGCTTAAATATTTTAGCAGGCAGTGTTGGCCTAGCTGCCGTTGTCCATTGTTTTATGTGTGGCATGATGGCAGTGGTATAGAGGGAGAGGCAGACTGTGAGCGAGAGAGAAGAAAGTAACAGTAAACATTGTTTCTTTTGCCACCTCCATAGCGGCGCACGCTGAGCTGCCGGCGTGTGACAACAAAGAAGACGACGATGTCAAATGCCACCGATGGCAGCGTCGTCGACATCGTCGAGAATGCGCAATGCCGTAGCCAGGGGCTGGACATGCCCGACACGTTCCAGAGCTGCGGCAACGAGCCCTGTCCGCACTGGACCAAGGGCGACTGGACTCTCTGCCACCAGTCGCGCTGCCATGGCCGCAACACGGCCGTGCAACGGCGCGAGGTCCACTGCCGGTATCAGAACGGCAGCGCGGGCACCGCCTGCGATGAGTACGAGAAGCCGGCGGCACGGCAAGAATGCTACAACGAACGCTGCAAGGGCGTCTGGCGTGTGGAGCCCTGGTCTGAGGTAGGTGGTCACACAACCGCTGCAGTCATGGCTACTATGGCTACGACTATGGCTACAGCTATGGCTATGGTAGTGCATCTTTTATTAATGTCAATTGCAATGGCTTTCTGCTTTGCTTTCTGTTCACACAGTGCAATGCGCCCTGCGGTCGCCAGGGCATCAAATTCCGCATTCTGCAGTGCGTCTGGTATGGCAGCCGTCGACCCGCGGGCAATGTGTGCAAGCATCAGCCACGCCCAGCGGTCATGAAGGTGTGCAAAAGTCCGCCATGCCAATCCAAGGGTAAGTTCCATATCCATAATCGAATGAATTTTGAACAATGTATATGTATGTATACTATAAACAGTGGGCAAAACTTCGGCTGGCTGTCGTGATAGCTCTCGCTATTGTCGCAATGCCCGCTCTATGGGCCTCTGTCGACTGCATCGCTATAAGGAGAAGTGCTGCGGCTCCTGTCAGCCCCAACTCGAAGAGCTTCAATAGACCCGACACAACTTAGAAGTGGACGAAAATCCAGCAAGCAATTACTATAAGTACACGGTGAATACACTCACTAAAAGATACGAATATGAATCCATGAATCGATGATTCAATGAATTAATAAGTCTCTGAATCAATGAAACGTTGAATCTATGAATCAATGAGTCACTGAATCTATAAATTAATGAATCAATGAGTTATTAAGTAATTGAATCTATGAAGCACGAATCATGAATCAATGAATCAATGAATCAATAACTCCATGAATCTATTATGACTAAGAACGAGTGCAATTTAGTTGACTTCGATATGTAAGGCATAGTTAAATGTAATTGGAAAACGCAGATCAATTCGAGTAAAAAGAATGCACAGTAATTTCGTTTCAATTTTCGTCTACATTAATAAGCAACAACTACACAGATGCATCAACATATATCTACAGATAATGATAAGCACATACATACATATATATGATGTGAGCAAATATTTACAACTATTCGTAAACTAAGCGCAAATTATGTTTAAATATGCCCAGATAGAAGCAAGCCATGCTGGCCAATGCGAATGAAAGCTAAGATCCCATAATATAACATAATAATGATATTTATTATTATTATAGATAAATGTAATTTGTAACATTTAATTTGCCAGCATTTGATGGGCGGCTTTGCTTTAAGCAATTCCAGAACTAAATACTGAAAGTATTTAATCAATATTTCAAATAAATACTGAACAAACAAAATTTAAATAATTAAATAAAAGCAGTTAATAAATGAAAATAGGGCGGCGCTACTTGGGAAACCGTGGAAAGTTAAGCAACAAATTGCAGTTTAGATAACTTAACAATCGATATAATGTTAGTGAGCTAATGGAAAATACGAATACGAGCAAAACTAATACCAATAATAAAAAATAGAAGATAAAAATAAATGTTCCAAATGCCCCCAAAACCCTTGCCATTTGTAAAACTAGCCCAGCAAAATATTGAATGAAAATAATGCACTGTTACCTAATGTGGAAAAACATATTATACAAATACATACAAATAAATATGTATATATATATGTATATATATATATATATATATATATATATATATATATATATATATATATATATATATATATATATATATATATATATATATAGTATAAAGTATACAAACTAAATACATTATGTAAATATTCTAGCAAATACTAAGTTGGCTGATTTTGTTCTGGAGATCAATTCTGATTAGAAAAATATGTTAATTAACTTATGAACGAAAAACCATTTTCCTCTTGCGCATTTAACAACAAAAGAAAAACAAGAAAAGCTATTTAAAATTCAAGAGTCCAGTTATTGTAAATAAACATTTTATTTACACGCATAAATGTTATTAAATATAAATACATAAATATATTTATATAAATATAAAATATTTGTAATTAGTTTATATTTTGTATTAAAAAAAAAACTTGTTTTATAAATAAATAAATATATATGTATCAACTAAATGCAAAGATAAAACGTAAACCCGTTAGCTGCTAACTAAAAATACTTATAAACCAAAAAAAAAAAAAAAAAAAAACAGCAACAAAAACAAATGTTGAATGCAAACGAAAAGAAAATCGAATATTTAATTTGTTAAGTAAAGATTATACAAAAATTACATATACAAACTAATTAAAATGCATACCATAACCAATGTTAAACATACACAAACACAGACATAAACCAACACACACACAAATACACATAATAATTTACATACACATAAAATAGCATTACATAAAGATAAATAAAATAAAACAAATACAAAAAATAAATAAATTATTTTAAGCAACAGCGAAAACATTGTAAAATGTAATACGAAAGCAACTGCTTAATTATTGTAAGAACCCGAAAAAAAAAACAAACAAAGTGAAATAACAGAATAAATATTGTTTAAAAATCTTGCAAGAGTAAGAATTCGGATCTGCTACAGTGGGTGTGAATACGTGTGTTTGTGAGTAAGCCAAGCGCATGAAACAGCACTCTCTCACTTGAGTGGCCCCTTCCAATGAGCTGCAAGATATCACTCAACGAAGGGCACAAGCAAAGACAAGAATCTTGTATCATGATTCAGAGCCAAACCTAGTACCTCAGTGGAAGTTAAATTGAGCGCCCTTTTCTTATTTTTGAGTATCCACTCAACAAAGAGAAAAAGGAGAGAAGAACTGTGCTAGGAGCTTGGATCGTAAGAGAAGCAGTTGCTTGAGTTGAGCGCTGCATATACACACTCTTGCAATAACGGATCAATGGCGTTATATGTGTGGACCGCAGTCTGCGAGAATTTAGTGAGAACAGTATAGCAATGGCGTGAATGGGAAGGCTTATGCGTACATACATATACTCTATAACTGCAGATTGTATTGGTTTAGTTGAATATGGAAGATGGAGAAATTAGCTTGCTAGAAAAGAAGAAAAAAAGAACTAAATCAACAAAAGGGCGCAGTGTAGACGAAGCCCATGAATCGTAAGAAATGAGACTTAAAGCTTTTGAGTGTGTGTTAAACTGAGTGCGCACACTTGTGCACTCAATAGCATAATATGTACATATTTATATTTCTTGAGAGAGACCTGGGCGTTAGCGGAATGGCTTATGAATTCATGCACGCCATTGTGATTGTATATGTGAGAGGAATTTGGTTGTATTACCACTAGAGGCGTTCAGTTGCTCACTAGCATTCGCCTTGGTCAGTCGCCTTCATACAAGTGAGTATGCTCTCATCTTTATTCTTTAAATTAAACCAATGTTTACATTAAATTTTAATTTTTATCTAAAAAGCTATCGTTGCTTCAGGATTCGACTACGCTGCTCTGCGGGTGTTAATAGCAGTTCCATGCAAATTCATCCGCACAATCCTGGCATCTTCATTGTAAATATAAATTTCGTGCACTTAGTAAAATGTTTCAGTGAATTTTATTGTACGTATTATTTAAAATACAAAAAAAAAAAAAAAAAAAACAATTTTGAAGTCCCAGATCAGCGTTTAAAGCTTTATTTTTAATTTATTCTATTTTATTGGAACAAATAAAAACCACAAAACAGGTTTATTAATGAAAATAATATTTTAAAAATTAGCTAAAATGCAAATATAAATTTGTTTACTTCTGTGTCAAACTGAAATTTGTATTTTTATATCGTTTAATATTTATATTTGAGTAAAGCGATATTTAAATAAAAATTTGTGTAGTTTTTCATATTATGTTTGAGTAATAAACAATATTTTGAAATATAATCAGATGTTAAATTCAAAGGGTGTCATTTCACAGACAAAATCAATGCCACAAAATAAATAAATCGTTGCCTATCTTCGCGGGGAGCCGCCGCCGACTCAATTCGTCATCAATTTTGCCTGAAAATCTGGTCGAAATACCAGGCGAACAGAAATGCGAATTAGTGGACAAATGTTAAATTTCTCAATAAAGTTGACTAACAGAGTGGAACGTAAGTTTGCTGTTCATTAACAGCACTCAATAATTGAGCGATTTTAAGTTAAGTCAGTTACGCAGTCAGAGCAGGCGCAGCTGTTAATTTAGCAGCAAGTAACAAAAAACAGAGATTGTAAATAAGCTGGATTTATTTGATTTTATTTACTTTTTTTATATTAAATGCAAGACCCGACTTTTACACATTTGAATTAAAACCTTTTAATAATAATAGATTGTAAGATTATAAATTATTTTACAAAATTCAACTCTTTCTGCTTAAGAGCTTCGGCAGTAGCTTAACGAGTATCAGCGAGTGTAGGGCATTGCGTACAAACTCATAGGCCAGGAAGAGGAAGCGTCCATACTGTTTGGGTGTACCCAGGCGCAGGATGTAGTTAAGCAACTCTACAATGGCAATGCCAAGAAAGCGATGTGAACACTTCGAATCGTATCTTCTTCTAAGAGTAAGAGTAAAGACAGCATTAATACAAATACGCCGTAAAGCTTGAGAGCTGATAGACGTACAGTTGGTCCACAGGTAAGGCCAGTGCCACGCCTATTAGATTTCCCAGATCTCGTGCCAGCAGAAAGATGGGACTGCTCTCATGTCGCATGTATGTGGGCTCGGAGCACCATTTAAAGGCCTGCAGAAAATGTAATTTGATAAACTCACTGCAATTGAGACTCTTTAGGCCACTCACCTGCCGCACAGACCAATGCGGATCGATGTCCAGGTGTAGCTTAAGGAAGTAAACGGCGAGGGCAAGGCAGCCAAGCAGCAGAACCATCAACACTGCCCAGCTGCAGCGCTGGCTATATAGGGAATTCAAATGCCTTTGGCAGCTGGCCAAAAGACTTATGGCCAGATAAGTGGATAAGAGGCACTGATGCAGATACTCGGTGGCCAGATAGAGGCGACTCAGCCACATGCTCAAGATGCAGCAGCCAATTAGGCCATACATGGCTAGCCGCCAGCTGGACGAGCGACTCCTCATGGGCAGATGCATGCTGACCACCATTAGCAGCGCCGTCCATGCCATGCTATGGGCGCACGGCAATCCGCCGCTCGTCTCGCAGCTGAGATCGTGACTCTGCAAGGCAATGCCCGGCCGAATGGCGTGCTCATTGGCATAGAGCTCACGCAGGCGCCAAAGGGGTCGCCATTCCGGATAGATCCTGTAAATGGAGTGCCATTAAATTACAATTACAGCGATTTTGGGCTGCGGCACTTGCCACTTCTCGAAGGAGCTCACGGCGCTGACCAAGCTCAGCGCACAAACCAGATGTGTGAGCAAATCCTGTCCACAGATGCCCAGCAAGGGTATCAGCACATTGAACAGATTGCTGGGCTCCAAATAAACGCTGACGAAACGAAAAAAGGGCTCCGCAATGAACAATCTGCAAGAGATATAAAATATTAAATATCAGATTTGCCTGTGAGTTTGTAATTGACTTGCCGATCCTGAACCCATTCGTTGATGTGCAGTTCCGCATCGAGTAATTTGTGGTAATAGTCCGTCGCTAGGCGCAGCACATCCAGCTCCATTTAATTATTATTATTGCTTTTTAATTAGAGACTTAATAATAGTTTAATATTTAAGCCAGGATATGTGTTTACTGTGCGAATCCTGTTTCCATTTCGAGTTGCCAGCAAACAGCTGTAGTTGACGCAGGCGCATGATCTGCTTACAGTGGAGGCGTGAAATATTGCATATAGCTTGTAACAAACTGCTTGTTGAAGTGCCTGTGAACTGCTTGATGCACTGCTTAACAAGCTGTCGCACTGAGTCAAGCGTTCATTGTTACAGTCAAGAATAATTTGAGTTAGTATTATTAATATACTATTTGTAATCATAACTATAGTACATAGTATTATTATACCAAGCATTTAGTAATTCTAACCACGTCTATAGAGTTACGCACCCTTTTTTGTATTAATATATAATAATGATTTTGCTTACACAGAATAAACAAAAGTCTAAAATTGTAATGGAATATACTATTTAAATTATACTAAATACTTGGTATAATAATACCAGAATATTCGCTCATAACTATAAACATAAATTTGTTTATTTGTTATGCATAAAGTCATAATTATATATTTATAATAATGATTTTTGTACACAAAATAAACATACGTAAATCCATATCTAAAATATATTTATAATAATGAGTAAATAATAGAAAAAAATAATTGATATAATTGATTATAATATAATTGGAATATGGTTATGATTGAGTAGTCCAAAACATTCATATTGTCCAGATAATTTGCAAATTTATGTTTACCTTGAATGAAGAAAAAAAATATATATAATGTTAAAACAAATTAAATATTGCAAAGAAAACTCACTTCTTCATTATTCAGAATTCAATCATCTACGCAAAAACGGTGTGAGCTAAGTATAAGAAATACAATTATTAATTAATAAATTTAAATATATAAACTCATACATACATGAAATTTGTGTGCAAATATCTCTACAAATAAAAATGTAATTGAAATATATACATATACATAACCAGCATATATATATATATATAAAAATAAACTCAAAATATACATACATTGTTTCAATTAAATTGTAAATTTTAATAAATAATGCGAACGGTTTACAAAAACTGATAACAAATCATATTTTCAATAAATACACATGTACATATACACATACACATACACAAGCATATGTATATAAAGCAAAAGAGCCGCTTTTTTCCTTTTTGTTTGTTCATCTTCTTGTTGTTGTTGTGATTGTAGCTAAATATCAATGGAAATTTTCATAATGCACTAAATTGTTGAACATGACTAATTTATGAAGTTACAGATTACGTGAGAGACATTTGTGGCTAGATAGGGACAGGGTCGTAGGGGGAGGGGCAGGTGAAATCTAAATTCGCTTAAATGCTGAATGAATGAAACTAAATACTATGCGTATAATATTCGTAGAGTAATCCGTTTTGTTTCATTATGTGGATGTGTGTGTGTGTGTGTGGATGTTTTGATTCTTGTAGCTGGCAGATAATTGTATAGCTGATTAAGACCGGGGCTTGCACGAGCCTTAACCGAAATTCTCGAAATGATGTATGAAATAGGGCAATTTGCGTGTTTTGTTCACTTCATCACAGGCGGACATGACGCTCTTTGTAAGCGGCCTGGGTCCACAAGAGAAGACGCCTATTTTAGATACCTGTAAAGGGAAGTTCAAAAATGAATTCATATAAAATCCAAAAATCAACAAATCGAATTCCAGACAACTCACATAGGAGTGCTTCTTTTGCACAAACTTAAGAAAACTGGACATGTCGGGGCGTCCGAAATGATTGACAGCCTTCAGACCCGTGAATATGGATGTCTTTGAGAGCCGCTGAAAGTGATTCTCGCAAATGTACTGCAAGCAAGAGAGAAAAATTCAATGAGAAATTGACCCAGAAGAGAGACAAATTATCTACAGCTCACCAGCATAGTTGTACGCAGATCGAATTTGTGGAAGAACTGCGTGATGAAGATGTGTATCTCCAGCACATTGGTCACATCCTTTTTCTCCACGTCGCGCAGCACATCGATGAACCACTCGAAGTGCTTGTGCGATGGACAAATCCACAGGAAATAAACCTTCTTGCAGGCCACGCCTGAGTAGCGATTCGTGCTGGTGCCAAAGACCAAATCGTTTAGTATGGAGGCATAGGGAGTAACGCCAATGCCGCCGCCCACCATGACAGCCACCTCGAACTTGTACCAGTCCTGATTGCCACCACCGAACGGACCCTCGATCCGTATCTTGGGCTGATCCTCCGGATTGTAATTGCACGGATCGAAATAGTTGCGCAGCTTCCATGTCCATGGTCCCTGCGCCTTGATGTGACAGCTGAGGAAGTTCTCGTGCGGCGCCGAGGTCAATGTGAAGCTGTGCATCTCCTGTGGCCTGAAGGCGGTGCACGACAGACGCACCCATTGCCCAGACAAATACTTGAGATTGGGCGGCCTATAGAACTTGACCTTAATCACATCCGAGGGCAGCAAGTCCGTGTCAATGACATCCAGTGCCATGTACTTGGTGCGCAGCGAGACAATCTTGTCCAGAGTGTAGATAACGCCCGGCCCCAAGAAGAACATCCAGAAGCGTGGCGGACCAGTCAGACGCGCCAGGCCATGTATCAAGCTCAGCAAATAGAGCCCAATGTAGAGTGTGTGCATGTTCCAGAAGAAGTTGTAAGCCCTCTTGCGTATAGTCGGATGGGCGAACACAAATATGACGCACATGATGATGAACAGGAGCACACCCGTCGTCCCGGTGACCGTTTGGAATAGCCAGAAAGTAATGTCCGGCTTGTAGTCCGAGGCAAAGTGCACCTCACGCGTCAGGCAGCGTAGATTCTCGTGCGACTGCGTGGACACATGGTAGAAGTTGACGATGTGTCCCACCGTATGCAGCACCGAGAAGAACAGCGCAGTGCAGGCGGCAATCTTATGGAATTGGATGTGCGAATCCAACGGAATATATTGCTGAATGGGAAACTCCTTCAGTTTGGTAATGAGATTTCTGCGAACAGAAGATAAAACGAACATTATATATAATCAAGTTACCAAAGCTCTAGTCGGGGATGTCATACTTTAAGTATATTCGATTTTTTGTGAATATACTTAAAAACAAAGCTAGATCGAATCTCTTGTTAGTTCGAATGTAAGCTCTCACCTCGACATTGTCAGCAACAGCAGCGAGTAGCAAAAGGACAGAGATGCAGCAGATCCGCGAGTAATGGCAATGCCCACGCCCATAATGTGACGCAGATCGGTGTGCTCGGCCATGAAGGAGTAGTGTATGAAACGCTCCACGAACAGAACAATCGTAACCACATAGAAGAGAAATAGATAAAAGATATTCTGACGATTCTCCTCCAGAAACGTAATGTACGCGTCCCATTTGGCGAGCAACCAGTGCCGTGGCTTATCCTGCATGGGCTCAATATTGAAGGAGGTCATGCGCGCCACATTTGTGGACGTATCCAGGAAGTTCTGCTTCGCACCCTTGCAATCCAGCCCGATGGCAACAAAGTCACCCTTGTACTCCTTCATCATGAGCTTGAAGTCCTGATAGGTCAGATGATTCTTATGCTCAAGTCCCACATCCTGGAACATGCCATCGATCAGCTCGGTCACCTGGTCATCGCCCAGGCTAGTGGTGCGCGCGATCTCCACCAGCGAACGCATCATTTCGCTCAGTTCGCCCTTATCGATGACCCCATTGCGATCGTTGTCGCACATATCAAAGATGATGCGCAGCTTGTCGTCCGTCTTGCCGCGCGAGAAGAGCACCACGGTTTCGAGAAACTCCTGGAAACTAATGCGTCCATCCTGATCCTTGTCCACAATATTGAACATTTTGCGCACAAACATATCGTTCGGCTTCATGCCCAACGCGGCCGCGAATTCAGCCTTGGACAGACTGGTGCGCATTACAGTCATCACCTCTCCATCGCTCGATGCATCTGAGCGGCGCCTACGTTCGCCCGGCCGCAAGCCAAAGGTGAGCGCGTAGGCTTCCCTAAAGAAGTACTCGAGCCGCTTCTGGCGTCGCTCTCGAGTCTCTGCTCTGGCCAGCATTATGTCACGATTCACCTCCATCAGGGTCAATTCCTTTTTGTGCAGCAGCAGGAAATCCTCCAGCTTCTTGACAAACTTGCGACGTGCTCCATACGACTCCAGCTCCAGCACTAGATCATGATCGCTGGGTACACGGAGCAGCAGATAGGGCTTCTTTTTGATATGATTTGTCGCCGACTCCTCCACGCTGACAACGTCCACGTGCTGCAGATTAAATGTGCGCAACTTCTCCCCCTTACGATCCACCGTATAGATGGCCGCCTCGGGTCCAAATTTGACTGTGACCAGACGCTTGTGATTCGCATGCAGCCACTCACGTGCCAACATCTTGTCCACGGAGCCCTTTTGCTGTGGTGCACGCAACGCCTCCTGGCGTATCTTCAGCTTGCGCCGTTTGCTGTTCTGCAGCTTGACCACACAATAGCCGGCAGCGGCACAGAGTATGGGCACAAAGCCCAGGAACACGCATACATAGATGAACATTAGCTCCGATCCCGAGAAATAATCGTAGCCCTCTAAATAATTGCATGGCTCCAGCTCTGTGGCATTCAGCTGCATGGGCTGCGGACAGGGATCACCGGCGCGCCACATAAACACGTCACGCTGTATCTCATCCTCCGTTATGTCCGTGCTGTTTATGATGATGTCCCACAGCGTGATCTTACGCAGCTCGGCAATCTCCTCGGGTGTGAAAATACCATTGCGTTCGTTCTCGAACCAAAAACGGTCCGAATCCCGCAAGCGTTGAAACTGCTCCTTGATCACGCTGCTAAAAAGCTCGCCCGGCTGCCCATAGGACTCCAGCATACCACCCACATAGACATCCACGTCGTCCAGCTGATTATTGTAAGCCTCCTTGAGCATGCTGTGAGTGGAAACAAGTTGGATCAGTATTGCAATTATACGAGATGTATATTAAATGGACCGTTAAACTCCATTTCCAACTTACTCCAAGAGTTCGGGTTGCGCTTCGAACAATTGCGGATTGATGTCCGTCCAGGTCTTATGCCTACGCAGGCCATACGCTTCTCTGGCTGTATTATAATCGGGCAAACCATTGTCACGTCCACGCATTATGTTCAGAGCGCCCAGATCTCGGCGTGTAAACTCCATGGGACCGAAGAGCTTGTCACGCACATCTGAGCACAAAACTGGGTCTTCGCGCTCGGAAATTTGCGATGCAAGACCCAGCAGCACCTCCTCCACGCTTGTGTCGGTAAAGAAGCCCTGCAAGCAATATAGATTTCATAAATATTTCAACAAACTATAGGATTATATATATATAGTTACACTGGAGTCCCACCACGTGGAGCACAAACGTATGGCCGGATAACCCATAGGCGTCTGCTTGAAATTACATTCGCCATCGCGCCTATAGATGCCAGGCGGTATCATAGTATGGCCAAAGCGGAAGGCAGCCGCCTGAAAGATGTGACCAATGCCTGGATGCACGTCCTGCTTGTAGCCTTCATACGGCGGAATTGAGGAGCCCAGAAATGCCGGCAAATACTCATAGACGATGACATTCTGTAGACTGGCAATGACCGTGTGCCGGGCACGCTGAAAGATGTCCTCGTCACACCACGTGGGATTCAGACGTTTTATACGCTGCGCCAGGGTATTATGCCAGCGCAGAAAGAGTATGGCGAAGGAGAGCAAGGCAGGATTTTGGTTTGTGCGCGGATCACCCAGCACTGAAATATGAAACAGGAAATGCGAATCCCTTTAATATTTACCACAAATAATCTTTAGATGATCGCATAAAAACTTACAGAACAAACGTTCCGGGCTGAGCATTTTCATGACATTTGGCACCGGATTATTGAAGAGCGGCACGCGCATCGTATTTCGTACGGGCAGCTTGCCATCCTTCTGGGTGAGCAGAGTGCCATTGTGAAAGGATCGCATGGCATTGAGCCATGCCTCGGAGGTGCTGTAAATGAAACTGCCATCAATCCAAGCAGTCATTTGATTTATCTGCGGAGTAGGTTTTATTGTCGACATTTGTACACCAGTTTGGCAAAGGCTAATCGCTAATCACTAACCCAATGCCCACACACTCAACACCCACGTGTTCACACCCACCTGTTCCCTTGGCGCATTCGGACTCTGGCCCGTGCTGCGATCATAGGCCGCCCTATGGAACGGTATATATTTATCGCCGCGACACTCACGATCGTACATCTCGTCACACTTCTCGATCTCGATGCGATGCATCTCGATGGGGCAACCGGACTCGGACGCCATCACAATCTCATTGGCCACCACCTGGCCGAAGAACGCCAGCAATGCAGTTCGATTGAACTTCGAGCCGAGACCGTCCCGTCCCCGCATAAATAGACGACTTAATCGCCTCGTAGACGGCCGATTAGCACCTGCCATCGAGTAAACTCCATCTGAATACGAGGGCGGTGCTTTGCGCACCAGATGGCTATCTGGAAATAGTTTTGAAATTTTTAGCATTCAGTGTATGCAAATCGAGTGTCGTGTCGATTAAACGTGGCAAATCTAATTTAAACGAGGGTGCCGCCCTCTAAGCAAACACATTTAGAAAGTTGTTGCATTTACATACTTAGATAATATTCTAATGATGTGACATTCTATATTGCACCTACCCACAGAGCCCCAGTCGGGATGGGCCAGATTATTATACCAGCCGTCGTAGCGCTGTTTCTCAGTCTGACTATACATTTTCTCTGAAAGTAAATATATAAAAATAATAAATAAAGTAGGAAATTAAAAAAAAAAAAAAAAATAATATATATATATATATATATATATATATATATATATATATACATATATAAAATATGTAAATATATTTAAATATTTTAAATAGATATTATAAATAGAAATGAACAGACAGATTTTGACAGATATCGATTTATAAACACACATTTCATAAATAATATTTAGTATATACATATAAAATTAATAATATACTAGTTAAAATTAAAAATTTTAAACTTTAATCTTAGCTCAGTAAATTTTATTATAAATCTAAATAGAAATTTCATAAATAATAATTAGTAAATATAAAATAACAACTATTCTGGTTAAAATTAAAAATATAAAACTTTAATCTTAGCTCAGTAAATTTGAAAATAAATCTAAGTACATACAATTCATAAACAGAAATTTACTTTTCTTAGATTTTTACCATTATTAAATATTTATTTAATCTATAATTAACTTCGTCAAATTTATAATAAATATATAGATTTACTGTTAATTAATTAAATTGCATTGAATAAATGTAAATGCAAATGAAATGACACAAAAATGTTACCACCTCTGATAAGATCCACTGCGCGTAAGCAACTGACCTGCATTAACCGAAATAATCGCGCCCAAGCACAGCATTTGCACTAATACAATAACAACTAGATATTCCAGAATACAGAAATGTCGAAATGTGGATCCACTCAATTCATGAAGCACTCAATTTAGATTTCACTATTTATGAGTTCTGTTTACCCACTTGTGGATCCTATTGTTCTCTTTCTTACCTGCAGTCAGATCAAATACACATGCATGTATGTATGTTTGCTGAGCTCAGTTTAAAGAGAAATTCTGCAAATCTCTTAAAAGAGAGTATTTATGCATATAGTATTCAATATATAACTTTAATTTCTTAATTTTGTATTTTTCAAGATCTCCTACTTTTATTAATAATTTTACTCTTTATGGATTCAAGATAATTATTATTAACAAAATTTCATTTAATTGAAGACAAAATATAATTTGTAGCCATATTTAGTTAGTATATTTTTTGTATTCCTTAATAAGTCAGAAATCACAGTTTAAAAATCAGATTTGTCGCACTTCTGTAATTCTTGCCATGATCTCAAAATATATCAAATTAGTTTTATTTAATTATTTACATTTATGTTATAGAAATGCCAATATTGGAAAATTTAATTAAACTAATGGCATTTGGTTTAATGACATCAAAATGCCAAAATCTTACGAACGTTAAGCTGCGTGTAAGCAAAATAGTTAGCCAAAAATAATTGAGAGTGAAGACAAAAAAAAAGCTACAACAATGCATTCAGCCAACGTTTGGAGCGACTGCATTCTTGGCCAACTAACTGAGATGCTGACAACTTTTTCTCGTTGTCTAATTAAGCCGCAAAAGATGAAAAAGAATTTTTGGGCTTCATTAGACGGTTGACTTTTTGGTCTGGCGTAAACTTGAATGACTATATGGCAATATGGATAGTGTTAATTGATTTTAGATTCAATTAAGTCATGCGTGCATTTTGTTCTATACCACGAAATTATTAATACAGAGGGTATATTAGTTTTATGCCAATTTATATAACTCCAACAGATTCATAATATAAAGAATAATCTATTTACGCAATGAACTATTTAACTACTAAATGCGCATCGATCCTCACATCTTCCAGGGTATTTTCTAGTTAAAACATATTGTAGTTTTTCGCTTTCCGTTTTTGTTTTCATTTTATTTTTGCTTTGGCCAACACTCAAATCGGCAACCAATTAACAGTTAACAAATAGATTTCATTGTAGTCTATAATTTTTATATGTCAATGAATCAAAAACTTTTTGCTTGGCGCCTTTGACAAATTGTTTGGGTCAACTTTGAGTCGAGTTTATGTCGCTCGCATAAATATATATGAGTTAAGGTAGATAGTTCCAGTCATAAATCACAATATAATAGATATACTCGCAATCATATGACAGATATTATCAGAAATTCTGCTAACAGATTTCCGGCTGCGTAAGCCTTCAGATAAATGGAGTATCAAACTTTTGTTGCTTATAGTTAATTTAAATGAAAATAAAATCATTATTTATTTCAAGGTTTGCTACTTCATTGCGAAAATGACCAAAGAGCAGAAGTAAAAGGGAGCCGATAATCAATTGGTTATCATTCAAGCTTTAAATCAAAAATCAAGTTAGTAGGCGGACGTGATTGACTGATTGATCTACTGATTGACGGCTTAAAAAAAAAAAAACAATATAACACAGCATGCTAAGTGCAACTAAATAAATATAATTAATTTTTTTAATTTAATATAAACATATGTAATAATATGATAAAAATGTATGTGTATGCATACACAGCATAAAAATGTGTAATGCGTGCCAGCTCCGATAACAACAACTGCTCGTAAGCAACTGACCTGCATAACGCAAAATGTGCGTGTGCAAGCCAAGCAGTTGCCCTAATACAATAATAGCTCGATAAGCTCTCCACTCTTCCCGAAATTCCCAAGCTCTTATTATCCACACCATTGACACACAAAAGTCCACATTCCAATCCACTCAATTTTTAGGTAAGCGCTCATTTGACACTAGCTAGCAACGTCTTTGGAGTTCTGTGCGCCTTGTGGACTCTATCGTTTTCTCCCTTAACTGCACTCAGATCAAGCAGAGCATATACATGAGTCTAATGACCTTCTGTTCTCTTGAGTCGAATAAAAAGCATTAGCACATGCCCACATACATGTACAACATGTAATATATGAGCAAGAATTTATTAATAATAATATGAAGCAAATGAAAACATATATATGTATGTCTTCTAATAAAATACAAAATTCCAGTTTAATGCGATAAGATTTTTAGCATTTTTAGTTAATTTTATTATATTATATATATTATATTATTAATTATATTATTGTTAAAGAGAAGATATACCAATAAAGGATATACGCAGCGACTGCACTCAAAAGTTCTTGATCAACTGTATAATGTCGTCAAAGTTGGCATTCGCCCTAATGCAAGAACAGTTCAAGAAGCACTCAACTATACATAAATTCCCACGCACTCACACCATTGATCCGTAAGATGCCGAATGCAAGACTGAATGTGTGTGCGTATGTGTCTCATCTCCTCTCTCTCAGTTACGATCCAAACTATGCTCTGCGGCTCTCGTGCACTCTGCATTTTATGTTCTTTTACGTTTAGTTTAAATGAGTGTTATTCGTATACTATTAGGAGAACGCTCAATTGAGCTTTCAATGAGTGATATTTATGTCAAAAGTAAATTCCGCTCTTTTTTAATATAACTTCCACAAAACACTCAACTCAACTTGTACAATCCAATATTCTATGCATTGAATTATTTTCTTCGTGTTTACTTAAATGAGTGAAAGTTTCGTAAACTATTAGACAGACGGCAGCCTAACTTCCATTAAGTTACTCAGATAATCTCTCAATTGCATTTGAAGTAGACACTAGAGGGAAATAGCGGAAATATTTAATGTGGTACTTATATCATATGCTAATTGATCACAGTATGTTTTGCTTCACAAGGATGATGATAATCATCATTATCTGCCCATATATATTGCTCTATTATAGAAGCATCAGATAATAAGGGGTTAAATGAGTGCACTATGCTTTTTACACAACAATATTGTTGTAGAGTCTGTCGAAAATATAGAGTAGTTTGGGTACTTATTAAGTTGTTTTTAATGGCTTTCCATTTAACAACAGATGTATGTACTTATGAGGGTGTTTATCTAAGACCTATACTTTCAGGTTTTTAGCCTAAAAGCTAAACAATTTGTTTTCACATGACTGCAAAAGTATCACATTTTTATTTAGTTCAAGGCTTTTAAAAGTTTCTCCTGCAATTTTAGCTGACAACACAATTCATATACAGATAATGTGTATATATATTATACACGAATATATTACATAGTGATAGCCCAATTGCAATAAACCATCTAATTGACCAATGTCACGCATTGGACCTGCGCATGAAAGTGAAAGACGAGCAAAAAGCAAAAATCAAAAGACTAAGAAAACGAACGTGAAATCGTTGACGTTAGAAAAGCCAAAAACAACAACAATAGCAATGACAATAACAACAAAAACAATAATGCGATAAATGATGACGAGCCGAAATGTAGCGATAGCAACAACAGTTGCCGTTTTATATAAGTACTATATATGTATGTAGAAATACATACGTAGATACATATATGTATGTATAATATGTATTTATATATATTGTGGATGTTCATACATATATATATGTATATATATATACACTGCAAGAAATTATTTATTAATTTTTTTAATCAGTGTTATTTGCTTTAAGTTAAAAGTTTAGTTTAACATTATTTTTTATTGAATTTTTAGAAGTTAAAATGTTATTCAGTTTATTTGATCTTAATATAATAAAAAAATGATGTAAATAAAATAATAAAGTAAAATTAAGCTTACATTGAATAAGTAAATTCACGCAAAAAATCGACGTAAATATTACAGAAAGTCGCGACTGAAACCATATATTATATTATTCTTGATCAGAATTATTACTTATACTTAATTTTAAAAAATTAATTGGTACAATAAATTTATTTTATAAATATATATATATATATTTATTTATATGTATATAAATATATTAGGAGTGTTTGTTAAGTGTCCTTCTCCTAAATCCTAGCTATACTCAACTTTTTTCATATCTCTGGAAATTTGCAACAGAATTATCTAAAAAATTTGTGCTACGCAGATTGTAGGGTATATTCTAGTCGAATACTTTTATTTGGTAGTCTTGTTTTTTTTTTGTGCATCCGTGGTATGTCGTGAATGTTTTTCCAAACATATTGTGCAAAATTTTGCTTTCGAGCTATGAAGCAGGTGTTTGCCTCTGGCATTCCAAGCTCACCAACGCAATAAGTATATGTACATATATATATATATATATATATATATATATATATATATATAGACATAAAGTCAGCTGAGTCTTCCGATGAGTAAATCTTCGGTAGAATTATTACTGCTGGTGTTATTGTTGTTGTCGATTAGCTACGTTTTTGGTTAACCGGATCTGATTCTGAATGATTGTTGCCGCTCCGAGCTCTGCGCTGACTCTGCGCTCCGACTCTGGCTCTAGCTCTGGCTCTGGCTCTGAGCTGTTTAAATATAGATTCTCATCGACGTCGTCGTCGTCAGTCGTTGTTGCCATCCATCATTCCTCACACACACACATACATTTATAAATAGTTGCACACATGTACACACGTGCGAGCATTGCTCTCGAAAATGGCACAAAATATAGTCATGATCCGTATTGTTGTTACTGTTGTAGTTTCTGACTCTCGCTGTCAACGTCATGATTTTAATAGTGGTTTTCGTCTGAAAACGATTTTAGGGCATCTTTTGTTTCGTTGTCAAAATGAAACGCCTGGTATTTCGAGTGGCTTAAAAAATAAAACACGAACAGCAAATAATGAAAACTAAACAAAAAATATTTCAATTTTTGTCTGCTACTAAATTTTGTCTTTTTTTTTTTTTTGTTTTTATATTGTTAACTATAGAAATGCCTTCAGTCCCATGGTTCAGTTTGCTTTGCAAATTGCGGCCGTTGCCATTATTTGTTAAAACCGGTTTGCAGTAAGCATCTTTATAGTGGGTGTTTCGCGTTAAAAATATAGCCAAATATTTCATAAGATATATATCATAATAATTTATAAACATATATACACATATATATATATATATATATATATATATATATATTTTTTTTTTTTTTTTTTATTTTTTTTTCACATTTATTTTTAGTAAGTTTAACATATTTAATATTTATTTTGGTATAAAATCGGGTGGACAACTTAAAAACATCAAAATATGACGAATATAAATACGTCCATTGCAGGTTTTTCTACAGTTTTAGAAATAGAAACTCAACATTTAGCGACTAAATGTAGATCTGCTAATTTGCACAAAAATATATGTACCAATTGAGGGCGTGGCAAATCGGAAAATGCATCTAGCAGCATTTGGGTCATGAATGAGTATTCTGCAATTGGTAACGCAAACTGCAACGCTCTTAGTTATTTTTTTTATTTATATATTTTTTTTTATATTTACATTAAAAATTGTAATAATTAAAACGGCTGACCAATAACTAATATTCAAAAGAAATTAAAATAGCTACATTTATTTTTAATAAATTTGTTTTATATTTATTTTATAATCAAAGTGTATTTTGTTATTTTTATTAATTTTAAATTTTATTGCCATTTTATATTAACTTTATATATTTCATACATATGTATATGCAAGATATCACACTGCGTGCACTTTCGCACTTTAAATTTCTGATTCACAATATTTAGGTATCGCAAAAAATGTTAATTTACTAATTGGTGCATAAATAAATAAAGATCTGTAGCTTAATGCCACCTGCTTGGCGCTAAATAATTAAAAAAAAAAAATTAAACAAATAAAAACAATTTTAGATTGAGTTTTAAAAAATGCTAAAATAATAAATAAATAAGAAATTCAATTTAAGTGCCTGACATCTGAAAATATTTCAAATGTAGAGAAAACTGAGACTCGATTTATTTATATAATATATATAAGTTAGCAAATAGAAACATTTTGTCATTGCAAAACGATCAAGCCTAGCGCTAAATGGCAAACAAATATGTTAATCGGGCCAAAATATTGTTAACAAACGGGGCGTGGCCCATTAAAGCCCTGACCGCTGCCCAATCAATTTAAAAGTCAATTAAAGCAATCGCTTGACAGTACAGAAAACATGTAAGAGTTTTCTAGCTGAGACTGCCCGACTGGGAGATCCCCTGCACTAAATAAATTAATAGTATTTAAAGTATACTTGCCAAATAAACTAATTTGTCGATTATTATCGATCAAAATAAGTGGAATGAGTTATCGAAAATATATTATAAACTCATACTGCGTATGATATACTCTTGTATACATGTAACATTTCGAGTCTCTAACTTTCAGCTCCTGACTCTCCTCCGTCACGCTCATCAAGAATATATATACTATATAGATTCTACCTTTTTGACAAAACCAATATACCCTGAGTTACCATTTTCAACATGTTCAGGGTATAAGAGAGGTAAACTGGCTTAGTCTATCAGCAATAAATGCTTTAGTTAGTTAGCATTTATTTATTTAATTTTATTCTGTTCTGTTTTGCTCACGCATTACGCAACATTTATGGCATTTTCAGATCTTAACTGGCACAATTTAATGCGTAATTTGCACGCATAAAATAGCATAAAAATCAATTGAAATAAATTGCAACAGTTATCGGCGTGCCAAGTGTCTATAAACAACATTTGCAAATTAGTTTATAGAATTACACAAGATTTGCAAATGGCAAATAATGATCAAGTTAGTAAAAATGTATATGTACATTCATAGTTGCAAAAATTTGCATACTTTAAAAAGTAGTTCTAGATATGCTATTTATTTCAAGAACGTTTAGTTCTTATTCTAAAGCTAGATAGCAACTATGATCTGAAGATATATAAATAATTAACGACTGGAAGGTACAACATTCTTTTAGAAATCAATAAATAAAGTTAAGAAATTTGCAATTAACAGTTTAAACAAGCAATAAAATCTTGTTATGCATAAACCAAAACTTGGTTAATTAGGGTTTCTTGAAATTAAAGTAGCATACATACTTAATATATATAATACTTACTTAATGTATTGTACGCTAAAATTTAAATGAATATAAATATAATGAAAATGCTATTGCTATATTTTAATAGGCTTAAAAATTTTTATTTTTTACAATTTATGTTTAATTAAGAATTTATTTTTGTATAATTTTATTTTTATTAATTATTTACTTTTTTCATTTATATTTATTTATTATATACATGAGTATATATATATATATATATTTTTTTTTTTTTTTAATATTTTTTTTTTATTTAAAATTTTTCTATACATATATATTTTGCCTATTAAAAAATCAGATTTTATCTTAAACCCATTTTAGCTCATCAGTTAGTAATCATGTTCATGCCAATTTTAAATATGCATTAAATGCATTAATCAACACTAACTAACTAAATGCGATCTTCTGCTTAGTTTAGCACTAAATGCTCGCACATTAGGCTGATACTGAAACCCGGAACTTTCTAACTCTAATTGTGGGGTCATTCAGAAGAGACGTGCTAACCAGCACACACTCGCAAGTGCATGTCTGGCTGTTAGCTGCTTTTGACTAGTTGAGCATTAAGAAAGACAAATATCCAGTTAATGTTCCTGCCCCTCTAGGCAAATTGATTGCAATTGCAACAAAATAAACCCATCATAATGACAGAATCGGTTAACCAGTTAACATTTTGGTTTGACGTCATACGCGTGGATCAAAACTATGAAGCGGGCGAGGAGGGGGATGTGTAGACAGACAGATACAGCTCTCCTAAGTCTCGCAGTGTCTCTCTACTCTGTCTGGTTGATTGACAGCATATCGGCAGACATGTCGAGATCTCATGGCATCGACTGACCGATAAAGTCGAAGCGGCTTGGCTTTGCTTATTTATTATGCATGGGCATTAATACGAGTATTTCCTGAGCTATCGATTCGCCTCTCTATCTCTCTCTCTCTCTCTCTCTCTCTCTCGGTCTCACTCTCTATCTATCTTTCTGTTTCTCTTAGTTGCCTAACAGATGTTGCAGCCGGCGGTCACGTACATTGCTTCGCGTATAAACGGTTAGTTTTGTGGGTGTGGACCAAGTCAAATGTCAATGCACGCCCAAGCAGCCAACAAGCCAGATAGATATGTATTTCCTCTCTCAATTTCATGGCTCGTTTTAATTTATATAGTATTTTTATTGAAATGTTTTTTATTTTATTTTATTTATTTTTTGTTTTTTGTAGTTTCTTTTGATTTTTGCTAATCATTTGAATTATGCACGGATCGTTAGCTTCTCTGTTGTTGTCGAGCATTAATGAAATTATTGCAAACAATGTGCATTATTATCTATTGTTTATAAACTTTAAACCTCGCCCCTCCACATGTGGTACGGCATTGGATCGCTTGATCTGTGTAAACGATTTGTTTTCCTCATTTCTTTGCCAATTTCATTATGCTTCCCCCCATTAGCGATTGCGGTTTGTTTCGTTTTTGTAGACATTTTTTCAAGATGTTATATTAAATTATTTTTGTTTGCATTTTTTTCTTGCTAGAGATGAACAAATTGCACAGTGAATCTTTCAAAATTATTATAACAACAATAACGATGCTTTGATATTGACTATTTGATTGTTGGTCACTCATTAGCGTGAAAGTTGAAAGGGAGCTTATTTATACATTTTAAGGTTTATTTGAAAGTATAGTAAATAAATTAATACCCAAAATTATTTTTATGGAGCATTACAGTCAAGATATTATATGAAAACTATTTTTTAATTAAAGAATCTTGTTGAGTATCCCAGTATCTAGTCAAATTACAAAAGTTTTGTGTTCATTAAATCTGAAATCTGTAGATCTAACAGTAAATCAAATAAATTATATTATAAAAATAGATGTAAAATTTTAAATCTCATACTTTTGTAACTTATGAGATTTCGATGCTCATACGGACGGACATGGCTATATTCCCTCCGCTTCATTCATTCCAATCGTAGTTAAGGAGATATAATTTTTCAATATTCTGATAATAATCTATTTACATTATACATTATATTTTATTAAAAAAGTTTAATTTAGTTCTTTAGAATGATTTATATTTTTCCTCACTTTACGAACTCATAAAAACAATGAAAATTGTATATTCCCTAGGTAAACCCGAAATAAATATTTTCGAAACGATTTCTTACATCATGTTATTGCCCAGTTGCTCGCTATATAAAAAAAATTAATTAAAATTTAAATTAGTTATAATAATAATGTTATTATACAGTTTTTTTTTTTTTTTTTTTTTTAACATATATTTGGCACTGTGTGTGATTATTTTTTATTCTATTTATATTTATTGTTTTTATTCAAAATTTTTATTAAAGTTTTTTTCTTTCTTTTTTTTTTTTTTTTTTGTTAATTTTATTTATTCTTTAAAACTTTATTATATACTATTATTAAAATAATTTCAAAGGTTTCTATACAATAAATAGTACATTGCTAAAATATAAAAATTACTAAATAATATTTAAATAATAAGTAGTATTTTTGTTTTAAAAAATATATTTTAAATTGATTACATACTTTATATCGAATCAGTTTATATGCTTTCCTATGTATTTTTAGCCTAGTTTCCTTCCTATATATGCAAAAACATACTTTGCATCTTTTTTTTCATCTCACTTATGACAATGGAGTTTCATATGAAACTTAGACTAATTGAATTTGTTTTGTTTGAGGCATATGCAAAAAGTACTCACCATAACAATGCACAACTCCCAGACTGAGGCCCAGACTAATCAGCAACAATAGGGGGGCTAATGCCCTGGGCGTTAGACACGATCTCCCGCTAGGCGGGAGTCGCGTTGAGTTTGAATATTTTGATGCCCGCTGTTGGGGCACGCTTGGAACACTCATATTTATATAGCCGTAATATTGTGAGCTATTGTTGTGAGCAAATTTTTTATTTTTACTTTATTTTTTTTTTATAGCTTGTCGGATTGATTGTATTGTGAAATTAATTAAACAAAACTATGTATAGCACACTGAGGGAAAGGGGATCGATTGGATTGGATTGGTTTAGCTTCAGGCGCTACAATTTTGCATCATATATAGTATATATTACTTTATCTATATATATACATATATATATCGATTATCACACGCCACATTGGCTAACTTTCAGCGTTTGCTCATCTTTTCCACGAAAATTTCCGAATCAGCACTGCAAATATGCAAAACTTTAGCAAAGAAAACTATTTATTCATTTAAATACAAATTGTGTTTTTATAGCCGGCGATTCTTAGTCAACAAATTTGTCACTAGGATTTTTGCTTGTTTATTTAAATAATTTATACCGTTACGGAATACACGTTTTATTTATTTATTCTAAAATGTTGAGGTTTGTTGATGCTACATATATTAGTATATGTTTTTAATAGCCATTCGAACTTCGAAATGTTTGCCCAGTTGTTTGACTTCGTTTCGAGTGCGGTCTGGGGGTGTTAGGACTTGATGAATCCGTAAGTTGGCATAGCAGTTGGCAATGAAAACATTTTTAAAATAGATAATGGAATGCATATCTAAATATAGTATACTATAGATATATTTATATGTTATAAAGAGTTCTAACCTATTTAATAGCCTTGTTAAGAGTGTGCTAGAGCTATTATCTAATATTGAAAACCGAAAAAAAGAACATAATATATAACAAACAAAAATCAATAGGGAAATTTGTGAAGACTTTAAATTCTATGAGAAATCTAAAATAAATGATATTGTTGCTGCCAAGATGAACAGGAAAACGCCTTTTGGAATCAGGAATTTAGGCATATTTTGGTGTTTTATATCAAAATGTTTGCTTAGACTGTTAAAAACAGCTAGGGTATATGTAAATATACATATGTATATACAAAATTCTTATATACATACAAATTTAGATCATATACATTTGTAATAATAAAAACCAAAAATATTTCAACCAAACCAGCAGCTCAATTAAATACCACTTAACGAAACAAAAATTTAACAGCATTTAGTTGCATTATTTTTTACAATGGAACAAAACAATAACAAAGTACAAAAAAACAAGGAAAAAAACGGAAATCAAAACCGCAATACAAAAGGCTTAAGTAAATGACGAAATGGTTCGTTAATGTTTCAAATTAATTATATTGCATAAAGTAAGGCAAGAGAGCAAAAAAGGGAAACAAACAATAAGTTTAATAAATGCAATGGAGACAACAAAATAAATGGCAAAGCGTGAAAAATTTGAAAAATCGCATACATACACACAGTATGTGTGTATGTATGTGCGTATATCATATAAACGGAATTACCCACAAAACAATTGACCTTCTGTGGGCTTACAACCAAAACCGACAAATGTCCGTCCATTAGTCATAATCGACAACAGAGTCAGAGAGACGTCGAGAAAGAAGCCGAAAAAAATACAGACAACAGCAACGACAACAACATAAGCTCAGCGCTGCTATAAAAAAATCCATTGCACAACTGCAAACAATTAACAATTCCATTATAATAACAACAACAGCAGCGGCAGCAACAGCAGCAGCAAAATCATAAAACCAAAGAGACACCCAAAAAAGATTTTTTTTCTATAAAAAAATTATACAGCAGGCATTTGCTTAGTAACTGTAATAAGTAGCCAACGAGAAAGAGAGAAAGAGAATAGGTGAGTGAGAGCGCGCTAGTAAGAGCGGGCGAGCGTGAGAGCTGTAGCAATAGGAATGCAAGAAAGCGTGGAAGAGTTGAAAGCTATAATTATAGTGGAATGTAAAGAAAAGAAAACAAAAAATGATGCGGTTTTCGACAGAGGCTGAATAATTGCCAATTAAAACAGAATCGAGTGATCAAACGATTTCGTCCTTAGCTCAAGCTCTGCTCACTGCTCTCTTCAGCTTCAACAGCTGCTCTTCTTCTTCTGGTGCTCACATTGCCTATGCGCTTGGCAACTATTTATGTAAGTTCTTAGACGAAATTGAGCTCTTGAGTCACTGGGAATCTTTCGTGTTTTTAAGTCAACTAGTTTATTATAATTTGTATGCAAATCTCTAAATGATATAGTCAAAGACCTGATTTATAAGCCTGACGCGGCGATGCTTGCAACTTTCATTTATTTATTTTATTTCCTTATTTATTTAGTTTTATGTGTATTTTTTATTTCTATATATGTATGTATGTATATACATATATTTTTTTCAATTATCTTGTACACTTATGACTTTTGCACACACATTTAACCGTTAGTTTTGCACTTCCGCTATATATTTAATTTTCGTACTTGAAATTTTATTTCGGTTTTGCTAATAATTTTTAGTTTAGCGCAAAAATTGCGCAAGCGACAAATAAATTTTGTGAGTTTTTTTTTTGGTTGTTGTTGCAACGACGAGGCGGAGAGTGGGAAGATTGTGGAGAGGAGGTTTAAAATTGAAGAAGAAGAAGTAGAAGGCGAAGTAGCCGCAGCAGCCGCAGAAATAAACACGAATATAAATTATATTCATGAACGAAAACGTACATAAGCAAAAGACAAGAAGACGACGCTCAAAGCGAACAAAGCAGAGGCGAAAAGACACAAACCGAACATACAACGAATTTGCGTGTGCGTAAAAGAGATGGCAGACCAACGAAACGTCGACCCAAAAAAAAACAACAATAACAACAGCAGCACAACCAAAAATGAAGCAACAACAACAAGCAACTTGAACACTATTTAAAAACATTGCAGCGGGTGGAGTATCTTCTTGTTGTTTTTGTTTGCTTAGTTTTTCTTCCTATTTGCAATTTTCGACAAACAATTTCAACAATTTGCCATCCACACATAGCTTGGCTCGTCATTTTGCATAGATAAAACGCGCAGCACACAAATTATAATAACGGTGAAGACGAAACCGAAGCGAACGAGTCAGCAATAACCAGCAACAATTGAAGACGACGACGAACGCATGCGCGACACGTTTACATTCACTCTCACTACGAGCGTCGTTTGCTCGTGCCCACGTCGCGCTCACCAAGTTTGCCCATGCAGCAAGGAGAGCGCCAAACGTCCGTAACCGCCAAGAGTTCGTTGAGTACTGAAATATCTGCTGGTGCCTGGCACCTCAGCTGAGCTAGGGAGCAAGCAGCACACCAGCCGCTGTGCCATCAAACACTGGTAATCGACCTCCCCTCGCGCTCTTCAAAGAAACCGGTCGAAGACAACGCCGCCGTCTTTAACAACGCTCTCTCTCTCTCTCGCAGTCTCTGTCGCTGCCTCACCTTCTCTCTCCCTCTCTTTCTCTCGCATTACATTACATTACATTTACATCCCCCCACCGGGTAGGCTCATGCTCCATTTCGTTGTGTGAGCTTGATCTCCGTCTCCAGATCCGTTTTTAAATGAGTTTCGTCATTTTCATTATTGACAACGGCTCTTATTAATCATTGTCATGTCAACGTTTCCCACAGGAACGCAAACATATGTGGGCATTGTCGTGATATGGGCATTTCCAATCCGTTCCAAAGAGCGTCCACTACAAACGGATGTATGCAAAGAGCAGCTAGCTGGAATGTGCTAAAGAGTGCGCATCTTCACAAGCTTCTTCAGCTGTTCGACCGTTCGCACGCACTAAGAGAGTGACCAAAGCGTCGCTCTTCGCGCTAATTGAGCAGTCAAGCCATTTGGACTGCAGCAGTCGTTTATGCGTTCTTCATGTGGTTAATGGCTTGTTTATGAAGATTTATGATTGGGCGATTTATTTAAGCCAAAATCGTATAATTGTTAGGTCGCAGTGCAGTTGACTTTATCAACCACATATAATAGGTTGAAACTTGTTTAGTATTAGCAGCTGAGTTTTTCAACTTTTAAATCTGTGTAATAGAGAAATCTGTAAAAACAAATTATGCAAATTACAAAAATCAGTTCAGTTTTCATTACTGTTAAAAAATTTTGAAATAGAGGGAAAACTTGATTTTAAATTTCTTACATTCTCCACTAACTTGAACCAA